>CACVCL010011626.1:600000-771186 GCA_902729485.2 Mus minutoides
ATACACCTGCTAATAAAGATTGCTCAGGTTCTTTAAGACTTTGATGGAAAGGACATACTCTGTAACTTGAGTCTTTAACGTTATCTTTCTAAAGTAAGTTTCTAAGGCCTCACTCTAATGACCTTTATGAAACTCTTGTTTACGTGATTTCTTTTATACTGTGGATGGGGTATGAAAAGAGAACACACAGGAAATGTTAAGTAGTCCCCCAGGCTACCTCCAAGACCGCGTTCACACCTCACAATAAAATATCGCCACCTACTGGCTTTTACAGGTTCCTACAACGAGGCTTAAAATCCGCTTCTCTGTAAAAATCAAGTCTGTAAAATTCATTGACATGAAGATAAATGTGAAGAACCTTTCTTTCCTGGAGAAACAAACAAACAAACAAACAAACAAACCCAACAGAGTTTAACAAACCCCCCTCTTGCAGTTTTCGAGGTATATATATATATATATATAGCCAATCTAGTGTATTGTATGTAGCTCAGACTTTCAACTTGTTTGGAATATAGGGTGCAGAGGAGAGTTTAAGAATGACTGCTTTTAGAGTTAACAACGCGTCGCTGGTATTGTGCATAGCGTTCTCCTTGGGGGCAACTTTTGGGATAGTACATATCACGAGCCGCTTGGTGCACACGTTGTGTAAACTTCTACGGCTCTCTGTGTCGGTTTCCCTGTCTGAAAAACATGATTTAACTTGGAAAAACAAAACATACACACACACAAAACCCAACCCTGTGAGAATGGATGAAGATGCCCTGGAATTGCTTTTGGCACGTAGAAACATAAAAGGGCTAAAACTATGTTAACGTTATTCATGATCCCAGTCTCATCATATCTGTTTTAAGGGGAATCAGAAATTAAGGAGCCACCTCTCCGGAGCATCCTCACTTACAAAAGTCCTCATGACTGTTTTGCATAAGAGGAGGAGTTCAAGATTTGCAAACTCCATCCAGCCAGACAAAGAACTTTCTCAACCTACCTACATCTCTCTCAAGGGAAGCAAGCTCACTTTGTAACTTTTGTTTAGTAACGCCTTCAAGTCTTCCACGCGCCAAACTTCACTTGCCCAGACTGGCTCTTCTCCCGATTGGCCAGCGAGCATGCCACTCCAAGTCCCTTTCGCCTGTCCCAAGTGCCTCCTGGGGCCTCAAGCCTCAGTCCTGCCTCCTCGCCCCCACCGGCGGCCGCTGATTGGTCGAGGTGGGGCCAGTCCACGTGAGGCACGCTAGGCTGAGGCGAAGAGCCCGTGGTCCCGAGGCGCGAGGACAGCACGAGCGCCACTGGCCACGCCCTGCCCCGTGGCGACTCCTCAGCCCTCTGCTTCCGCCTGCAGCGCCGGTCCGAAGCTCTTGGCGGCGGTTTGTGCTCGTTGGTCCAGGGATTTTTAGGTCTGGCCGCTGAAGACCCGACGGGGTGAGACGGGAAGGGGAGCTGCGGGGGTGACGGGCAAACCGCTGCCAACGGCCGCAGTCGGTGGGTGCCCTCGTGCCGGGTCCGGGGCGCCACCGTCGGGCAGTGTCCACGGGCTGGCCTGCGCGGCCGCTCCGTCGACAGCGGCTCCGGGGGGCCTCGGGCTCCCTGCGCGGCCGCCGGGTCGATAGCGGCTCCGGGGGCCTCGGGCTCCCTTCGCGGCCGCCCGGTCGATAGCGGCTCCGGGGGTCTCGGGCTCCCTGCGCGGCCGCCCGGTGGAGAGCGGCTCCGGGGGCCTCGGGCTCCCTGCGCGGCCGCCGGGTCGATAGCGGCTCCGGGGGTCTCGGGCTCCGTGCGCGGCCGCCCGGTCGAGAGCGGCTCCGGGGGTCTCGGGCTCCCTGCGCGGCCGCCCGGTCGAGAGCGGCTCCGGGGGTCTCGGGCTCCTGCGCGGCCGCCCGGTCGATAGCGGCTCCGGGGGTCTCGGGCTCCGTGCGCGGCCGCCCAGTCGAGAGCGGCTCCGGGGGTCTCGGGCTCCGTGCGCGGCCGCCCAGTCGAGAGCGGCTCCGGGGGTCTCGGGCTCCGTGCGCGGCCGCCCAGTCGAGAGAGGCTGGGGGTGGTGGTGGTCTCGGGCTTCCTGCGGAGCTGCCCCGTCCGCAGAAGCTCCGGGGCCCCGGGGCCCCGGGGCTCCTGGCCGCCGCTTCCTGACCTCGTTGGCCTCCCGTCGCCGTCGCCGTTGCGTCCGCTCGCCTCGCCGCCCAGAGTTCCTAGCGGGCCGGGCCTCGAACTTTCCGCCGCCCCGACTGGGAAGCGGCCCGGCTGCCGAGGTTGATCTGCGTGAGTGGTTGTCGGGAGCCAACTGCCCGAAACGCCGGAAAACACTCGGTGCAGCCTCGGGTGAGGGAGGACCACGGAGCAGGTGCAGGGGCCCGGTGGATGCTGGAGGCTCCTGGCCTCCTGCAGGGTGGACTGGCTTCCTGGTGATTTTATGAGAGGGGACCCCAGTGGACTCTGAAAATGCACCCCATTTAGCCTTCTGGAATTAGGTTAAAACCAGGAAGCACTGTAGGTAGCATCAAGGTGGTAACATCCCATTACTTTTGAATATGCATATGGAAGTAGGCTAATTTAAATAACAAGCAGTTTTCATTTCAAGGGATCAGGGCAATGAGGTTCTTGAGAAACTTCCTTTGTAGTTTTGAGGATTAAGCTTAGCCCTGTAATAGGTAGCTTTGATTTTAAGTATACCTGTTTAAAATATTGTCTTAATCACTCACTGTGCCACTGAGGACATTCGGATCTTGTTAGCACTGTATTTGCCAAATAACCAACTAATGCCATTTTTCCTGAGTGTGGCCATGTTTTAAGTACTAATTTTCATATTAGAGTATTGGACTTATAAAAATAAATTATAAAACAGCTCATGTAAGATAAAGTAAGAAATATTAAAACCAAGAATATATATATTCAACTATGTATGGTTGAAGTTACGCTTTAAGCATTCAGTGGTATTATGTTTTTGTTGGTGGAAAACTTAAGAGGTACCAGAAGTTAAGAAAGGATTGCAAATAAATAATTTGTGTAAATTTATAATTTTAATGCTGTTAACTTTAGTATCTGTTGGTTGGTGAGGTAAAATGATAAGGGGAAATGTGATTTCTGTGTTCAAATTAATAAGACTTCAAATGACATTATAGATGATAGTGTCTTTAGTTAGGAAAGCATTTATAGGTATTTCTCATAAATTCAAAGAGCACATAGCTTTTGTGTATAATATTTAAAATTTGTTTGCAGTGATTTGAAACAAATTTTCCATGTGTGAGGGCAGTGGCTTGCATGAAAGTTGGAACAGCTTTCAGGAGTTGCTTCTCTCCCTGGTTGGGTTCAGAGGTGGAACCCAAGTTCTCAGGCGCAGTAACCCATTGCGCAGTGTAACCACAAATGATTTTCTAAATAGTTCGTTTCTTTTTATCATCCTAAATTTAAGTCAGTTCTACATTTGTGAAATACCTAGTACTAAAAGTTTTAAACATACTTCATCTTTGCAATCAAACACTCATTATTTATAATAGAAATAGTTTAAAATGAAATTGAACTGATCTATCTCTAAACTTATATTTATAAAATATTTTAGATGTATAGGACCACATTTTTTAATTTTTCAAACATGTTGTCTAAAGTACCCTATCTTACTAAAATAAATATTGCTCAAAATTGGCACTAGGCAGTTCAGTAACACCTGAAGTAACAAATTTGGAATTTAATATTCACAAGATACAAATCAGGAAAATACAATGTGCTTTGTATAAAAGGGGTTTTGTGCTTTAAATTATTAAACTACACATAATCTAAAGACTTAAACTTTATATAATGGCCACCTTTATAGTGTGAGAAACTTTTGTGATAATGCAGATGACATTTTAGTTTGAGTTAGAGTACAAATAGATGAAAGTCCTTTAGACAAGTAATTTTTTCCTGTATATTTTGGAAAAAAAAAGTTGTCTTTTTTTTCACTGCATTCTTTTGGAAATACAGTACAAAACTGAAAGATACATAGACCTGTATATAGTCTGTGATGTTTGTGTATGATGTGTGTGCACAGGAGTACTGTTGCCTTAGGAGGTCAGAGGCATCAGGTACACTGGAGCTGGAGTTACAGGCCATAGACAGTCTATCCCTGGATTATAGGGAAGGGCACACAGTTAGTGCTAATACAAGTTCAAGATCTTTTCTACTTCTGTTTAATTTAGATGAACCTAAAATTAGCAAAGGAGAGGTGAGATGGTGTCTCCTAGTCTGAAACAAGCAAAGGAGGACAGTGAGAGCTGCTAGTGATGCCAGGGTTGAGCCTTTAAAATGTAGCATTGTTGTGTGAATAACAGCAGTTGAGAGGCTGGGGCAGTTCAAGGACACCTGGGCTAAGTAACAAGATTCCTCCCTTGTGGAATTTCACATAGACATTTAAAGATGAATATTCATATTCAAATTATGTTCGTGGGTGCCTATGCTGTGTCATGCTAGAACAGTGTTCAGCAACATGCACTCTTAACCCCTGAGCATGTCTCCTGCTCTAAGCATGCCATTCTTTAATACCCCACCAACATGCCATTGTATAGTTGTATGATGATTTTTAACCCAGTTTGTGTAATCTGTTGATAGTTATTTGTAAGTTATTGCTTTTATATACAGTGATCATTGAATTTGTGCACATCTTTGTATACTTGGGCAATTCTGTCTCTAGCTTACATTCTTGGGTTACCAAGTACATGTGTAATTTAAATTTCATAGAAGTTGCCAAATATTGTTATAAAAAGTTTGCTGGCTTGAAGTATAATCACAAACAGTTAATGAAGTGTAATTTTTTTCCAAAGTTTTTGTTGGGATCTTCAAGAAATGTTGTTTTAGTGTCTGCTGTAGGTACTAGGGAAAGGTTTGACAGCTCAGAAATTGGGCCATAGGAAATCTGTGGCTTTTTTGGTTTGGTCTATAGAGGTCTATTAATGTTTTATAGTTTCCAGTTTTTAAATTTGAGAAATTTCACATTAAAAATCTGAATTTATAGCGTCTTTTAAAAAATCAGAACATTTGCTATTTTTGAGTAGCTTAGGTTCTTTATCTGTTGCTGTAATAAAGTATGCTGTCAATATCAGCTTAAGGGAGAGTTATTGCACACATGTCAGTAGTACAGTCCACCTTTCAGGGAAGTGAAGGAAGCAGCAGCTTGAAGTGGTTACGTTGCATCTATAGTCAGGAATCAGAGAAGAGGTGAATCCTCTCAGTTCATTTTCCATACTTCAAAGAGTCCAGGATCCACTTAAAATTGAGATGGACTTCTAAATCAGTTAACACAATCCAGATTATTCCTCCAGAGGCACGTCCAAAGATTGAGTTTTTCAGGCGACTCTGGATACTGACAAGTTGACAATAATACAGAGGTACCTTTTCTCATGTTAACAGTTGGCTGGGGTTGAGTAGATATTGCCCTTTTCACGTAATAAATAGAAACTATAGTTGAACATAACTCATACTACTTCTGGGGGCCTCAAATTTGTCCTTTAACCATTTGTTAGACTTTAGATGGATCATTTAATAGATACTCAAATTTAGTATGTCCAAAGCTGAGCTATATCCATCCATAAAGTCTGGTCAGTGATCTTCTGTTAGTGCTCTGGCTCTTCATGAAGTCTGAAAATTCTCTAGGATGTACCTTTAAACAAGACTGATTCTTAGATGTTGCACCTCAGATTTTATCTGTCACTTTCATCACTCCACCTACAAAGTCCATAAGACTGGACAAATTATTTCTGTGCTCACAATTTTCAGTGATTCTCACTTAATTCCATATGAAATCACTTGGTTACCCAGCTTAAAAGGCAAATGTGCCTTGGTGGTTGTTACTGTCCTGATCACTTACCCCTACTTTCATATGCTCTTTTGCTGTATATTGTAATGCTCAACACGGTTATCCATTCCCTTTCTCTTTCTGTCTCTCTCTGTATCTCAGTCTCTGTCTGTCTGTCTGTCTGTGCCTCTCTCTCTGACTCTCTCTCTCTGACTCTGTCTCTCTCTCTGTGGTGTTCTTACCTATAGGTGCATGAGTAGATTCTTTGACTTTTAGATGAAAGCGTCCCTGTTTCTCTTCTCCATCAAGTCCGTCCTGGCTGTCCTGTTTAAAATTGTACACTGTTCTCTAGAGGAACAGAACCAGTAGAATGAATATAGATCCAAAGTATATTTATCATTTTGGCTTACATGATACAGTCTGGTGGTCTAGCAGTGGCTAACTTCACACTGGAGAGGCCAAGAACCTGATAGCGTCTCAGTCCACATGGCTATATGACTCAGCAGTCCCAGTCCCGTGAGGAACACCTGGAGGATTCCTAGAGATCCATTCATCTTTGGTCCATGTTGGAAGGCCAGGAAGCTGGGTACCAATGTCAGTGGACAGTGCAGCAGTGACAGATAGCATCAGTGTAGAAGGTCTTGAGGACAGGATGTGAATGCAGTCTGGCATAAAGCAAAAGCTCTTTCCTCAGAGCCTCTGATATTTGGGCCACTCTTGGAAAGACATCCTACATACAAGACAGAACGTCCCACTTCATAATCAGCCAGTTAACATAATTAAGAAAATCCTTCACAGGTGTGCCCAGAAATTAATGCAGAGAAATCTTCACAATGGATACAGAGATTTGTCTCATTAGTGGTTCTAGAGCAGTGGTTCTCAACCTTCCTAATGGTTTCACCCCTTAATATAGTTTCTTATATTGAGGTGACCCCTGGCTATAACATCGTTTTTGTTGCTACTTCATAACTGCAATTTCATACTTTTATGAATTGTAATATAAACCTGTATTTTCCAGTGGTCTTAGCAACTCCTGTGAAAGTGTCATTTAGTCCCCAAAGGTATCACCACTCACAGGTATTAACCATCATACCTGTCAAACCCTCCAGCTGCCACATATCCTTATCCTGAACCCCTGGTAACATTGTCCTTCGTATACATTATATGACTTATGAATAGATTGTTTTCTGAACTAGCATATAAACTACAAGAGGTTTTGGTGATAATTTACTGTTATATCCCAGAAATAAGGGACACAGCTGGTACTCAGTAACTACTTTTACTCAGTACACAAGATATTGTATGTCGGAATAATTTTCTTGGCAAGGGTAAGAATTTGAGATCAAGGTGACCTGGTTTTGAATTCTGTATATACCACTTTCTGGCACTGGGATCTTGGACAGTAGAGTTGCTCTGGGTTTCTTTCTTTCTTTTTTTCCTTCTCCCTTTCTTTTCTTCCTTCTCTCTCTCTCTCTCTCTCTCTCTCTGTCTTTCTTTCTCTTTCTTTCTTCCTTCCTTTCTTTCTTTCTTTCTTTCTTTCTTTCTTTCTTTCTTTCTGTTTTTCTTTCTTTCTTCTGTTATAAAGGCATATAGCTGTGATTAGCTGTAGGAATTAGAGATGATACTTATTAATGCCTTTGTATTTATAATAAACATACAAAAGTAAACATTGTATTGTTCTTTACCTGTTTATAACTAGCATTGCAGTTTTGTTTTGAAGTCAGCTATTGTACAGATAAACTGAACAACTAGTTTCTATAGTTATTTGCATATATGTGTTGATAAGAACTATTTCAATATATGCAAAAAATTAGAATTTCTGAATAATTGTTTTAAGATAAGAAAAAGTCCTAATCCTTTTACTTGGTCATCAGCTGATTTGTCAAACATCTCTTTTTATTCTTCATAAAATATTTCTGTGAATAATAAAGTGTTATCAGCATATTGCAGATGAAGAAACTGAGGTACACTAAGAAAGTTTATGAACCTAAGCCATCTTGCTATAGATCCATGCTTGCTTATGAAGCACTAGATGAGTGTTGTGTTCTAGACCAGTGGTTTTCAACCTTCCTAGTACTGCGACTTTTTTTTTTTTTTTTTTTTTTTTTTTTTTTTTTTTTTTTTTTTTTTTTTTTTTTTTTTTTTTTTGGTTTTTCGTACTGCGACTTTTAAATACAAATCCTCACAATGTAGTGATCCCAACCATAAAATTGTTTGGTTGCTACTTTCTAACTGTAATTTTGCTACCGTTAATGAATTATAAATATCTGGTATGCAATATATATGATGTGATCTGCTGCCCTAGAGTAAACTGGTATCATCCTCTCCAGTCCCATCGTCTCCAGAACCCACTGTGAACCTGTGCCCCAGGGCATGTAGTCAGTTGGAGTTTGTATTTGTTGTTTCACATCTATACTACTTTGAGAAATTAAAATTGTTTTTGAAAAACAGTGCAACCTATGTCAACACTGTGAACACCTAAAAGATAAATGTACAGTCATTCTCATATATATCAAGGCATTTATTTGATCATTATGAATATTTTAGTAGCCCTTTTACATATGATGTTAGTCCACCTTAAAAAAAAAGAAGTCTAGTGAGAACTTGTGTTGGCAAGTTTAAATGAATAATGTGTAAAGAAATGAAGTTGTCAAAGTTATATAGGAAGAAAGGCTAAAATTGAGGTTTAGTGGCTTAAAATTTTTATTTCTTCCATCTAAAAATACTAATGAGGCACAACTCTGCTTAGCTTCTAAGATTACACAAAATTGGACACGATCAGGTGGTATGGCCAAGGACTAAATGGAATTCGAACAATGCTATACCACAGTGGCCTGGTTTCCATTTTATGATTAGGAAGATTATATTTGCAGCCAAGAAAATTTTCAGTGTACTCTCCATAATATGAATTTTAAAATTTTGTAATTATTTATAATAATGCTATGTGAGAGTTGACTACAGTGTTGATCATTAGGAAATACAAATATGGTAATTTTAGAAATTAAAATACAGTAGGGAGTTAAGTCAGTTGGAAAAGTACTTGTCATGTAGGTATAAGAACCTAAGTTTGATCCTAGTTTAAAGAAAAAACAAAAACAAAAAACTGGACATGGTGGCATGCATGTACTTGTGATTCCAGTACCAGAGGAGTTACCTTGTCCATATGCATAGATATGTGTGTGCATGCTCAGCACTACACATGAAATCATACATATAAATATATACATTCCATATAGGATGCTGAAGAGTGTTCCTATTCATCCAGCTAATAAAAGTCTCTTAGGCTGATGAAAATTGGATATCATATTAGCTTCTGTTTCTTCTCAGATGACTAGCGTGTTTCTATTCACTCTCCTAACTTCTAGTAGATACAAATGGGCAGATACGAAGGCTTTGTTTCTGTAAATTGTTGAAACTCTTGAAGATTGCTCAGAACATGAAGGTCATGTGTATCTGACAAGTGTGGTATTTGTACTCACAGAAAAGATACAGTTGGCTCATATGACAGAATTATTTAAAACCCTGGCTGTGTAGATGGGCAGTGACCTTGGATTCATTGATGGATGTGTATTTTTGCTACTTAGTGGGTTTCTTTTTACCTAACTCTCACTTCTGATTTCTCATTCTTTCTTTATTCTGTTCTCCTTTTTCTCCCTTTCTCCTACTTAGATTATCTAAAGGCACTGCTTAATAGAAGAGTAGCTTGAAAAACAATTTTCCAGTTTCTGTTGTAGTGGAGCTGGAAACTGCTTTGGCAGACCTTAAAGGTATGGTTAGTCCCCATACCTGTCAGCCACAACTCTCTGGCTTCATGCAATCCAAAGAAATGCTCCCCAGACTCCCAGAGCTGTGTTATGGGCTTACAGTTATTTTGACTTTGTTTTAGAAATTGCAACCATGAATGAAGAAAACACCGATGGAACAAATGGATGCAGTAAAGTCCGCAGTGGCACTCAGAATGAAGCTGCATTGCTGGCTCTCATGGAAAAGACTGGCTACAACATGGTCCAAGAAAATGGGCAAAGGAAATTTGGTGGTCCTCCTCCAGGTGGGGCTTTGCTTATACATGTTTAAATTAAGTCTTTAACATAGTCATTTAGATGAAGTGTAATCCCTACAAGTTTTAGCCATAATTTATGATTTGGAAACATTTTATTTAAAATGTTGCTCTTATTTAAGAAGTGGTTGAGAAATAACTTGGTTTGGATTGACAACATGATTCAGAGCATTGGGGAAAAGTATGCTCAAGGCATTATTACAGACAAGTCACTTGGGGAGGAATTTGAAGGGGCAGTGAGTAGAGGCATAGCACTTCTATAGCCAGATTCCAGTAGCCTAGTACCTCCCCATTCTGAGACTTCACTCCCTTTGCTCAGCCTCTCACAGTGATTCCACAGAACTCTGCCTTTAGTGTCCTCAGCTGCTGGGTCCCTTGCCACTGCTCTCCTCCATGTAGTACACTTTAGGCAGGCAGCCATTGTATTGTCGTTTTCTCTTGATTTCTCCTCTCCCTGATAATCATTGTCCTTAACTCTTTGTTTCACTTAGGTCATTGAATAAATTTTATGTTCAGAGATTTACCTATTTTATTAATAGTATCACCTCTTGTATAGCT
The DNA here is from genome assembly GCA_902729485.2 of Mus minutoides. Classification (NCBI taxonomy): domain Eukaryota; kingdom Metazoa; phylum Chordata; class Mammalia; order Rodentia; family Muridae; genus Mus; species Mus minutoides. The sequence goes on from CACVCL010011626.1 coordinate 610,371, forward strand.
TTATTTTTCTCACAGAATTTTATCATTTATATTGTCTTGTAAAGTTTTGTTACAATAAGCTTCAGAAGGGAAGGGACTTCATTTATTTTTGTACTTCAATACTCATAATACTGTTTGTAGACAATTTGTTGAGTAAGTGATTCAGTTATGAATATAGCTTTGTAGAATTTATTTTTTTAGTTGTGTTTATCTTTATTTTTCAGGTTGGGAAGGTCCACCTCCCCCTAGAGGTTGTGAAGTTTTTGTTGGAAAAATACCTCGTGATATGTATGAAGATGAATTGGTTCCTGTATTTGAAAGAGCTGGGAAGATATATGAATTTCGACTGATGATGGAATTTAGTGGTGAAAATAGAGGTTATGCTTTTGTGATGTATACTACTAAAGAAGAAGCCCAATTAGCCATCCGGATCCTTAACAATTATGAGATTCGACCAGGGAAGTTTATTGGTGTGTGTGTAAGCTTGGATAATTGCAGATTATTTATTGGAGCAATTCCCAAAGAAAAGAAAAAGGAAGAAATTTTGGATGAAATGAAGAAAGTTACAGAAGGTGTTGTGGATGTGATTGTTTATCCAAGTGCAACTGACAAAACCAAGAACCGTGGGTTTGCCTTTGTTGAGTATGAGTCCCACAGAGCTGCTGCTATGGCCAGGAGAAAGCTGATTCCAGGTAAGATAGGCCTTTCAAAGGTCACTTTACATATTCATCCCATTATAAATTGGAAAAAGCATCAGTAAAATTTAGAACATTATTAGCAAGTTATATAATGCCACATGAAGAGGAATAAAGAATTGTTTTATTGAGGAAGTAAATTAAATGACTAAGGTACAAGAAATTGTTCCTGCTAAATGAGTTACATTTGCTAATTCCTGAACATGTCTATACTTTAACTGACACTTTAATGTGTATATAACTTGGTTAATTATCTTTAGTAAAAATCCAGAGAGCATTATTTAATTATTTAATATTTTAGAGTCTGTCATAAGTTCTGATTAGGTTTGCTTTAATAAAAACTTTGGTGTGAAGAGGCACAAGATTTATTGATGTTTTTGAGTTTCTGTTTACTTGGAGAAATTATTATATGTCACTCTTTAGACTTGGCATTCTTTGCTCTAGTTACCTTCAAATTAATTCATGAATATTTTTTTCAGGAACATTTCAACTCTGGGGCCACACCATTCAGGTAGATTGGGCTGATCCCGAGAAAGAAGTCGATGAGGAAACCATGCAGAGAGTTAAAGTGCTGTATGTAAGAAATCTAATGATCTCAACTACAGAGGAAACAATTAAAGCAGAATTCAATAAATTCAAGCCTGGTGCAGTGGAACGCGTAAAGAAACTTAGAGATTATGCATTTGTTCACTTTTTCAACCGAGAAGATGCAGTGGCTGCTATGTCTGTTATGAATGGAAAATGCATTGATGGAACCAGTATTGAGGTAACCCTGGCAAAGCCAGTAAATAAGGAAAATACTTGGCGACAGCATCTTAATGGCCAGATCAGCCCCAATTCTGAAAACCTACTTGTATATGCTAACAAGGAAGAGAGCCACTCCAAAAGTCTAGGCAAGCCACCAACTCTCCCCACTCGTCTCAATGGTCAGCATAGTCCAAGCCCCCCTGAGATTGAAAGGTGTACTTATCCTTTTTTTCCTGGAACAAAGCTGACCCCAATTAGTATGTATTCTTTAAAATCCAATCATTTTAATTCTGCAGTGATGCATTTGGATTATTATTGCAACAAAAATAATTGGGCACCACCAGAATATTATTTATATTCAACAACCAGTCAGGATGGAAAAGTACTCTTGGTGTACAAGATAGTTATTCCTGCGATTGCAAATGGATCCCAGAGTTACTTCATGCCAGATAAACTCTGCACAACGCTGGAGGATGCAAAAGAACTGGCAGCTCAGTTTACGCTGCTTCATTTGGGTAAGTTCAGAAGTACTTGATGTGTCGACATTAGAGAATACTGTGGTAGATATATAGTCCTTGATGTGAACTCTGAACATTAGTGGCGAGTCTTCAAATTTTTTCTCAGTTCTCTGAGACCAGAGCAAGAGGACCACAAGTTCAAAACTCATAATTTTTCTGAGACTTGGCTCCTGTATAATTTTTCTACATATTGCTTTTTAAGTACTACTAACTTAGAGGGAAGTTTAGTTTGGTTATAAAGTTTAGACTCTGTTTCATTATTTTATTCTTTCTTAATGGTTGGTCCTCATTTGATAGAGTCTGATATATGTTATAGAATTTGTTATTTTACAAATTTTAATTAAGGACAGTTTTTAATTCTGTCCTTATTTTTTGGTGAAGTCTACACAATGAATTTTTGGTGGGAAAGGTTAGAGATTCATAAAAATCACAGATGTTTCATGTGGTTCATGTGTAGACATAACTTCATGCTCACCAATCTGGAAATTTGTAGTTATGACTCATGAAAGGCAAAAAGCATCATTAAGAGATATTGATGACAATTTTCTTCAAATTTCATGTTTTTAACAACTGCATTTTAGTACATGTTGGTGGGATGACTTGAGAATTAGGATATATAAAATATGCTTGCTTGATACTCTAAAGAAAAAGGCATATAACCCTTTAATGTTGTCCTAATTATTATTATGTTTATAGCATATTTTTAGATGGACAAGGGTTTGCCCATCCAATTGCCACATAAGGATAAGATTTCAAGTCGAGTCATGGAGTCAGAAGCTCTTTAATAACCTTTTAACTCCCCTCTGGAGATATTTTTAAATTTAGTCCTAGGGCTATATTTCACTATTATTGATCTGAGAAAAGGTAGAGTATTCCTAATTTGTCTTGTTTAGTGATAAAATTAGCTGTGTGTCTTAATTATGGTTTCTATTGCTCTGATCAAATATCATGACCAAAAGCAACCTGAGGAGGAAAGGCTTTATATACTTCCACTTCCACAATGCAGTCTATCATCAAAGGAAGTCAGTATAGGAACTCAAATAGGAACCTGAAGTCCAGAGGACTTGAAGGAATGGTGTTTATTAGCTCTGTCCACATGGCCTGTTCAGTCTGCTTTCTTATAGCACCTAGGGCTGCCAACCCAGGGTGGCACCATCCACAGTTAGACGAGCCCTCACACGGCAATCATAGATTAAGAAAATGTACCATAAGCTTGCCCACAGCCCAGTTTGGTGGGACAGTTTCTCAGCTGAGAGTCCTTTTTCCCCTAATGAGTCTAGCCAGTGCTCTGGCAGATGTGTCCAAACTTTCACATTTGAAACAGTATAGTCATAAATGACATTCACTCTTGAGAGCTGCACAATTGAGGTTAAACATTTTCAAAACAGAGTTCAATGTTTAGAGTCCATTCACAGTTTTATGTTTGGCTATATTCATAGCGATCCTGTTGTATATGCATTCCACAGGCAGCAGATTAGACACCTGCTTGAGTGTGCGTGTAGATTGTTTAAATCACTTATTTTGGGTTTTAGTAGTGTTGTATCAGAACTTTTAGTTAAAAAACAGAAGTTTGTATTTTATGTATTTTTTTTTGTTGCTGTTCAGGGAGAAGATTTAATAGAATATGATTAGTATCTATTTTAAAAATTGGGCTGAGATGTAGATTTTGCAGATGAATGGCCCTATGTTAAATTTTCAGGCTTTCAAAAAATATATTGTAAACCCTAGAGCTTATTAGGGCACAGTAACCAAGTCTGAGGGTGTACGTAGGGAACACAATACTTACTGTGCGTGACTAGAGTTTAAATGGAGGCTGTTGACAATACTGTTCAGGCAAGCAAGGGACAGGAGAGAATGGAAGTGGAAAATCGAGATCAGGAATCTAAGAGGCCTTGGTCAGAAAGCACATGTGAAAGCAGGGTCAGGAAATGTGTGTAGACAGGAGAGTTGTGTACCCTGTGGAAGTTAGGTACCAGTGTTCTTGCTTGCTCTTTCCTTTACTACTGTTAGAGCCTTAATGGCCATTCTTACAGGGCTGGGGCCTTCCTGCTAGCCCAGCTTTCCCTTAGGTAAAAAGTGAAGAGTTTTATGCCACAGTTGAGGCTGGTTGGTGGCAATGATGTGTTCTAGAAGGTGATAGTGGGTGAAGTGTGCCTCATACTCTTCTCAGTCTACCAAGCTCCAGACTGCTTTCTTGAGGTTTGAGAGGTTATTACTGATTCTTAAGAGTGACTCAGGTAGAGTTTTTAACATATTAATGCATATTTTGGCTTTGTTTTTAAAAAACGCTTCAGAAATTTAATTTTTTAGATAGGATGAGTAAAGATATTTTCTTTGGTTATATTAATTTTTCTTAGAATTTGTTTTGATATTCCTTTAACCTTGTCAATTTGATGCTTTTTTTTTTCAGTCATCATTATCCAGTTTTATCTTGGTGGGTTTTTAAAATGTCATTGCTAAGCTATCCATTTGCCACCAAGCTACACCCAGTCTGGCCAGGTGAGCCTTGGCTATCTTGAATGTGAATAAATAATCTTTTAACTATTTATTTTTCCATCTCTTCAAGAATGTGCTCTTAATATACATAAAATTTCCATATAATCTTGGACTTGCTGTCCCCATTTTTCAAGTTTGAAAGCTTGAACAGGAATAAAAGATACTGTGTATTTAAATGACCATTTGTTTTGAAACAAAACCAAAATCAGTGCAGGTCTTTAGGGATAGTAGACATCTGAGTGAGTATTAGAAGCCTTGCTATTCACTTCAAGTGACTTGATTGGAAGAAACGTAGTAGTTAAAGATGGAGTTTTTGTTCTAACTAAAGCAATCTCCTGATGAAAGTAAAATAACTTAGGTAGAAAGAGGCCAAATTGGGCTGGGAGGAGAGTTAATCGCTAATAGAACCTTTTGTTCTCACTTCAAAGTTAGAGCCTGCTGCTGTGTTCATATCAGAAGAACGTTCCTCACCTCAGTCATCCAGTGAGATAAGCATTCATTTACTTATTAAAAATACAATGCTTATTTTTAAAATTTAAAAATACTTAGATTTCATTTCATGTAAAATAAGGATATATTTTCTAAACTTACCTATTTATGTATGTAGGTTTCTGAGATAGGAACTTGCTGTATTGGCTCATATGAGCCTTGAAACTTGATTTCTTTCTGGTGCAGTCTCCTGAAGTCAGGAAACTGCAAGCATTTGGGTAGGTTCTATACTTAATGTTTGGTCGGTCAGTGGAGACCTGTGAGATAATTGACTACCAGTTCTTTTTAAATGTGACTCTGTTCACACTTAAATTTTATTTAATTTTTGCTAGAAAACAAGAGGCAGGAAAGAGAGAGGCATCATACATGTTGCTAGGAATGACCTTATCAAGCTGTGTACCAACAGCTCACTCCAGGCCAGGCGCGTCTCTCCTTGTTTCAGGGTTTGCTGCTCTCTGATACCAGCGGCAGATTTGTTTTCTTGTGTGACCACTTGATGTTTTTAAAAACAGGTTTTAAAAATAGGTTGAGATTCTCTGCTGAAATGATTCTTGAGGTGGCTTTGGGAAGGTTTGCTTTGGGGATCTCTGGCAGATTTTAAGAAGAATTGAGAAAATTCAGAGAAGTGATAACAGTTTCTTGAACTCTCCTTCATTTTTCTTTTTCAAACAGTTTACAGTATATACTTGCTTTTTCTCTGAGCAAATAATTTTTCTAGATAATCCCAATTTGTAGAAATTTTTGTGTGTCAATGTTCATGGTTTTAATATCACTGCTTTTCTCTATTTAATCTGCAGTAGATAGATCTTGTATTGATTTGCAAAGACACATAGGGTTTAGTTTTTTTTCTAATTGTTGAATGGTATTTTGTAAATATTTTATTTTTTGTTTTCACATAAGGTACATTAGGTGTTGACTTCTCTATGTCACACAACTTTAGTTAGATGCTGAGGAAAAAGTATTACTATTGCAAGTTTTGATCTGAAAGATAATTGGAGCTTTTTTTTCTCATGAGCTATTATTTCCAGATTGATGGGCAAAGTATAAAACATACATAGGGTTTTAGATTTAGAGAATTTGTCAATAAATTTGTTTTGAAATAGAAGACTTTAGCTTTTATTAAAAATAATTCTAATAGATATTTAAGCTAAATATAAAATGATGGTTATAATATAATGGAAGCTATAATTGTAAATAGAGGAAAATTCTTTCAGAATATGTTCCTTCTAGATTTAAGTAGAGATCTTTCATACTATCTCAAGTTGACACTTAAAAGAATAAAATAGTTGAATTTGCTTTAAAATTAACCTTGTTAAATGAGAAGCAGCCATCAGTTCTAACATTTTACACAATTCACTGTCACATGACCAAATGATAAGACCAAAATTCCATTAACTCAACTATGTGTCTTTGGCCCTTAAAGAGGGACTAGTTTTTTGAGGGGCCTTAACCATTATCATTTTTACCTTGCTAGCACTTATTTTAATTAGTGGGCCACAAATACTCTGCAGTTAATATGAGTGAAGCAGCTTAATGGAGGACTAGAACCAAAGCACAAAACTCCTGCAGTTTCATTCAGCAACAGCACTGAATAGAGATGTTGTAGGAGTGATTTGGCATTTAGACTTCAAAATGTCAGGGTTATTTGGTGGGCTCTCGGAATTTTTTGAGACTCTGTAGCTCTTGTTAGCCTAAAACTTGATATGTAGACCAGGCTGGTCTTAAACTCACAAGAGATACTTCTACCTCTCTCTCCCGAGTCCTGGGATTAAAGGAATGTACTACCATACATGGGCTTCTAAGGATTCTTTTTATCTCAAAAATTTATAGTTTATTATTAAAGGGAATGTTCAAATTATCTGTGCAGCAAGATAATTATACTTATATCTGCCAACACACATATTTAGGTTCTGAAAATTTTAAATCAGGAGCTTTATTTCCCTAAGAGTTAACCCTTTATCTGCATATTATTTCTTTAAACAATTCAAAGCTTATGTATGACTCTTTTTTCTTGAGATAGGATCTCAACTGTGTAACTCTGGCTGACCTGGAACATACTATCTTGTCCAGGCTTGCTTCAGACTTACAGAAATCTTCCCGCCTCTCCCTCCTGTATGCTGTGATTCATATATTTTTTTTCATGGATGTACAACAGTATGAAAAAGTGAGTTAGTCATCCAGCTTATTTGTGAAGGTGCAGCCTTTTGGTTATTCTCTGAAATTTCCACCAACCTGCCTGGCCGCCCACCTGCCCGTCCACCTGCCCGTCCACCTGTCCATCTGTCTGTTTGACCATCCATCCATAAATCATATCTATCTGAGAAAGGCCTTCTCTGTAGCCCTGGCTGTCCTTTAGACCAGATTAGTGTTGAACTCACAAAGATCTACCTACCGCTGCCTCCCAAGTGTTTAAATGAAAGGTGTGTACCACCACTGCCCAGCTTCCTGTAAATTGTAGTTAGACCAAGATTATAAAACAATTATGTAGAAGTTCAGAAACATTTTTTTGTAACAATATCTAGAAAACTAGTGTTGAAGTATATCAAGGCTATATTTGTTGTATAGTTATATTTATTAACTGCTTAAAGTGTTTTTCTGTGATTTTGCTTATAAATTAAATTAGCTTAATATTTTATGGTATTTCTTAGTATCTTTGTACGGTGTGCATGTGTCTGTGTGTGTGTCTGTGTGTGTCTGCAACCACCATGGGCATCAGAATAACCGTTCAGAATTGTTCAGAATGACTAAGTAGCCTGTATTGGCTAAAACTTCAGGAGTCTGACCCAGAGTATTTAATTTTAGGTGAAAAATTCCCTGCTGATAATGAATTCAGTCCTATATGCACAGTAAAGTTTAAGACTTTATTCTGACTTTCCAGGTTGCTGCAATAATATGCCTAATATACACATAATTGAAACTCTGTGAAATGTGTGTGACATCTTTTACATGCAACACCTTCCAAAAAGATAGGTTCTTCTGGGTGAGGATGCTGACAACACAGACAGTGCAAATGTCACCAAGCTGTAAACCATGTCCACTCGCTGCCTTCTTGGCAAATAGCAGGTAACATTCCTGTTCCCCCAGTGCTTATTATCGGTGTGCACAAGGCCTGTGCCTCCAGCATCTGTCTAACATATTCCTAAAATTCTTGCTTTAATATACTTATTTTCAACAGTAGCTATCTTTGTATTGATCATTTATTTTCTAATTTTGCCACTTAACTGATGTAATAGTTTAAAAATTTCCCTCATATTAAATATTCAAATAGATTACAACGCATGGTGGATGTCAAGAGCAATTAATAGTTCTGCCACATGGTGTCGCCAAAACACATGATTTAAGGAGCTTTAAAATGAGTTGTGTGTGTGTTTTTTTAAATGTTATTTTTATTTTAAGCTTCTTTGTTTTCTTTTTGATTTTGTGCCTCACATACTAGTATGCGACATGAAAAATAGCTTTCTTCAGCCTGTCATTTCTGCTTAATTATTATTTAATATGCAAAAACAGTTTATGCTGAGGCAATATAATGTCAGTGACTAGAGACAAATGTCACAGTAAGGGCTTTTACTGACAAGAATTTATTTTATGATTCTTTTTTTTTCTTGTTGTTGAGAAAGGGTTTATGAAGTGCCAGCTTGCCTTAAACTGCTATTTATTTAAGGTTGGTCTTAAATATCTGGTCCTTTTGTATTTATCCCCCAAATGCTGGGAATATGAACATTTTTGTTACTATATAAACCCATTTTGTACTTCTAATATTCTAAGGTTATTCCATATACCTTTGATTATAGACATTTATTTAAAATCAGAGAGATTCCTAGTAGCTAGTGTCTTAATGTATCATCATTAGAACTCATTCTTTTTGTAGAGGTGTTTTCTATCCAAGCTCTGGTAGCATATTACCTCAAGAGTAACAGGATTGTCTATAGACTTACAAGGACTTGTTCTTTTAAGTGTTATTATTGGGTAGACTTGCATTAATTACATGTGGGCCTTTATTTGTCTCCTAGAAAGTTATACTTGAACTATAACACCTGCACTGGATTTTTATATAGGCTCATATTTTATGGAAATAATTTGCTGGATAACTAAATACAACATATTATGTATTGATTTGACCCAGTACTCCTTGTGTTGATAACACACTAATAATATATATTATGATTTGCATACAATTCTCTCTGTAATTTAGACAAAAAGGTGTATAGGATGGGGGTAGGAAAGATGGCACGAAGTAAAGAGTGTTTGCTGCTCTTCCGAGGGCTCCCAGGGTTCTTGCCTCAGAACCCTTGTCAGGGGGCTCACAGCTAGGTCAAGGGATCCATCACCTTCTTGACTTTCAAGGTCACTGCACCAACATGCACAGTCCTAATATACATATAACTGTAAAATTAAAATCTTACGAAAGCTCATTAGACTGGGACTGAGTGGCTAGCTTAGTTGTAGCCTTCATGCTTAGTAACCTTGTCTGCTGCACAGTTCCCTTCTGCCGAGAAAATGTGTGTAGGCCCACAGTTATTGCAAAACAGTAAGTGGTTGTAATTATATTGCCTAATAATTTGGTAATTGTTCGTGGAACCAGCCTTTTGTTGTGTGTTTAAAATAATGTAACTTGGGAATTGGGTGCTCTCTCAGTGGAGAGCTGTTAGTTTTGCAGAGGACCTGGGTTCGTTTCCTCCATGGAGGCTCAGCCATCTTCTCCAGTCCCAGGAAGGAGATCAGCTCCCCTTCTGTCCCGTCCAGGCACTAGGCACATGGCGCACACACCCTGCAGGTCAACATTTTATGAAAAATGAAAGCAAAGAACATTTTAAGTAATACATGTTATTTGTATATGAACCACAGTAGTTGACAAATAAACATGAATTAGTAAAAAGAAAAAAATGAAAACCCAGGATAGAGAATTTTAGCTTTTTTTTAAACTATAGGAGCTGTCCATGGTTATTTTTTTTATTGTCTTATATTTTGATTGTCCTTTATCATATTTTAGGTGTGCTATATATATTTCTCTTTAACAATTTTTTTGATAATTCTATTTTGCTTGTAGATTACTGTAAGTATGTGAGCCTGTTAGCTTATTTTTTCATATTTATTTTATCAGTACATATTCATGTCTGCTTGTTCACCGGTTCAAACTATAAAAACCATGAATGTTATACAACTGGCAGCATGTGTGTCATATATGTGGGTAGCTTCCCTTCCTTCTGCTCTCCTCAATTGTTTTTTGGGGGGAGCTGAAGAGGAACCAATCTGTACTTACTAGATTTATTAAAAATTGGGAACACAGAATTAATTCATAAGGTTCAGGTGAGTCATTATGCGCCTTCAGTAGACAGGATTAGAAGTCTGTAGGACAGTAAACAAATGCAGTATTTTACAAAGTTAGAGATGGGAGCAGAGGAATGTGTGTGAACTTAATGGGATCTTACCTAGGGAGAAAATATTTGATACATTCCAGTGTATGAAATTTAGGTGTAACATGTATGAACATTGCGATGAGAAATTATGTACCAGCATTTTTAGTCTGTCAGGTGATGGCTCAGATATTAAAAGAGTATTTATGCAGTGACAAGAAACAGAGTTGGGATTCCAGCATCCATGGAATGAGCTTAGTGTTTGGTGAACACTTGTAACAGCTCCAAAAGATCTGTTTTGGCCCATCTGTATTTGCACAGGCATATGTGTACACTCATGCTCACATACACACAAATAATGTTTAAAGGACTATTTATTTGTTTGTTTGTATGGTTTGTGCTATAACTAGGTAGTTGCTGCATTAGCCAAAATTGGTTGAGGCAGATGACCAGGCTCTCATACATATTTTAAGACATGGAAAACTGCTCAGTGATGACAAGCACTCTATACTGGACTAGGGAAATTATCCCACTTTCTTAAGCCCTTTTTGAATGTTTTATTGAACAATACATACATTTTGTTTTCAGTTAAGTTTGAGATTCTGAAATTCTGTTAATAATGTGATGAAAAATTTCTACTCAGCTCCTAATTTTATATATGTATGTGTATATATATATATATATATATATATATATATATATATATATATATACCTGAGACATGAATATAATGAGACTAATCCATATATAAGTTGATTAAGAAAGAGATTAGAAAATATAGCCAAGTGAAACTAAAAATGTCCCATATGACTATATAAATGTATAGCAAATCCCCTTTAAAAAGCAAGAATGATTAACAATCATAGTTAAGTCAATTTTTAAAAAATTAGGTATGATTATTGTTTAGAGGAGAATTTTTAAACTTATTATAAAAGGAACTTATTTAATTTTTCTATTTATGAATGTAAGTTTTTATTTTCTAGATTATATAACTTGTCTGACTTTATTATATGCATTTCTTATTTTGTGCATTTTTAGTATTAAATACTTAAAGTGGAAAATAATGAAAACCAGCAAGCAAATGCTGCTTAGATTGTTTTTTTTTAAAGCAAATTCAGAATAAAGTCATTTTGTTCTGTAGTCCCAAGTTAATATAATCCAAAGCAAAACCGGCGAGTTGCATGATATCTAGACTACATAATTGTATATGTGGCATGTTTGCTGGAGTACCACAGTCTAGGTAAACCTGGACAACTAGTGACTGACTGATGACTGAAATAAGAAGCAGAGAGTGGATAGTTGAAATATCTGGGACTGGTTTATAATATTCATATTTGTACAGAGGGACTACAGTGGCTGTTTTCAGATGTCTGAAAAGTGGCATGTAGAAGAAAGACTTTAAAATTTATCTTCAGAGTTCCAGGAGGTGGAAGTGTAAGACCAATAGAGGAGTGATTTAGGTGGGGAGCTAATGGCGAGATTCTAGAGCCGTGGAAGCTCTTAAACCCCTGAAGGCAAAGACATTGCTGCAAACTTACACCTTTATGTGACTCACATTTTCAGTATGTATTTCCTAAATAAATATATGGAAGGAGAGTATGGCATTTTCTTTTGGGATAAGTTCTTGCTGTGTAGCCCTGGTTGGCCTTGAACTTGTGACCTGCCAACCTGCTTTTCAACTGCTGGGATTACAGGTATGTGTCACCATGCCCGGCGAGGTTTCATTTTAAATTATTTAAAGGTTAAGTAATTTGCTTACTATCTCATTACTCTTAATAATTAACTCCCAGTCTTTGTAATTTTATCATATAATTCCAGTGAAAAAAACCAGTATTTGTCTAATGTTAAACAGCTGATAATAGACTGAGGATTTGTGAAATTTTATTCAACAGTTACTACTTTTAAAAATAAAATATCTCATTCAAGTTTTGCCTCCTTTTCAGAGACAGTTGGGTCTTTACCAGCCCTATGAGTTGTTAGCCATATCACTTCAGTTTACTGCAGATGCATTAGACACTATTCTGTTGCTGTGAAGAGACACCATACCAAGAACTCATACAAAAGAAAGCACTTGAGGGGTCACTTATAGTTTCAGAGTTTCAGCCCATTATCATCACGGCTGGGAGCATGGTGGGCGGCATGTGTGACTCTGGAGAAGTAGCTGAGAACTACATCTTGATCTCCTGGCTGAGAGAAAGAAAGTGAAAACATTGGGTCTGATATGGGCTTTTTTTGTTTTGTTTTGTTTTGTTTTGTTTTTTGAGACAGGGTTTCTCTGTATAGCCCTGGCTATCCTGGAACTCACTTTGTAGACTAGGCTGGCCTTAAACTCAGAAATCCGCCTGCCTCTGCCTCCTGAGTGATGGATGGGATTAAAGGCGTGTGCCACCACGCCTGGCTTCTGATACTGGCTTTTAAAAACCTCAAAGCCCACCTCTAGTGACACACTTCTTCCAACAAGGCCACACAACCTTTCAAATAGTGCCTTTTTCTGGTGGCTAATCGTTCAAATGTATGAGTCTGTACAGTGCATTCTTTTCCAAACTACCATAGCCCACTTCCTCAATGCCATACATTTGAAATCATATAATTTAAAAAAATGCATTCCATACAACTTCAAAAGTCTCCATAGTCTTGTCATAGTCTCAATACTGTTTAAAAATCAAAAATTCAAACTCTCAGAAACATCTGGAAACCATTTAACTGTAAACACCCATAAAATAAAAAAGCAGATAACATGCTTGCAACATACAGTGACACAGAAGATACATTACCATTTTGAAAGGGAGGGAAAGGAACACAGTGGGGAAATAAGGCCACCAAAGCAAGACCTCAACCCAGCAGGACAAACTCACACACTGCACCTCCATGTCTGGGGTCAAAGCACTCTTGAGGACTCTGACCCCTAACAGCTTTGTTGACTGCAGCACACTTTTCTGTCTTGGGATGGTTCCACTCCTTGTTAGCATCTTTCCTCAGCAGTTATCCCATAACCCTGGCATCTCCAACATGTTAGGCTCTCTAATATTAACTAGGCTTGACCTTCATAGCTTCACACAGTGGCTTCTTCTCAAGGTCTCTGTCAGGAACACATCCTGACACATGCCTGGCCTCACTGGCTTCCCAGAGTTATGGAGGGAGATGTCTACAGTCCTTGTCTTGTATTTTTGTTTTAATTAATTAATTAATTAATTAATTGATATTTTTATTTATCTTTTCCTTTCTTGTATTCCAGAACCACATGGACAAAGCTTCCAAGCTCTGCTGTTTGCTGGGTCTGGAGCTTGGCCTCTTTGTTCAATTATGTTTATATCAGCTTTCTGTTGATGTATCTTTCACCTCTTATGCTTGTCTTTAATCCCTTTTTACTAGTGAGTAGCTTAGCTGGGCAGGGTCTGGCCTGAGGACGCTACTCCCTTTGTTCAGTAACTTTTTAACTCCTTGAGCAATGGAATTCCTGTCTTCTATGTTACATTTTCTGGGGCTCCCTTTCTCCTCAAACTATATTTTTTACCTCTCTTTGTCCAGTTTGCACCTTGTCATTATACATATACATAAGAGTGACCTCTAATAACTGAGTGACAACAGTCGATATTAGGCTATCTTGAAATCTCTCTCCCAAATCCATTAATCCAAAATGCTTCTATTATGCCTCAGGCAAGTTTTTAGTACAAAGACAATAATAGATATATTCTTTGCAAAAATATCACAAGAATGGTTTTTAGTCCACTTACTAATAATCTTCCCCTCTGAAACTGCTTGAACTGGGCCTCCACAGTTCAAATTTCCCTCAGGACTGTCTCCCATCTTGCTACTAGGATGGCCCCCTAAGCCCTATTTAAAGCATCCAATCACTTTTCTACTCTAAAGTTCCAATGTCTTCCATATTCCTCTAACAAACAGCATGATAAAGAATTTCTGAGCAGTACACCACTCCTTACAAGAAACTTCTGACATAGGAATAGTTGTGAGTGGTGGCTAGTACTGGGTGAGGTGTATATTCCACTGAAGTAGAAATTCTATCAGCATATAATTTTCAAAATGATCATAAAATGGGTGTTTTAGTTATTAGCAATCTTGAAAACATACTGAGACATAAGGGCTTGGATATGTGTATATTATATATAAAATGGATATATATATATATATATATATATATATATATATATATATATATATATATATAATTTGTATCATGGGAGAATAAGGGATTATGGTTCTAATAGTTTTAAAAGCATCTCAGGAAACATGTTTTGATATAGGTCAACAAATGTGGTCTAGAGTAATATAGTCATTTAGTATGTAATTTATAATAAATAAATGGCATGTCTATGTTGTGTGTGTGTGGCTGGCTGTGTACATGCCTCGTGTGTGCATGTGTGCTTAGGTTTTTTTCTTTTTTTTCCTTTTTTTTTTGTCAAATTGACACAAGCTGGGGTTATTTGGGAAGAGGGAACCTCATTTGAGAAAATGCCTCCATTACATTAGCTACTAGGCATTTTATGATAAATGATTAATGAAGGAGGGCTGAGCCCACTGGGTTGTGCCATCTCTGGACAGGTGGTCCTGGGCTATATGAGAAAAATAGGCTGAACAAGCTTTGAAAAGCAAGTCAATAAGCAGCAGCCTTCCGTGGTCTTTGCCTCAGTTCCTGCTTCTCTGTTCCTGCTTCTCTGTTGCTGCCTTGTGAGTTCTTTCCCTGACTTCCCTTCCTGATAGACTGTGATTGATACTGCAAGCTGAAATTAACCCTTTCCTTCCCAAGTTGCTTTTGATCATGCACTTTTCTATAATAGAAAGCAAGCTAAAACCATGTAATTGGAATATTAACACCACTAACATTTGTTTAAACTGAAGAAATAATTGACAGCTTCTTGTATACTATCTCTGTGTGTTTGTGCACATGTGTGCATGTGTATGTTTGTGAGAGAGAGGGAGGGATGGAGGGAGAGAGAGAGAGAGAGAGAGAAAGCGCACGAATAAGTATGTGCTTGAAGGCTAGAGGAACAAAACCAGAGATAAGTTCTTATATAGTAATATTCTACTTAGTTTATCTTTCTGTTACATAACACAAAATTAAAAGTAACACATTTAGTGATTCTGATTATACAAAAAACAGGTCCAGTTCCTGGTTTTGACTGTGATTTTTTTTTTCCACTCTTGAATTTTTGGCATTTTCTTTTCTTTTCACCAGTCTCTTGATAACTGAAAAACTCTTTAAAATATTTCTCAGAATATATTCATTAGCAATTTCTACTTTTAAGTAAGAAATGACCCCAATAAATTGTGAATTAAATGGGACTAGCACACCTGTAAATCACAGTCTACTACTTGACACTAAATTGCCGTACTCCTTATAGTTTTTGGTTTTCCTTTAAATGATAATATAAGAATTGTCATTACCTTTTTTATGCTAGAAGCATAGTTGTAATTCATGGTGATTTAAATTTAAATTCCATTTAGTTTTCTCTGTTGTTCTCATTGAAATTAAAGATTTAAACTAAATTATAAATCTCTAGTTGAGTAGATATCAGTGGTGTTATGGAGAGAAAGTGCACACCTGCATGGAAAATAACCAATAGAATTGAAATAGCTTTTATAGTTGGGAATCTATCTTTATATTTATTCATTTTACATCCCAGTTCTATTCCCCACTCCCAGTTCTACTCTCCCACAGTTACTCTCCCAGTCTCCTTCCCTTCTCTAAGAGAATGGATTCCCCCAGTATTTCCTCACCCAGGCACATCAAGTGCTAGGCGCTTCATCTCCCACTAAGGCCAGATGAGTCAACCAAGTTAGGGGAACAGATTACACAGTCAAGCAACAGCTTTAGGAACAGCCCCTACTCCAGTTGTTTGGGACCTGAAGACTGAGCTGCACATCTGCCACATATTTGCAGGGAATGGGGGTTAGTCCAGCCTATGTGTGCTCTTTGGTGATTCAGTCTGAGAATTCCCAAAGGTCCAGCTTAGTTGAATCTGTTGGTCTTTCTGTGGAGTTCTTATCCCCTTTGGGACCCTCAATTCTTCCTCCTATTTTTCCATAAAAGTCCCCAAGCTCCATCCACTGTTTAGCTGTGGGTCTCTGCATCCCTGTAAGACATCTGCTGAGTGAAGCCTCTTAGAGGATAGCCATGCTAGGAGCCTGTCTGCAAGTGTAAGATTAATAGTGTCAGGAATTGGTTCCTGTCCATAGGATGGGTCTTTATTTGGGCAGGTTATTTGCATGGCCATTCCCCCAGTCTCTGTTCCATCCCCATCTCTGCATTTCCTTTAGGCTGGATAAATTTTGGCTGCAAAGTTTTGAGGGTAGGTTGGTATCCCTATCGGTCCACTGAGGTTCCTGTCTGTTTATAGGAGGTGGCCTGTCAAGTTCTATATCCCCATTGCTGTGGGTTTCAGCAATTCTTGAGAACCTCCCTTAATCATAGGTCTCTGGTACTTCTTGAGATGCCTCTCACTGTCTCCAAACTCTTCCAGCTGCAGATTTTTTTACATTCTTATGGCCATCCAACCAGCTTCTCTTTCTCTCCCTGATCCTGATCCTGAACCCTCCCCCCACCCCTATTACCCTTCCCACTCCCTCTCCCACCCAGTTCCTTCCTTCCATCTACCTCCTACAACCATTCAAACATTCTTGCTTGGGCCATTCTTCCTGTTTAGCTTCTTTGGGTTTGAAGATTGTAGCATGGCTGTATTTTATGGCTAATACCCACTTATAAGTGAGTATATACCATGCATGTCCTTTTGATTCTGGATTACCTTACTCAAGATGATATTTTCAAGTTTCATTCATTTGCCTGCAAAATAAATGGTATCTTTGTTTTTGATAGCTGAATAGTTCTCCATTGTGTTGATGTACCATAAATATCCATTTTTCAGTTGAGGGACATCTAGGTTGTTTCCAGTTTTTGGCTATTACAAATAAAACTGCTGTAAACATAGTTAAGCGGGTGTTCCTGTGGTATAGTAGGGCATCTTTTGGATATATGCCCAGGAGTTATGTTTACCGGGGTCTTGAGATAGAACTATTCCCAGTTTTCTTAGAAATCGCCAAATTGACTTCCAAGGTGGTTGGATAAATTTGCACTCCCACCAGCAATGGAGGAGTGTCTCCCTTCCTACACATCTTTGCCAGGATGTGCTATCACTTGAGGTTTTCATCTTAGTCATTCTGACAGGTGTAAGATGGAGTCTCAGAGTCGTTTTGATTTGTACTTTTCTGATGATTAGGGACTTTGAACATTTCTGTAAATGTTTTTCAGCCTTTTGAGATTCCTCTTTTGAGAATTCTGTTTAGCTCTGAACCTCAGTTTTAAATTGGATTATTTATGTTGTTGGTGTTTGTTGAGTTCTTTATAAGTTCTGGATATTAGCCCTCTGTTACATGTAGGGTTGCTAAAGATCCTTTCCCAATCTGTAAGCTGATATTTTGTCTTGGTGATAGTTTTCTTTGCCTTACAGAAGCTTTTTAGTTTCATGAGGTCCTTTTTTATCAAGTGTAGATCTTAAAGCCTGAGCCATTGGTATTCTATTCAGTAAATTGTCTCCTGTACCAATACATTGAAGGGCATTTCTCACTTTGTTTTCTGAGATTTAGTGTATCTGGTTTTATGTTGAGGTCTTTGTTCCACTTGGACTTGAATTTTGTTCAGGGTGATAAGATAGGGATCTACTTGCATTCTTCTACATGTAGACATCCAGTTAAACCAGCACCATTTGTTGAAGATGCTTTCTTTTTTTCCATTGTATGTTTTTTGGGTAATCAAAAAAATCAAGTGTCCCTGGGTGTGTGGGTTTATTTCTGGGTCTTTGATTTGATTCTGTTGATCAGTGGGTCTGTTTGTATACTAATACCTGATTTTATTACTATTGCTCTGTAGCACAGCTTCAAGACAGGGATGGTGATTCCTTCTGAAGTTCTTTTATTGTTCTGGATTGTTTTGATATCCTGGAATTTTCGTTGTTTCATGTGAAGTTGAGAATTGCTCTTTCAAAGTCTATAAAAAAATTGTGTTGGAGTTAAGGGTTTGTCTATCTTTGTCTAGCCAGGCCATCCTTGAACTCCCTCTTTACCAGAGAATGATGAACATGGCCTTGCATGCAAGGATAGCACTTTACCAAGCTAAACTTATTCTCAGCGCTCTTATATTACCTTCTTTCCATGTTTACTTTCTGTGCATGTGTATGATATATATGTGAGTGTGGGGATGAGAACGGCCTGCCTTTGGAGGTCCTATGATAGCTTTCAGGAGTTGGATACTATCTTAGAGTCCTTGAAGGTCTTTGTTTCTGCTTTCTGCTAGCTATTGTGAGAGCTGGGTGGTGATGCTCCTGTCTCTGCCATCCATTTCCTGGTATCTCTGTGCTGGAGTTTCAGAAGCTTTTTACTATGGTATCCAGCTGGTGAAGGGGTTTGGGTATCTGAACTCAAGTAACAGGATTACAATAGCTGCCCTTTATCCATCAAACGAGCTCATCATTCCAATTGTTTATAATTATGGAAAAATGCCACTTTCCCCATTATTCTGCAGTGTCACATCCACATAAATCTGTGGCATATGTGCACACATGTACTGTAAGAACAATCACTGTTACATTAGCATAAATTAGGGGCATATGTGCTCACACTATACCATATGATGAACCAGGTAACAGTAGTCAATTTTGTTTTTAAACCTTGAAAGTAAAACTTCCATCTGAAAACATTCTGAGTTTGTGTGATATACTGACGAAATCGTTTTAGCTTCATGTTTTATATACTTGGTATTTGAAAGATTATTTTTGTTACAATAACAGGTTTTATTGTCTTAGAAATGTCTAGTACTCTCTTCAAACACTACCATTCTCCATTTCCCCTTTGCTTGCCTGATTCTACTTAACATCTGATACTTCAGTACTTCCCACCCTGTTGTAAGTTTAGTCTGTGTATTTCTTTCTTAGCATGCAGATAAGAGACATTGATTTGGATTTCTCAGCTCTAAAATTTTATTTGACTTTATTTACTTGTTTTGATCATGCTTTGCTGCATAGCTTAGTCTGCCCCCTCCAAGCTGGGATTACAGACCTGTGTCACTATACCTACCTCAGTTTAGGATTTCTAGCTTCTACAAATTTTAACTTTCAAAGTCTTGAACATAGCTACTTTTTAATTGCCTTTTATTTTTATTAGTGTATTTGCACATGTGCTCTGCGTGTGTGTATGTATGTATATTTTCACTGGATGTGTGTGTGTGTGTGTGTATGTGTGTATGCTCAAGAGTGCTCGTGCCTGTATGTGCATGTGGAGGCCAGAGGTTGATATCTGGTGTCTTCTTCAGTTGTCTCTATTTTATTTACTAAGGCACGGCCTCTTGCTCTTCAGTTTGTCTCCTTGCTCTGCCAGCTTGCCCTGAATATCCTGTCTTCAGTTTCAGAGCTCTGGGATTACATCCTTCCAGGCTTTGATGTGTTTGCTGAGGATCTCAACTTCAGTCCTCATTTGACAGTTTTCACCATTCCATCCTAAGTTATTTAGAAAGTCACTTCCTTCCCTATATCTTGACATGTTTCCCTTATAGTTTAGACATTTCAGCTGCATTATATATTTTTATCCATTCTTTTTTTTGTGCAGTCTGGAAGTGGATTAGTTTTATACTATGACATAGCTCTCCAGTTTTTCATCACCCTCTTTTCTTGGACACACACTAGCATGCACCTCTGTTAAGCGTGAGCTTATTTCTGGGTCCTGTGTCTTTCTGTTTATATACATGTGGATTTTTTTTTCTCTCTTTATTAGATATTTTCTTCATTTACATTTCACATGTTATTCAGAAATTTTCCCTTACCCTCCCGCGTCCACACCCTGCTCCCCTACCCACCCCCTCCCACGTAATGGCCCTGGCATTCCCCTGTTCTGGGGCATATAGAGTCTGTATGACCAAGGGGCCTCTCCTCCCAATGATGGCCAACTAGGCCATCTTCTTCCATATATGCAGCTAGAGACATGAGCGCAGGGGGAACTAGTTAGTTCATGTTATTCTTCCACCTAGAGGGTTGANGACTTGAAGTTCTTGTCATACAAATCTTTCACTTCCTTCGTAAGAGTCACACCAAGATATTTTATACTGTTAGTGACTATTGTGAAGGGTGATGTTTCCCTGATCTCTTTCTCAGCCAGTTCATCCTTTGTATAGAGAAAGGCCATTGATTTGTTTGAGTTGATTCTATATCCTGCTACTGCGCTAAAGCTGTGTATCAGGTTTAGGAGTTCTCTGGTGGAGTTTTTGGGGTCACTTATATATACTATCATATCATCTGCAAATAGCGATAATTTGAGTTCTTCCTTTCCAATTTGTATCCCCTTGACCTCCTTTTGTTGTCGAATCGCTCTGGCTAGGACTTCAAGTTACATGTGGATTTTTGTGCCACTGTCAAGACATAATTATTTTATTATTCAGGTTAGAAAATTTATTGTCTAACTATCTAGAGATCTGTTTTTGTTGACTGCTATTTCTGTTGGCTTTAGGTGATCTAGTTTATTTTCTAATATTATTAGTTTTTATTGAATGCCAGATACTGCAACTGAAAAATTATAGAGAATTGAAAGTCTACCTGACATTGCCTTTATTCAGAGAGGAGTAATGTCCTTATTATGGACGTGCTTTATCACATCACAAAATGTCCTTACTCCTAAGCGGAACTGAGACACTTCGTCAGTTCAGTTATGTTCAGTTTGCTGTCTCCTTCAGTTCCGTACAGTTTCGAGGTCAGTCTTACTAGGGTAGCTCTTCTCCATTTCCTTACCTCTAAGCTCCGTCATTTTTGTGTTAGAATTTCTTGCTGTTTGTCATTTCCCTTTGGAGAATTGACCAATCGTTAGAGGGACAAGAACTTTTCTCAAAGAAAGGGTATTTCTTTAGATTTTCAATGTGTCTTAAGATCATGGCTCTGTGATTTGTTACCCTCTTAGCTGTTGCCAGTGATTTTAGATAGGTGTTTTGTGTTTTCAAACAAAATTGATTAATGTTACCTAACCTAGTTCATCCTGTGGTAAACAGTTATTATGACATTTTTATACTGTACTTAAAGTATTATTTAAAGCTCTGTGGTGATTTTGGAGACCATCAGATCAGACATGTTTTACTTGTGCATGCTTGTATGCAGTCTCTTAGCTTGGAGTTGGATGTATGCTCTTGATGGGAAAGCTCCAGGTATATGAAACGACAGCCAAAATAAATGGCTGTGACACTAGGGCCCCAGTGTGCTTTTAGTAGCTTCCTCGGGAAATTGATGTGCCAAGCAGGCTTTTGAAGTTTAATATTATTTTGGTCATCTATCTCTTCTGAAAACAAGAAGGAGGTGATACTTTGAGTATAAGTAACTATACCTACAAAACATAATTCCTGAGTTTGCTTAAGTTTCTCATCTTTCCTGAAGTCATGCAGTCTTACTTAGTTTTTTTAAAAAAATCCTTTACCTTTGTAAGGGAGTATTTCCAAATACACCGATGAATAAGAACTTAATTGATTTAGAAATGTTTTTTTTTCTGATGATGTGCTAACTCATGGTTTTCATTTAGATATCAGAATACTGTTCTCTTTGTTCATCTTTTCAGAGTCCAGATATGACACCTGTTTGCCAATTGTCCCTTTTTCTCCATTTTTTCTTATTTACAAATCAAAAAGTTTTAAAGTTATCAAGGATTCCATGCACTTCCAAGATAGGGATAACATCAATCTAAAGACTCAATTCTTTTCTGTCTTCACTGCTTACAGACAGGGAACACAGTCTCTTCAGCCTGGACCTGTGTAGAAGAATTTGGAGAAAATAAGCAGGTAAGAAAACATCTCTTAGGAATTTTGTGGTATATTTTGTTCTCAGGAAATCAGTTTTAAGCTAATCATCTCATGACTACATGGGGAAATGCATAGAATTATGTACTTAAACCCTGTACTTCACTAGTTGCACTATCAGCTTTCCTAGGAATAGACTCATTAAGGAAAAAATAATAAAGTTAAATGGATTTCTGTTAATTCAGATGTTTTCAGACTTTTGAGGAAGACAATGTTCTGATATCTAAAACGAACCACTAGGTTTTTAATTAGTTCAAATCAGATACGGAGTGAATACTATGTTTTGATTATCTGGGGTTTCTCAACATAAACTGAGAATGAGACCATTTTCCCCACATTATTAAAACAGTATTTTGACTCTAAATTATTTCTGTAACAATTCACTGTTTAGTTTTCTCACCAGGCTACAAGAAAAAAATTTTAGATGGGGGTGGGAGCTTTATGTTAGTGTGTGATTTGCCAAAACTTTTTTTTTTTTTACATGTAAAGGAATCAGCCCCTGTATACATAATTCTGGGTTCCTGGGTAGGTTATTTCACCATTGTGTGCCTTAATTCACTATTAATCAAAGGGAGTAATGCGAGCTCTTGCAGTGCTTTTAGAAGGGTTTCATTTGTAACTGATCTTGTATGGTTATTTTTGGCGTATACTAAGCACTAAACAAGTATTATTTAACATTTTTTTATTATCTAACATTAATGTCTATGAGAAATCTGTTTATTGTTCTTGACACTTAGACTGTAAATTTATCCTCACAGATTTTAGCAAAATTGTAGCTTCTAAACTTACAGATCTTAAATATTACCTAATTTTTAAACACAGTGCAATTTTAGAACTACCTTCTTTTAATGTCTTAGATTTGAAAGCTTGACTTAGGAAGACTGGTGTGAGGATTGGTTTACTGGCAAAAAGGAGCCTTGAGAAGATTTGCAGCCTTGATTTAATTTAAGTCTGTTTCTTCATTCTGACCCAGACACTTTATATAGTGAGCTACAGTTCTTGCCTGACCTGAAGCATAGACTGGTACAGCACCAGTCATGTTTTTTTTGTTGTTGTTGTTTTTTTTTCTCAGAGGCTGCTGTCCTGGTGGTTAAAAACTAGCATTACAAGGAGTCTGCTGCTAGGATCTTTTAGTACACAGAGCAGATAGACAACTTACAATATGGTTTATTTGGTCTTCTTGCTTCTTTGGAAGGAAAGCAGCTGGACTAATTTTAGTGCCAGTGCATGATTTCTTTATATGTGGCCCTCCTTCATCCCTTTGTTTTTGTGCTAAGTTTTGGTCTCTAGAGGCCTTTATTGGTCATGTTCTCTTATAATTTACCAGTAATGCTGAAGAGGGGGGAAAGGACTCAGAATCAAGCCCTTTTTTGTGTAAATGGCAAGTGAAAGAACAACCTGGGATACAGGAGACACTGGGGAGGGAGAGAGGGGAGAGAAAAACAGGAGGGAAGACGTTTCTATTATATTCAAGCATTTCATTGTTTATCTACCAATGCAAATGAAATTACAAAAATTTTAGTACATATGGAAATAAGATGCTGTATGCATTGAGAATAGAAGTTGTGGAAATAGATTAAGATCAAGTCACATCCAGCCCATTTAGGAGAATAGCACCATTGACTTGATTTTTGTTCTCCTGCCCATTAAAAATGGAGACCTTTGGGGGCTTTTTGAGATGCTTTCTTTCAAATTTCCTGCTAAGATTGCTCTAAAAGTTTGGCCAAATGTAAACAGTACTTTCCTGGGAATTAGGAGATCTAAAAGTTTTAACTTTTAAAAAATCTATTTACTTGTGAACCTATGGACCTGTCTTACCTAAATCAACTTTTGTGTTTTGTCATTCACATGAATTGAAATCATTTGATTTAAAGACTTATAAAGTTTCAGCTTGTTCTCAGTTTTCAATTTGGAATTAGATAATTAAAAAGTTTATTAGAATCAATAGTCAAAAGACAAAACTAATATTATACATAATATTATGCCAAGAGACTTAACATATATGAACATATATAAATATGCAATGAGCACATTATTAATCAAAAGGGAATATAAATTAAAACCACAGTGAAATACAATATCACATGTACTGGCATAGCTGTAATTAAAACTGCTAGGCCAGGTTTGGTAGTACACACTTGTTATCACATTTGGGAGGGAGAAGTAGGAGGATCAGTGCAAATTTGAGACTAGTCTCTTTTACAAAGTGAATTTCAGGCCATCCAGTTAGAGTAAGACATATAAAACACCATCCACCCCATGTGTATGTGCTGGCATACCAACTGTTGTAGAAGATGTAACCAACAGGCAGTTTCGAATTTTACTATTTGAATATAAAGTGGACAAAGTGAAGAACTCAAGAGCATAAATCTCCACCCCATACCTCTGCAGCTCTATTCTCAGCTAGTTACCATTGCATAGAGAAACGGTCACAAAGGTTTAGATAAGAATGAGCATAGAGCATATTTTATTTGTAAGACATCCGTGTTAGAAAAATTTCCATATTCATCAACAGGTGACTGCATAAAAGTCATGGTATATTCTTAACCAAGTAATACTCAACAATGAAATGTAAGAAATTATTCAAATAGGTAGTACCACTCTTAGAGGTTATATTGAACAAAAGAAGCTAGAAATAGAAATTATTTTTAAAACAATGAAATCCAAAGACAGATGAATTAATCCAAGATGCTAGAAATCAGACTGCGAGCTTGCCCATAGGACTACTAACTGAAGAGGCAGGTGATTTGGTGGCTGTTTTTTTCTTTTTTTTAATCTGTTCACTGTGGATGGCGTAGCTTATATACTTATCAAAATTAAATGAAGGTGTATGCATTTACTGTTTGGAAATTGAACCTCTGGTTTAAGTATCCAGACAGGAATTACATGAGTATAACATTTAAACTCTGAAGTTGGCTCCCTAACACTCATTATAAAGGGGATGCAGATCAGCTTGGGTCTAGACTAGGGTGCTGAAGAGTTAGGATGGACTTGAAGAGAAAAAACTGGTATGGGGTGGGGTTGACTATGAACATGCTTGGAAAGTTAACTCGTTTGCTCATTTTTCTTCTTGTGCGTTCTGTTTGCTATATATAAATTATATATAAGGAATGGGTACCTACTCCTAGGTTTATTCACCCATACAGTTTCTCTTTACATTTGACTAAATATATTATTTGACATGTGTTCTGTTTTCTAATCAACCAGATGTTTTTCTGAAAATACTTATGTTCATGGTCGTTTTTCTGAAAATACTTATGTTCATGGTCGTTTTAAGAATAGGGGTTCACTTATGAAGTGCTTGTAAAACCTTTACAAGCATCTAAGTGAATGACAGCTTTCTCTTGCCCAATTCCCATAATAGTTGTCTCATACCATCCTACACAAATAATATTTTGAGTAAACTTTTAATTTGGGATTTAATGTAGTTTTAAAAATGAGAATATAGCAGGTAATGTGTGTTTGTATAAAGCTTTATGGTAGAAGACTGCCAGAAACGCTAAGTGTTATGTTAATAGCCAGCTTTTGAGCTTGCTTTTAAATCTTCTCTGGAAATATCTTCTGAGCTCACATTTTATAAGTAGGCTCCGTTATCTCTTGAATGGATGTAAACTCAAAGAAAGCATGATATCTATTTGAAAAGTATATTTCCTGTCTACTGAAGTCACTTGTAAATCATACTACATTGGTGAAATTTAAAGAGCCAAGTGCATTAGAAGTATGTGGCTGCTGAGGGACTGGATTTGCATAATAATCTTCAGCAGGATTTTAAAGTCTTTATTAATACATAGTAGATCTAATGTTTCAGTTAGTATTTTAATATTTAACCCTTGAGTAAGGCATAATCTTTAAAAGAAGAAATGAAGCTGATGTTAGAAAGGCAAATGATTTCATAGTAATTTCTCATTTCAAAATACCCAAAATATTTTGACCATTGCTTTGGACATTTCAAAACATGTTTATATTTTCTTAAAACAAGCTGCTTTATTGACCTTGTGGTGCCATTCATTTAAATTTAGAGTTTTACAATGCTAGCAATTAAACCTATTTACAACTGATTTTCACTGTTTTATTTTTTTTTTCTTAAATAGGTCCTTTCTGATGTTGCTTGAGCTTATTCTCCTGCAGTTGGTCTCATTCCTGTTCGTTAAACATTAAGTTTCATGACAACATTAAGTTAATCCTCATGTGTTGTAGACCTCATAGTGAATGATATTGGTGTCTGAACCCTTGACCTGTATAGTAAATGATCTTACTCAATTTTTTCCATTCCAATAATAGCACAACTTTTAAAAATGATCATTTTATAGACACAGTCAACCACTTTGACTTATGCTATAGTAAAGAGCATAGTTGAGTTTTTGGAAAGTACAGGATCTACAAATTTGGTCAATAAAACACACACCTACAGAATTACTACAATTAAGGAAGCAGGAAATTATTGGTACATAAGATGAACGTTTGTTTGAAATTAATATTTCAAATATAATTGTTTTAATAATTTGGTTAATTTTGGATAAATTTGTATACTATTAAGTTGATAATGGTTTTTGACGTTCTTTTGGTAGAGACGATTCATTTTACTGTTTTGTGGTACCAGTGAGACTCTAATGTTAAATTGACGTTTGGTTGTATGAATGTTTGTGCCAGCATTTAAATAATGAAATTTTGGACAGTTAGTTTATACCAGAAGTCCAAGTGCAAATGCATATGCTGGTTTGATACCTAATATGTTTTTTTTTTTAAAAAGGAAAAAAGAAAAGAAACTGAATTCACTGTTCTTTTATCTTTTTCTTCATGATCTACCCTTGGTGTCAGATTCAATTTAAGAGAAACTTTTTGTTGACTAAAGAGAAATCAGAGGTTCTCTTTTTCTGTGTTAAAAAGAAAAAGATACCCAAAATGCACTGTAGTAAGACCTTTCAAACAGTGTTGTTGGTTAAGGAGAGAACCCTGACTTGATGTAACTGCTGGTGTTTGCACTGCAGAGATAGTAATCCACCACCATTACAGTAGCATCAGGTATTTAAATGTTAGAACATTATGTTAAAACGTGATTGTCATTTGAATGTTTTGTCTTTTGAATTAAATTTGTGCCCACAAAGATGTGCAGCATAACTGTTCATATATTTATTTACAGACTACAATTTCCGTCGCAGCTCAATAAATAGTCTTTCCCCTGTTAGCGCTACCCTCTCTTCTGGGACTCCCAGCGTGCTTCCTTACACGACAAGGCCTTCTTATCCAAGCTATCCCTTGTCACCAACAATATCACTTGCTAATGGCAGCCATGTTGGACAACGACTATATATCTCCAATCAGGCCTCATTCTTCTGAAGAAAGTCTGGATATAGTAGTGTAAACTTCCCTTTGTATAAGGCATGGAAATTAACATACTGTTGTATTTAAGAATTGGGTTTGCACATTTGACTTTAAAAACAAATGTTTTAACATATTAAACAGCTATAATTCAGAATGACAAGAGTGGTAGGATTTGCAGAAATGCAATTAAAAGTTACTCAGTGATAGTAAACTACTACTGTTATTTTTAAGCTTTGGTAGTTTCCAATTCCCAAGCTTGAAAGGATTCCAGTCGTTTATGATTTTTGTATAACAACTTTGTAACACAGCATTTTACAAATATTGAAAGTACTTAAAGACAGTGGTTTTACTAGATTAGATTACCAAGGACCGCTATCTATTGTGGAGTTTGAAACAGTTATGTAACCAGAAGCATCTAACTATTATGTAGAAAGAAATAATGAGACAAAAAAGATTAAGATGCAAATTTTTGGCAGAAGTAATGAAAAATCAGTCTACCATTGTGGTCCTTGAAAGTAAGCAAATATTTTAGTTAATATTTGTTACAGAAATAAATTATAACTTTTCTGTTAATATATTTAAGGTTTTTATAGTTATAATAATTCATTTATGTTTTGATATTCATTACATTGTTTACATAAGAAGTGTTAATGTTTTTAAATGTTGAAATCATGTGTTGTTTAATTTTTATACTTCAAATTCTTCAACATTAAATATATGGCACTACTAATGTGTGTTTTGTTTTTATTAAAATTCACTGACAAATATCTCATCTTTGAGAATATCTTTTTCTTTGCCAGGTCAGCAGCAGTTGCAGTGTCTTAGGTTTGCCATCTTCATGAGATCAAAGTGTCATATAGAAAGAGAAGTAAGTTTGTAAAGACAAAATCCCTTTCAACTGCCAGTAGAAATTTTTTGTTGGTAGATTCAAAGAATTACCCTTTTTTTTAACTAAAGAATAATTAATGAATTTAGACCATTTTGACTTCATCAGTTTATTATCATACATAAACAATTATAGTGATAATTTTCATAGTTGATATCAGATATTTTATATTTCAAAATATTACGTTTGTTCAACTCACTGTACAAGCACTTAAGGCAGGATTTGCATGCAGAGAATTTAAAATAGTTGAAAATAATTTTACTCTCAGCTTAATTTGAAATTTCTAGCAGAGAGTTAGAGTAAATGCATGCCAACCTTTTCATTGCTAAAGAAGACATGCCCCACGAAGCCTGTGTGCTCGCTTTGCAGTTCACTGCTTCCGACATTCTCACTTGGATGAGTATGGCCATCACTCAGCACTGTGGCTAGTTCGTAGCACAAATGTCACAGGTATGCTGGGCTATTGTTTGCAAATCATCCACTCAGAAACCATGCAGTGAATTCTTTCATTTGCTGAGAGAGACCATCCATGGGAAGGAGAGACACGTATAATTTTTCATAGAAAGGTTTGGAATAGCTCAAATAAGTTATTACACATTCTCACAGATTTTTTTTAACTTTGGAGTGAACCCAACAATTAGAGAACTATCAACCACACAATATTTGAAGATCCATGTGTCAGAATGTTAAATGTGTAAGCTTTGGTATCAGTTCTTACAATATTAGAGCTAAAACTTGGGCAAGTTTTGAGAAGTCACAGAGTAGCTGGTATTTGGGGATATATTTATATTGGTTTAGTATTTGATTTTTTGCACAACTTCCATTACAATTACAATTACACATTGTCACAATTATAGCATTTATGTTAAATAGTGCTTTGTGCAGTGGTATGGATGAGTAGCAATCTTGTTCATATTGCATGAGACTCTACTAAACTAGTGAATGTAATTAATTGCATGCTACTTTAATTTCTGTAGCAAAGGTTAATTATATATGGCCCTTTCCCCAAATTAAAGCCTTCTTAGTAGGTTACAAGCTGTTGATAGATCTTAATCATGATATAGCGCATGGGGCTGAGAAGCAGTCCAAATGACAGCCTTTGTGAAACCTTATATGCAGCTTTTTGTAAAGTGCTGCTGAGGTTTGGGATGAAAACCCATCTCTTTTAGTATTCCTTAGAATGAATAAGGCCATTAAAAGCAATGATTCAAAGTGTAGAAGCTGTAAATAAAAGGCTGGTAAAGCCAATTTTAAAAGCACACTTGGCAAGAAAGAGCTATAGCATGTATCAAAATGCAAATATCAACTATAATGACCTACTGAACAAAAAGCTAGTTTCTAATTCAGATGTCCCCTGGGTATCTAAAACTCAACCTACCTGTAACCAAGGTTACTCCATGTCTTGCCACAGACCGAGCTCAGTGTGAATCAGAGTCTCGGACAGGTGGGCGTAGAGTCAGCAGGAATGGGGTGACAGACTGGACACAAGGGAGTGTGAATCTGAATGTAATTTGTCAAATTGAGCATCAAACTTTTTATACAGAAGAAAATGGGGAAGTTAGGTGACACATCGGCAAGGTACAGTGAGATCACCGGATGATTATTGACTCTTACACAAAATGGAGGAATGTAAACACAATGACTAGCAGGAACTGTGCAATAAAACAACTGAGACAAAGTCAGCTCTATCTAAGGTCAGCTATATTCTTAGAAGCCAGATGTAAGGTATTAGGCAAGGGCTTTCACACCCAAGTCATGGCTCTAATTAGGGAGTTCTGCTCTAGCTAACCTTCTCATGAATAATTCAATACTCTAAAACCACAGCCCAATCTACTTCCTAAACCATTGTAAATTCCTGTATATGGGAGCGACTTGGCTTTTATTCTAAGTGATAGTGTAGGGGGATTTTCTACTAATAAGTAATGTAGTCTGCCTTACATAACTATAATAAGAATTCTAATCTTACGTTGCTAAGTTTGCCCTAAGATTTCTAACTCTGTGTAGTAGATAGTAAAGCCTGATTTCTTTTACTATCTTTCTTACAACACTAGAGGCAATTCTGAATGCCACTGAATAGACAACATTGTTACTGAATTCCAAGCCCAGGGTTGGCTCAAGGACTACCTAGGGCATTGGTGAAGGCCAGGAAGCAAAGTTTGATTTTGCTTAGGTATTTGGCAAGTCCTTGCTTGGAGGCACCTATAACAAAACTGAAAGGAAGTTATAACCTATAACTGAAAGGAAGCACACAGATCCATTTGCAAGGAAAAGTTGGAGCATACGTGCTATGGAATGCCACAGTTCCAGGAGACTAAGTTTCCGTGAAACTCTTCGCCTCAGGACTGCATCCAGGCTTTTGGCCTGTCATAAGTGTCACTACTGGAGTGGATGTAGCAGTGTCTTATCTCATTGGCCAATTATTTTTATAACAACCCACATTAACAGGATCTTTTAGATTTTTTGGTTGTTTTTGTTGTGGCTGTGATAAAATACTTGAGAAATTTAAAAGGGGAATGTGTCTTTTGACCCATGTTTTCAATGCAAATCCACAGGTCACTTGGGCTCTTGCTGTAGGTTTGAGTGTAATATGGTTGGGTGGTGGGTAGAGCAAAGCTGTTCATCTCTACAGCTGGTGTGAAGGAGCAGGGAGAGAGACGGGATGAGGATGATTGACTCACTCCCCATAACAGGAAAGTACTCTGGAAGAAGTAGGAAATTAACAGTTGCTGAACACAGATTTCATGCTGCTCAGGTGGCTTCTGGGAATTTCAAAGGTCCCATATCTCATCCAGTCAAGTCCCTACTGTCAGATAAAATGATCCAACTGGCTAAATGTATTCTGCCCAGTCCTATTCAAGAAAGAGAAAAGGAACCCAGCACTGCCCCACACCATATAAAAAACTTTATATAAGCCAGACTCATAGGGCCAGAAGGTGCTCTCTCTGGACACCTCCTGCCCTGTGCTATACAGGGGGCTCTTGCAGTGTATGCTTATGCACCCCATCATTGCTGCAAAAGATCTTGTAAGTGGTACAATGCAAACTTCTCATTCTGTAATTCATTTCTTGGCAGAAATAGTGTCTTAGAGTTTCTGTTGCTGCATAAAAAACCATGACCAAAAGCAAACTTGGGGAAGGAAGAGTTTGAATGTACACTTCTACATCACAATCCATCATCAATGCAAGGTCTAGAATTCAAGGCAGAAACCTAGAAGCAGGGGTTGAAGTAGAGGCCATGTGAGGGAAGCTGCTTCCTGGCTTGCTTAGCTTGCTTTCTTATATAACTCGGTACAACCTGCCCAGGAGTTGATGCTGCCCCCACCACCACCACCATGGGCTGGGCCCACCAAATCAATCATTAATCAAGAAAATACCCTATAGGCTTGCCCACAGGACAGTCTGTTGGGAGCCTTTTCCTTATTAAGGTTTCCTCTTCCCAAAAGATTCTAACTTTGGTTAAGTTAATAAAAATCTAGCCAGTACCAATGGACTCAGAAAAACTAACAGTTTACTTAAACCATGGTTTAAAAAGAATGGGACACTCTTAGACATGACATCTAAGTTTATCCCTCCACTCCATCTCCAAAACTTTTCTCCCTATTAGTAGCTTACACTCAGAAGAGTGCAATCAGCTCTTGGGAGACACGACAGCATCACCCTCCAACCAACCACACCTTTGTATATTTCCCTCCAAGTCTTCAGTTCTAGACTTATCCTTGAATTTCAATATAACCACATGATTCTGATACTGCAAGATGTAGCATGTCCCTGTAAGGAGCCAGAGAGGATGAATGTGACAGGGTTTTAAAGGGCCTTGATCAAGGAGGCTAGTCTAATAGGTTGGTCTGTGAACACTCTTCAGTGATAGAAATTTTAATACCATAGTAGGATCTCAGAGGATGGTCTGAATTTGCTCTGAAGATGGCTTCTAGGTGAGGTGCCAGGACCAAAATGAAATGTGTGTAAGGGCTAAGTGGTAGGTAGACCAGCATGGGAGGCTGTGGACTGGCTGCGTGGGACAGGGCTATCCGACACCTGAAGTGCTGCTGCTGCCACACAGCTATTGCTGCAGACTGCCCTGTGGCCCTTAAACCTGTTTCCTAGACACAGGTAAGCTTTTAATAATTAACAGTAGGACATCATCTCCCAGATTTACCCAAATGTGCAGAGGTCAAGCCTTCTTGGAGTTTCTTCAAGATGTAACTTCCCGTGGGTCTCTAAGCAGATACTGTGGTGGGAACTGAGGTCTCAGCTTTGAAAGCCAGTACTCTACTTTCTGTTGCTGGGACAAACACCAGGAGGGCAAAAGCAACTTAGGGAAAGGATGTGGAGTTCTGTGATCCAAACCACACAAGAGCCATTTCCTTTCTTATCCTTTCTTAGAATTCTATCTCAATATTCAGCTTAGATACAAGATTCTCCAAAGTCCTCTGTGATTGCAAGTTGGAGTTGATCTCAAGTTATTGTATATATGTTTTCCTATCTAACTCATTCTACAGAATGAGGCGGCAGCTGTTAACATGCAATCCCTTCTCTGTTCAAAGCCCCCAAATCCCAGTTTTGTTGTTCTTTGAACAGGATCTCACTATATAGCTCTGACTGGCCAGGAACTCACTATCTAGACCAGGCTAGCCACTGACTCAGAAATCAGCCTCCTGAGTGCTGAGATGAAAGGTACGTACTACTATGCCTGGCTTGCTTACCAAAATTTTACCTTCAATCACTGGGCATAACCTATAATGCCTAGGAAGTGTTTATGAACAATTTATTAATTTAATCACATAGTGATTCAAACGTGAGGTAAGTATTTACTATTTAGTGGACTTCAAAGAAAATTCAAGTTCCCCAGTGCTCCTGAGGTCTGTGGAGGCCGAGCAGGGTAGAATTACAAGCCCTTTACAAGGCCATTTACTAAGATATGCATGATGGTTTTGTCCCTCAGCACTGATTTTTCTCTTTCTAATTAATTTAATTAGAAAATTGGCTTTTGGAAAGATTCTTCAACTTCAGTGAAACAAGGCAAACAAGTAACATTTGAAAAAGTAGCTATTGGAAGTAATGCAATATACAGGCTTTTTCTGGTAAAAGTCCAGTACTGTGAAAAATGTCCATAAATAAGGAAAACTGATTTGTGTTAGATTTTCCTATTACGAAGGGTAGCCTTTAGAGTTCAGAATGTATTTTTGAAAACCTCTGCAAAAGAAATCAAGGTCAGATCCTCCCTTTCTTTCTTCCCTCTTTCCTCCTTGTTCCTGCCACACACACACACCCGTGCCCCCCATGTAGAAGGCAGCCTGTAATGACATAAGGTGTGTAGTAGAGTATTTTCGTAGTAGGAGAAAACTTACTATTTTTTAACTTTCTTGATGTCCTTACTCAGGTCTTATGCAGTTTGAGAGGAAGGGGCAAGTTTAAAGTGTCTGCCAGCTGTTCTGCCACACCCTAGGTCAGGCTCACAGCTGGACTGCACAGAGATTTAACC
Source organism: Mus minutoides (assembly GCA_902729485.2). Lineage (NCBI taxonomy): Eukaryota > Metazoa > Chordata > Mammalia > Rodentia > Muridae > Mus > Mus minutoides. Next base: position 644,171 of record CACVCL010011626.1, read on the forward strand.
TTCTAGACTGCAGGGAAAGCAAGGGCACAAAGCATGCCTAGAAAGAGGATAGCTCAGAAGCTGTCCGTTTTCCCCTTTCCCTCTCTCTATTTCAAGGGACTCCCAAAGAAGGACACTTACATTTAAAAACCTTTATACTGCATTGAGGGTAAACCATGGCTGGAGTGGAGATGTCAAGTCAGGTTGTGGGAGTTTCTTCTCTTTTTCCACCATGTGATTTCTGGAGATCCAATGCAGATGGTCAGTCTTGGGAGCAAGTGTCTTTGCCTCCACTGACCAGGTTTTCCAGCTCAGGAAGGTTTTTGTTTTTCTTTTTAATTTTATGTTTCCTGTGATGTCCTGGGAAGCCAGAAGCCAGGACTGGAATTATAGATGAATTGTTACCGGCCATGTGGTTGCTGGGAACTAAACCTGGGTTCTCTGGAAGAGCAGCCAGGGCTTTTGTGCACTGAGTTATCTCTCCAGTTCCCTCAGATTTTTTTTAAACTAGTGTATATTAGTTGTACAAAGTAAGATGTTTTGCTACTGTATCATATACAAAAATGTAGTTACATAATCATACTCATATTTACCCCATTCACATTGTGTGTTTGTATGTGTGGTGTGTATGTGTGTGTGTTTGTATGTTTGTGTGTATGTGTGTGTTTGTATGTGGTATGTAAGAGTGTTTGTGTGTGTGTGTGTGTGTGTGTGTTTGATTGGTTGATTGGTTGGTTGGTTGGTTGGCTGGTTGGTTGAGTTGGTCTTGTGTAGCTTAGGCTGGCACAGAGCTCCATGTAGCTGAAGCCGACTTTGGACTCTTTTCTGGCTTTTACTTCCCAAATGCTTGGATTACAAGCACATGAAGCACATCAGGCTTCCAATCTCTGTTCCTTGCATACAATTTTTCTTTTGCTTTCATTTCCATTTCATCCCCAAACCCTAGATCTCACAAAGTGGGAAAAAACATAAACATTTATCCTTGGGAGGTTGGGTTGTTTCACTTAATATGAGATCTACAGCTCCAAATATTTTTCCTCAAACAACATAAAATTCTATAGTGTATATAAAGATATATAGCACATTTTCTGTATTCAGCCACCTGCCCATGGGTACTTAACACATTCCATTAGAGCATCTTCACAGTCAAGCGACCTTATTATTCTCACTGTAGACATGGGAACTGTTTAGCTATATCCAATGGTAGTAATTCTATTTTTAGCTTTTTACTCAATTTTCACAGTGGCTTAACTACCTGTAGTATCTGAGAGTTGACTTCCTGTCTTTCTATGCCAGCTAGCATCCATCGCTTTTGGTTGGTAGCCATTCTGGGTATAATGAGATAGACTCTCATAATTTTGATTCCATTGTTTCTCTGTTGAGTGGAGAAGTGAAACATATTTTCATGTGTTTATTGGCTGTTTGTAGTTCTTTGAAAAATGCCAGGCTAGTGAAATGGCTCGGTGGTTAAGAGCACTGACTGCTCTTCCAGAGGTGCTGAGTTCAGTTCCCAGCATGTACATGTTGGCTCACAACCATCTGTAATGGGAGCCAATGTCCTCTTCTGGTGTGCCTGAAGACAGCTACAGTGTACATTAAATAAAATAAATCTTTAAAAGAAAAGAACAGAAAGATGTTCATTCAGTCCGTTTTTGCACAATAAGGCCATCTTTACAACCAGAACATCAGTTAAGTTGATTTAGTATTTTATGCTGTTTTGAATAAAGTAACAGTGGGTTTTACATATGCTAATAACCTCAGTTGGATGAGAAAAGTGTAAAAAGCCTGTTTAGGTCACACACACAAAGAAGCTAGTATTTACATGCTAAGAATAAGTCATGTCATACAGGAAGTAGAAGTTTCATGATCACGATGAGGAAATAAGATGAGGAAATCGAAGCTATCAATGCTGATGTCATCTAGAAGTGCCAGGAACTGGCCAGTTAGCTGTTGTAAATCTTAGGGCCCTTCACCAAGCTATTCACAGTCTCCTCAGTGGGCAGCAGCAGAGGCCACGACTCTCAGGAAGTCACGCTCTGTGAATTCAGTTGTCCAGGCTGCTGCCTGCTACTGTTAGGAAGATAATGTAAGAAGAGAGTACTTTGTTTTCTATCCACAGGAGGACTGAAGTATCCACACGCTGGTCTTCCTTCTTGATTTTCTTGTGTTTTGCAAATTGTATCTTGGATATTCTAAGTTTCTGGGCTAATATTCATTTATCAGTGAGTGCATATCCAATGACTTCTTTTGTGATTGGGTTACCTCACTAAGGAATATATCCTCCAGATACATCCATTTGCCCAAGAATTTCATAAATTCATTTTTTTAAATAGCAGAATAGTACTCCATTGTGTAGATGTACCACATTTTCTGTATCCATTCCTCTGTTGAGGGACATCTGGGTTCTTTCCAGCTTCTGGCTATTATAAATAAGGCTGCTATAGAAGAGGATCAACAATATGAACTAACCAGAACCCCCAGAACTTGTGTCTTTAGCTCCATATGTAGTAGAAGATGGCCTAGTCGGCCAACATTGGGAAGAAAGGCCCCTTGGTACTGCAATCTTTATATGCCCCAATACAGGGGAATGCCAGGGCCAAGAAGTGGGAGTGGGTGGACAGGGGAGCAGAGAGGGGGGAGGGGGGAGGGGACTTTCGGAATAGCATTTGAAATGTAAATTAAGAAAATATCTAATAAAAAAATTGGGAAAAAAAAAGATCGCCTCAGAAAGGAAAAAAAAAGGAATGAAAGAAAAGAAAAAAAAAGAAGAGAGTACTATAATTGCACTCGAATTAGCTTCCTTCCTCACAGAGGACGAACTCAAACTCCAGAGATTTGTGGCAAGTGTGACTCGGTTGGAAAGCGGATGTTTTCCCCGCTGTCCACCTCAAGCACGCCTCACAAACAACCTTTCCATAGACCCTCCCTCCATTAGGAAATTTCTCAGCCAAACCATGGCAGGCAACCCTGAAACAAAACAAAAATAATAGCATTTTAAAAAAATAAGTTTAGCATTTAGATACCTTAGCGTGTCTGCCATTAAGTGAGAATACTATGGGCTTTGTAACAACATGCAATGTATGCTAAAGATTTCATGCAGAATAACAAACTGAGTATGGTTTACTGTTACTGGTACAGGAACTGACCGGAGGCAAATCAAGTCAGCAGCTATTACACATCTGATGGGCTTTTAAGACCATAGAAATTATAAGCTTTATTTGACACTGTTCACAGGAATCTACAGGATGATAATTATCTCCAGCTATCAATTCGACTGGACCGTAGTAGCCAGCTGCTTGGTTAGGCATTATTCGGTATGTATTAGGGAGGGTAACTCAAGAGGCTCTATTTTCCTTTCTAGACTGCGTAGAGCTCTCTCTAGTAGACTGTGTGAGTAGAATAAAAGATGGAGTAAAGCAGCCCTGACTTCTCTGGTTCTCTTTGAATAGGACATTAGCATTTACTGTCTTTGGCCTCTGGGTTGGATTGCAGTCACTCCATGAGCTTACCTGGTTCTTGGTCCTTCAGAACTGTAATGAGTCTATGCCATCTTCTCTTCACCTTTTATTTAAATTTTTATTTTCACTCTCAGTGTTATTTTTATTTTCCATTATGTCTCTTCCTATGTGTGGGTATGTGCACATTTGTGCAGGTGCCTGTGGAGGCCCAAACAGAGCAACGGATCCCCTGGAGCAGGAGTTTTAAGGAGTTGTGAGCTGTGAGCTGTGCGTGCCAAACGTAGGGCCTTTGGAAGAACACCAAGAGCTCTCTTAACTCCCAAGGCACCCAGGCACCCTCGTTTCTTCCAAGCAACATTTCACACCTTCATTTCATGGGCCAACTTAAAATTTTGTTGATGTTTAGTCCTTTTTGATGGTTGCTATGGTATCCTAAGGCACACATTAAAAAAAAAAAGCTCTTGGTCACACAAGTATTTTCCTCAGTGATTTTCATTATATAATTTAGATGCAATTGGATAAGGAATAAAGTTTGCATTATGTGGCCTTCGCTGGTTATGTCCATCCCAGTTGGAAATTGCATTTGTAAAAGACAAACCCTGCTGTAGCTTTTTAATCTCTGGTGTCCCTTGGCTTTAATCCTGGGCTGTTTGCTTAGTATCGTCTTTTTTTTTTTTTCTTTTTCTCTTGCTTACCTTCTGAGAGTATGAACTTTGATAGAAGCAAAATTGCAAAATAAAAGCCCAGAAATGGTAGAGACAAAACAGTTTCTGAATATGTGGTACAGATGAAAGGGAGGAGGTCTTACATCTGGGTTTGTCCTCTTTCATCTACCAGTTTCTTGTTTTTGACTTTAGCAGCACTTTATAGAACATCCTGCTGTAGAGATAACATGACTGAAATCCACTCAGGCAGACTCACTTTTCTGTATGAATTTAAAATCTAGGCCCTGCTCTTTTTCTTGAATTATTTTTATAATTTTCTCATACCTTAAGGTTTCTTAAGGGATTAGTGTGTATGTACTTAAGTGCATTTTAACAGAACAGATTACATACTGTCACGTTGAAGTATTTTAATGGTTGAAGTATTATTTATCCAACAGTACCAGATTTCTCAAAGGGAAACCTATTGTGTACATCTGTGGAATTGTCCAGAGCAGACTTTGGCATGTGATAGGCGGCAGAAAATAAGAGGACCAGATCAAGGATCATGTGCTGATAGATGAAAGTGTATCTGGCACTTTAAGGACGTTCACTGGCAGAGAAAATAAATTCAGTAGATGTAATTTCTCTTTTAAATATCCTACAGATCTGAGAATTTAAGATGCCTCATAATAACTTCTGGAGAGAGGTTTAAGAATACGCACAGAGAAATATCTTGTAGATAGGGTTGGTTAAAAAAATAGATTCAGATAATAAAATATAAACGGATAAGTTTTCCAAGATGTCAGTTATTACTGGCTAACCCACAGTAACAGAAATAAAGAATTTGTTTTGATTTTTTTTATATAAATGGTTGTGTTATTTCTGCTTGTATAAAAGCATCAAAAAAGGAGAGAGTAGTGAGTCTCCGTGGCTGGCGATATTGCTAATTTATACTCCGTATCTCCTCGGTTACGATTCCTTATTTGTAAGAGTGAAAAAACCAGAATCCTATAAGAAAACGTGTGCAGAAGCACCCAGCACCCAGCACCCAGCACCGTATCAGCCACATAACAAGTAGTCAGCATTGTGCATTTGCCCTGTAGCAAGCAGAGGTAATTTAGAGAGTTTATTGCAATGAATGTTAATTAGAGGCAGAGGGAGGCCGAGGCAAGCGGGAGAAGGCAGCAAACCAGCATCTACACCTGTAGCCTTGGACAGGTGCTGAAGGTCTCTGCACGCTGGTATCACTGGCTCATAAAATGGAGATGCTAAGACCTTACTCGTGGGGAATATTAAATCACTCATTGCACAGAATGCATTTGGAATAGTGGATGGCAGTGGCAAACACTCAATAAATTTCAATGACTCTTAAATTACATGCAAAGGACTGTGCTAAGAGTTGTCAAGGGTCATGACTCTCAGAGATAAATGTAGCTTGGTTCCGTTTGCAAGTTTCCCACTGTGTATGGTAAGAGGGAGGCGAGGGAGGCAACCTTTATTACACGGGTCAATTCTTAGTATTACAGATAGAATCACCCCATGTGAGCTCCAAATGTCTTCCCTCCCTCTTCTGTGACTACGATTTCTTCTCTCTCTTACATTCCTTGGAAGTAAGAGCCAGCAATATCTATCTTTGGTACTTAATTAGCCCCCACAGTCACTAGTACAGTAAATTCTACTCAGATGGCTTTGAAAGTTTGTCAGGAGCAAAAAGTAAGGTAATTCCACTGGTGTTTGCAATGTGTCACTAGAGGGTCTGAGATGCGGGAGGTAGGGGGAGACTCCTGGATCTTGCCTTACATTAGAACCTTTCCTAGTTGACTCACTGAGGCAGACAGACCCTAATGGCTGTCTGCTCACGCATGGCCTTTCCTTGGAACCTCTCCTGGTTGTCTAGCTGAGGCTAGTCTTGGTGGTGGCCTGCACAATATTTCCATCTGAATTTGCTCAGATGAATTTGAATTTCATCTGAACTCTGAATTTGTTCACATTTTGCTTAAGTAGATTTTTGAAGCCAAAGGACACGTTTACTAGAGTTTGAAAGAGAAACAACAGGACCGGCAAGGAGTTGATCTCTGCAGGTTCAGGAAGGATGGAGAGGAGGCAAAGAGGAAGTCAGGCTTTTGTTTTTTTGAATTGGCAAACAGCCACATGGTGGACAGAGATGGGGCTCAGGGAACAAGTGAAATTTCCAGACTCCTAGAAAATCACGCTTGCGTTTTAACCAATATAAGAAAAGAGAAAAAGAAAAAGAAGAAACAGAGAAAAGAAGGAAAATGAAAAGTGGGAACTTGTTTGTTTTGTGTGTTAGAATTCACAGCCAAAACTAAAAACAAGAAAACAACAACAACAACAACAACAACAACAACAAAATCCCCAAACAGTTTTACCAAAAATTGGCAGGATTACCTATGCTGTTTGGTGGCAGTTCTATAAGTGGCTTGGTCATATATTTTGGGGTCTGAGGTCCATAATGTGGTTGTGGTTTCCACTTGACATCAGCAGTGAATAGAGACTAATTTTAGGAGTCACCATAAGACATGCTTGGGGGAATGGGTTCTTGGGTAAAGTTTCACAGCCCCCAGAAGGACTTTCTTTGGGGAGCTGCTTCCGTCCTGCTCTGAGGTTATCTGTATGTGGCAATTCAGCATCCACAGCAGGCCTGAGATCCTGAAAGGAGGCAGCCTAGAATAATAAGCAGGAACATTTGCTTTTGTATCTGTGCATGAATATTACTTACTGCCGGAATGAGGACTGAGCTCATTGACAATTCTTCCCACATTACTCCCTGTAATAGACTTAAGTGCTGAGAAACCTGTTTATTTGAATAAGTGGAGGGGAATGAAAGATGATTATATAACAGTGCTTCATTTATTCCTTTTGAATAATTGCTCTAATCAGAAATTTATTTTTGGTGCTCTCTCTGCTGACATTGGGTCCTTTGGTTTTATCAAAGCAAAGATTTGGAAGTTATCTAAGTCCAACAGCAACAGAGATGTGTAGTGCTCCCAGTAGGGTCACTGACTTTCTCTACCTGAAAATGACATGTGTAATGGTCTCCTTGAGCTACAAAGATTTTTAACATCACAAGGCTGGGCTTGAGAAATGCCTCTCTTCTATGGAACAATAGTGAGAGTATGAAGAAGGAATTATGGTGGGAGAAAAGAAACAGAATTATGCTTAAAATTCAGTTATCTCTCAGGGTAGTTATGCTTTAAGAAGAGTTACATGTGAAAACCAAGGAACAGGATACGATCACTACAGTACCATACACGTTCTAATATCCCCTGAGAAGTCTGCATTCTCCCAACCTCTTATGACATTTCTGTTCTTTAAAGCAAAAGGGAAGTACTAAGTTACCAAAGACATTTTGGTGATGTCTGATGAACACGGTGGTTCTTTAAAAGACTGAATTTTTGAAGAGATCTTATTTATTTTTATTTTATGTGTATGAGTGTTTTCCTGGTGCCTGTGGAGATCAGCAGGAGGTGTCAGACTCCCTGGAACCGGTATCATGGACCTTTGTAAGCTGTGTGGGTGCTATGTGGGGGCTGAGAATGAAACCCAGGTCTTCTGGAAGATCAGCCAGTTCTCTTACCTGTTGAGTCATCTCTCCCAAGCCCCAAAATTTAATTTAAAAAAATATTAATAAAGAGCAATAGCTATGAAGAACAATGGGACTTTTTAAAATTCATGGAATCATCACCTTTTGGATGATGATCAGGGATAAGGAATAACTTCCTAAACATTTAAGTTCTTATAAAAGCCCCCATATTGCCTCACTCTCTTACTTCTCTCTTGGTATAACCAAACTCAGCTCATTAAGTTTGAATTTATTCTCCCAGGACAGAAAACTATCTGTCCAGGAACAAGAGGTTCTGTATTGGCTGAGTCTTAATGTAGAGATTAGAGACTGTGAAAGGCTTTGCTTTGTTTGCAGTTTGGGACATATCTACTGTCATCATTGTCCCATTTTTATATCTCATGTATACATGTAGAATTAATGTGGCACTGCTATTAATATCTAAGAAATATGATATAGCAACTTTCAGAAAATGGGAATGTTAGTAGAAAATTATATTAAAATTCAGAAAGAGCTTAAATTAACCTTTTCAGGATGATATTTCTTTGGTGAGAAATGAAATAAAACAAAACAATAGGAATGACCACATTACTAAAACTCAATTTAATCAAAGACATAAAGTCCAATATCAAGGTCATGGTCAATTCAGTTTTTCTCCTTTGCCTTAAGGATATATCTATTTGAAAAAGATTGAAATTGCTTTAGTTTTATATAAAAGAAATCCCTGTCATCAGATTTATGTTTTAATGCCTGCCTTCATTTCCATGTAAATTATTTCCATTACACTACACTCCAGTCAGTCTCAAAAGATTTCGGATTCCTTTAGCATTAGGAATCTCACTGACTTTTTATTTCTTGATATCTTAAAGCATTCCTATTTCAGTCTTGGAGGTCACCGAGTCATATTTTCTCTCCTGGCGCTCACCTCAGTGGCTCTCTCAATGCTCACCTAATGAAGCCATCAAGTCTCTCTGGCAGTCTTGTTCCTTCTATTTGACCTCATTCTCATGTTTAATGTCTCAAAGCACACACTTGGCTATATGCTTAAACAGCTGCATAATCGAGGGTTGATATTTGCATAGCTTTCAAAGGGCAGTGGATCAAAGGTGCACTCACTGTGAAGGCACCCAGGAGGAGCTAGATATTTAGAGATCTAGGAGCTTTGGTAAGGACCTTTTCCATACTTTAATTGAAGACTGAGGTGGCATCCTGCAAGCCAGCACTTCCACTTTTGTTGGGAGACAGTTTACAAGGGTTCTACTTCCACTTTTGTTGCTATGAAGAACAAGAAAGACCCGACTAAAAGCAGCTTAGATGACAAAAGGATTCATTCAGCTTCCGATTCCTAGCTACTGTCTGTCACTGGAGGGAAGTCAAGGCAGGAATTCCAGCAGCTAGTACATCATACCTCACTCAAGGGCTGAGGGACTGAGAGGCAAACGCAGTATACCGTTCACCCAGTGCTCTGCTCAGCCAGCGTTCTTCACTCCCAGACTGCTCAATGCCCAGCCCAGGAGTTGGTGCCACTCACACTCACGGTGGATCTGCCCACTCCAATTAACAATCAAGACAATCCGGACAGACCTGGGCACAGGCCAACATGATATAAGTAGTTTTACAGTTAAGCACCTTCTCCCAGGTGTTTGATTTTATGTTGTGTCATGGTAACATTTAAGCTAACCAGCACAAGAAGTATTAATCGCTCCTTTAGGATCCTAAAAAATAATAGTTGTGTTCTGCATTTGATTCAGAACATTGACATTGTAATTAGAATAACAAATTGGATGAAGTTATTCAAAAAAATCTAAAACCAACCAGGAAAAGACAATTAGAATAAATAGGAATTCTTGAGAACAGATGAACCAGAAACACAATAACGTTAATGGGTAGTTAAAAGAAGATGAAACCGGGAAATTCTCACACAGGTGCATAATGAAATCCATAAATGTTGAGTAACATTTATGGTAGCAGAGAGGTGGGTAGAGAAGGGATGGGGCAGTTACAGAGATGGAGAGCTACTACTATGGAATTGACTTTAAAGCAGTTTGAAGCTGCCCTTTGACACGATGGCATGAATGGATGGTAAGAACAAAATAATTACAATTATGTCAGAATCAGGATGTGGAACACATTTTCCACCTCTCAATGGAACCTTGAAACACATGCTCAGAGAGCGGCTGTCCATGTTTCACAACCTGTGAAATTGGAAGGAGGATGGAGTACTTTATAGACATCACTGAAGCCTTCTTAAACAAGACCCACAGAGACAGGTATGTTCATCACATTTTCTTTAACAGAGAGGAAAAAATTTGGTAGCATTTTGAAACGAAACTCACCATTTTAGCAGGAAATAAAAATCTGATATCCTCCAAATACCTGAAATTTAACTGTTGCAACATTATAGTTACTTCTATAATGCGAAACAGACATCAAAAGGCAACACTGGTTAAGCACGTGGGCAGTGGCAAGAGTGGTTCCAGTGACATTGTAAAGAGGTGGTATCAGTCACAAGTCTTTCCCTCGTATCAGCTGTGTAGCATCCTAGCAGATAATTCTCCAGCTGCATCACTGAACTCAGTGGACTAGCCGGAGTAAGACAAATGCTTTTATAGAAATTCTTTTCTGTTACAATTTCATAATGCATCCCCCAGGCTTGTCAAGCATGGACTTGCTTTAGAGATTCTGGTCCCTTGGATGGCATTGTAGGCCAAGTCTTAACTCAGAAAGTTCACCACTCCAATGATACAGACATGTCAGCTGGCAGCTTACACATGAGATCATCTTCTCTCTACACCACTTTAAACAGTTATATCCCCAGGGCTTTCTCTCATCATTACTTTGTCTAGTAATTCTGTCACTAATACTGATAGTGCCACCTCCTGGCTCCCATCCTCTTGATAACATTTGTTATCTTCAAATATGGAGGGAAGCAAGAAGGCTTTCCCATCATCACACAAGAGGTCTGTGGTTGTGTCTAATCTCCATCAGGAGTTTGTTAGCTTTCCCTATTTAGTGTAGGTCTCTTGGTAGTGGATAAAATGGAGGCGTATCTAGTTCTGTCAGTGTTCTCAGAATTTTAAAGTAGGCAGCCTAGAAAACTGGCATTAGACGATTGATTCTGCTGGGTAGCAGTGCTACTAACTCCTTGGAAGCATGCACAGAAAAATGGACACTTAAAGCCCCTGCAGGCTGGTATCTGAAAAGATGGCCACACAGTTAAGAACCTTGCTGCTCTGACAGAAGATCTGGGTTTGGTACCCAGCAGCCAAATGGGAGCTCATTACTGTCCATAGATACTGGACATTTCTTCTGGCCTGTGTAGGTACTTCCTGCACACGGCACATATGTAGACAAACATTAATAGAACTATTTATAGATCAAATACACAATTTTGTCCTCATTGTCTTTCTTGCTTCTGTTTTATTTACTTCTTTCAGTAGTCTGATTTTTTGTCATGGCTTGCTCTGTTTACAGTTCCAGAAGTTGCAGCCCATGGCTGGTTGGCTTTGGTTTTGAGCTTGAACACTGTGATGGAAATTGTGTGGTAGAGAAAGCGTCCACCTCATGGGAGCCAGGAAGAAAAGAGAGAGGAGACTCAACATTGTGTTTAGGGCTCCTGTAATTATTTGACTCCTCCCAGTGTGCCCCACCCCCACCTTCTAAAAGTGCTTGTGACCAAGCCTTTAACCTGGGCCCAAGGGGGATCTAAACTAAAAGGGACACTTGTACTATTTATTTACTGATAATTCTGTGTTTTGAGGTAGGAAATGTCCAAGCTTACTAGAATTTGATTTTATACTTGTTTTTTTCTTCTTTGACAAGGTCCTTTAGCTTCTGGAAATGGAGTCTTATTTCTCCCTGCTTTTGCTCCTTCAGTCTCAGATTTGCAGCACATGGAGTGCTCTTATTATTTTGAAAATAAGGGACTGCAGAGAATGTGTAGCCCTCCATTCAAGTTACTCAGTCAAAAATTGTGCTGCTTTTCATATTAGTCACCTATAGATTAAGTATCAGTTGCTAGTTAAAAATTAAAATCTATGTTTATGAACATGGTATATTCTGACAACATATAATGAAATATAGTTTAATGGGTTACATAACAAATGGGAGAAGACACTGTGAGCCTTCATTTTTCATTATGTTGTATCAAATATCTTATTTGTGAGCCTTTGGTGTGCCCAAAGCCTTGCAATGTGTCCCATGGTAAGCATTAAATAGATATAATTGAAATGAACATTGATTGATGACCACAAATGGGCAAAGCTATGGAAATTTAAAACAAGAAGTTTTAGTGAATTGCATATGCTTAATGCCTTCTGTTCTTGGTTTTATGAAAAGCCACTTTCCAGTGATTACCATGTCTGGTTCTCTCCAGCTCTGCTGTCTGTTTTACGTGATTCCTGCTCTTTCTGCCTCTGCCCATGATGTCCTTCTTGCTTTTACTTTAAAATAAAATCCAATCAAAAATAAATGTTTTTCTAGCAATTCCGGGAATTCAAGGTTGTTCAATTCCGGTAAAGAAAGAAAAGATAACTATGCCTCTGCTCGCTGGTACACTTACAGCCCCTCCTGAGCTGTGGCAGTCTCCGTGGAAGCCAGGCTTGGTGATGCATTCATGCAAGGCCATTTCTATGGGATTCCAAAATGGTCTCTGCACAGGTAAAGACATTTCCCGTCTAAACAAGATTCAGTTGTAAGTACATTCCATACCTGAAAGGGCAAAATTAAAATCCCTTCATTCTCTTGCTTCTCCCTTTTAAAAGTAATTCTTAAATTCTAATCTAAGAGGCAGCAGAATTTAATGTAGACTGTTCATTCATTTATTTATCCATTCACTCAGGGCTGGGAACATAAAAAAAAACTGAAGAGTAGGTCCTTATTGTTGAAGTATTTTATTACTTACTTGTTCTTACATTTCAAAATCAGCTTAATTCTAAATATGTATATTTATTTTATTATAGTTTTTGTAACAAAGTCATATATAGAGCCCAGGCTCACTTGGAAACTCACTATTTACCAGAGGTTGGCCTTGAATTCTTAGTCCTTTGCCTTCTCTTCCCAAGTACTGAGATTATGAATATATTTAACAATAACAGGCTCGGTTTTATTTTCAAGGTTTTATTTTATTTCTTGTGCAATAGAATTAAACGTCTCAAGCCACATTGGCTTGTCATGGCCTAACAGCCTATGTGGGATGCTTGATTTGGGTAAATTCATAGCGGATCATCTCAACGAGTCACACGCTTGAATCTTAACTACAATGTCAAAAGAACTGATATTATATTTCCTCCCATGTATGGTGTGAACTGCTATGCTGAGCCCTTCCTGGCCACAGACATCTGAAGCTGTGAGCTAAATAAACATTTCCCTTTCAAAACTGCTTGGGCCAGATGTTATTCTCACAGTGCGGAGAAAGGGACTATGAACAGAAGTCAACTCTGGAAAAGCAGGGGGCATGTAAACAGAGGGTTTACCTCAAAGGAAAGAAACCCTCGGTTTGTCAGAGGAATGGCACCGTCTGTCCTCGCTGCTGCCCAGACTCATTCCCACCTTTCGAACCACACATAAATCAGCTCCACAGATGGTCCATCTGTCTCTCACATCTGTCCATCTCTTTAAGCAATGCTGGGGAGGCAGGATGATGTGTTCTCACTTGCTCTGTCACCGGAGGGGGTTGAATCCTGTTGCTCGAGAGCCATGCTGTTCAGCCTTCCCTTTCCTCGTGTTTTACTGAGTGCTGAATTGTGATCACATAAGTCATCTACCAGAGACAAGAAGGGCAAGGTCAGCATGGGTCCAGACCTGGTTTTCTGGCCCTTTCATCTTTCTCTACGCATCTGAGCTTTCAGGTAGGTTTAAATTCTCCATTTCCAGTTGCTTTTTAGAAAGCCATGGTTTGGGAGGGAAGCCTCGTTTACTCAAGCTTCAGACTGTGTAAGCCAGAGGTAAGCAATATCCCCAGTGACCAACCATCAGTTACTCAATGAGCATCACACACCTTATTTACCTAATTAAGTACACACGTTTGTGCAGCTTGACCTGTGGAAAAATGGTTGATTTGGATGATAATAAACTTGATTTTAAAATACATATAAATATATTGTCATTGATTCATTAATTCTACTAGTATTTATTTAACTTTGATACAGTTTAAGTTCTGTAGTAAGTAGTGATAATGTAAACCAACTCTATGTTTTTAAATAATACTTTATTTATTATTTAAGAATTTTATACAGTATAACTTGAACACATCCATACCACCACAACTCCTTCGTAACTACCCTACCATTCTCCCATCCTTTCCCATCCAACTTTGAGATTCTCCTACTGCTTGTCCTTGGGAGTGGGGCCCGCCCTGGCATGTGGTTGACCTATCAGGGGTCACATAATTGGAGAATCTGACCCTCCCTCTGCCTAGCAGCTATCAGATGCTAGTAGCTGCTTAGCTAGGGAGGTGAGATTGCATGTTTACCTTCCATGCTCCATGCTGGGATGTTGTCTGACAGGAACTTGAGCAAGTCTTGTGCATGCTGTCCCAGTTGTGCTGTCTGCTCGCTCTGTTGTGATCCTCAGTGTGTGATTTACAGTAACACCTTGTTTCCTGCTTTCCTGGGTAAAGGGAGAGATGCCCTAAAAACCAGCAAGGAGTTAATCAAGGTTGATGAGCACAGCAGGAGACTCAGATTCATTTATCAGTGACAATGAGGACATGCTTCTATTTCAAGAAGCCAAAAGAATTTGTGGTTACTCATTGTTAGCTAGCGTCATCGGTGGGAAGAGATAAATGTAGTGAAGAAACAGCTGCACCTTTCTCTGAAGAGATTCTGCTAGTGGTGTTGGGAGGAGATTAACAAAAAACAATGGGAATACAGTTAAATATCTGTGGGAAAGTAGTATACATGGTCGTAAATGAGCTGTCAATCATATGTACTCTAGAGTGCAATTCTCATAGTTTTGGCTGATCAATCACTTTTCTCTTTGGCTGTCTAATAACTCCCTGAAGCTTTGCCTACCAACAGTACAGTCCTTGATTTCCCCCTTTCCGAAATCATATCCTTTTATAATCTTCTCAGCAAAGAACACCATCATTCATTTACTTAACAGTTATGCGGGTAACCTTAGATCTGAATCATCCCAGGCTAGCAGAGAGCCCCAATCCCACAGCATCTCACCGTGCCCACCCACTGCTTCTATTCAGCTCATCTGAAGCTAGCCTTCAAATTGTTTTTATTCCTGTCCCCTCTCCCCCATCGTCTTTCCTTTCAATATTCAAAATGTTCTTTGCCAACAACACGGATAAATTATATGCTCTTGATTAAGGTTGTTCAGCATAGGATACCTGTTTTATTAGGCCTTGCATATACAAACAATCATTTTAAAAGTGTGATAATAAGCCAGGGTATGCTTAGGGATAAAGTCCAAACAAAACAAAACCCAAAAAATTTACATTCATAGGTAAAATTCCAACAAAATTGAAACTCCCTTAGTATGGTCAACACACGGAGTTGGACGCTCCTTCCCTTATCATCAGGCTCCTTTCCTGAGGTCTCCTGGCTACAGGCTCCACACTGGCCCCCTGGCCCTGGCTGCAAGCTCCACACTGCTCCCCCACCCCTGGCTAGAGGACTTGCTTTCACTCTTTCTTTTTTAAAAAGTTTATTCAATTTTATTTTTTATTACATTAATTTATTCAATTTACACCCTAATATCAGCCCTTCCTCTCCTTCCTGTACCCCCTCATGTAAGTCCTCCCTGCATTGGGAAGCCCTCTCTGGATGTCAACCTCCCCCCACCCCCCCCATATCTCTTTTGTTTCCCCTTCTGAGAAAGACTGAACCATTCACCCTTGTGCTCTCCTTGTTATTTCTTTGGGCCTGTTGATTATAGTATGGTTATCTTGTAATCTATGGCTAATATCTATTTATAAGTGAGTACATACCATGCACGGCCTTTTAAGTCTGGGTATCCTCACCTATGACACTTGATTTTAGACAAAGAAGCCCAATGGAATAGGGAGAGAATCTTCAACAAATGGACCTGGTCTACCTGGATGTCTGCATGTAGAAGAATGCAAATAGATCCATATTTATCACCTTGCAGAAAACTCAATTCCAGATGGATGAAAGACCTCAACATAAAACCAGACACATTTGATTTCATAGAAGAGAAAGTGAAACATAACGTTGAATGCATTGGTATAGAGAGGTACTTCCTGAACAGAACACCAATGGATTAGGCTAAGGTAAACAATAAGTAAATGGGACCTCATGGAACTGAAAAGCTTCTGTAAGGCAAAGGACACCATCATCAGGACAAAACTACAGCCTATGGATTGAGAATAGATCTTTACTACCCCTACATCTGATAGAGGGCTAATATTAGAAATATATCAAGAACTCAAGAAGTTAGACATTGGCAATCCATACAATCCAATTTTAAAAATGGGGTATAGATATAAATCAAGAATTTTCAACAGAGGAATATCAAATGGCTGAGAAGACTTAAAGAAATCTTCTACAGGGTCACTCTTCTCCTCAGTTTCTTTTAGACTTCCCTAATTCAACAACAGGGGTCAGTTGCTTCTGTCCATTGGTTGGGTGCAAATATCTGCATCTGACGCTTTCAGCTGCTTGTTGGGTCTTCCGGAGTGCAGTCATGCTAGGTCCCTTCTTATGAGTGCTCCATAGCTTCAATAATAGTGTCAGGCCTTGGGATCTCCCCTTGAGCTGGATTCCATTTTGGGCCTGTCACTGGACCTTCTTTTCCTCAAATTCTTCTCCATTTCCATCCCTGCAGTTCTTTCAGACAAGAACAATTATGGGCTAATATCCGCTTATCAGTGAGTGCATATCATATATGTTCTTTTGTGATTGGGTTACCTCACTTAGGATGATATCCTCCAGATCCATCCATTTGTCTAAGAATTTCATAAATTCATTGTTTTTAATAGCTGAGTAGTACTCCATTGTGTAAATGTATCACATTTTCTGTATCCATTCATCTGTTGAGGGATATCTGGGTTCTTTCTAGCTTCTGGTTATTATAAATAAGGCTGCTATGAACATAGTGGAGCATGTGTCCTTACGACAAGTTGGAGCATTGCTGGATATTCCAGTAGAATTATGTCCAATTTTCTGAGGAACCGCCAGACTGATTTCCAGAGTGATTGTACCAGCTTGCAGTTCCCCTAGCAATGGAGGAGTGTTCCTCTTTCTCCACATCCTCACCAGCATCTGCTGTCACCTGAGTTTTTGATCTTAGCTATTCTGACTGGTGTGAGGTGAAATCTCAGGGTTGTTTTGATTTGCATTTCTCTGATGATTAAGGATGAAGCTCAGAATCCTTCTTAGAAGGGGGAACAAATACCCATGGAAGAAGTTACAGAGACAAAGTTCGGAGCAGAGACTGAAGGAACGACTATCCAGAGACTGTCCCACTTGGAGATCCATCCCATAAACAACCACCAAGCCCAGACACTAGGCAGATGCCAACAAGAGCTTGCTGACAGGAGACTGATATAGCTGTTTCCTGAGAGGCTTTGCCAGTGCCTGGCAAATACAGAAGTGGATGCTCACAGCCATCCATTGGGGGGAACACCGGGTCCCCAATGAAGGAGCTATAGAAAGTACCCAAGGAGCTGAAAGGGTTTTGCAGCCCCATAGGAGGAACATCAATATGAACTAACCAGTACCCCCAGAGCTCCCTGGGACTAAACCATCAACTAAAGAAAACACATGGTGGGACTGGTGGCTCTATCTATATATGTAGCAGAGGATGGCCTAGTCAGTCAGCAATGGGAGGAGAGGCCTTAGGTCCTGTGAAGGTTCTATGTCCCAGTATAGGGGAATGCCAGGATCAGGAATGGAAGTGGGTGAGTTGGGGAGCAGGGGGAAGGGGGAGGGGATAGGGGATTTTCAGAGGGGAAACTAGGAAAGGGGATAACATTTCAAATGTAAATAAAGAAAATACCTAAAAAAAAAAAAGAAAAGAAGAAGAAAAAGAACAATTATGGGTCAGAGATGTGACTGGGATGGCAACCACATCCTTCACTTGATGTCCTGTCTTCCTGTTGGAGGTGGGCTCTATAAGTTCCCTCTCCTGGATCCTGAGATCTCTCAAACATTGGACCACCAAACAGCATTCCCCAGCTGATATGAGGCCCCCAACACACACACAGTAGAGGACTTCCAGGTCTGAGTTGATTCAGAGATGATGCACTGGAGGCCCCAGGGAATTTAGAGACCAGGTGGGGTGTGGGGTGGGAACATACATGTGGAGACAGCGTAGGGTGGGGAGGAGGTGTGGGATGTGGAACAGCCAGAGGGTAGATGGAGGAGGGAATAAAATGTAGAGTGTAAAAAAAACATTATTAAACCACTATTTAAATTTGACACCTCATCTATAAGCAGAACAAAAATGAAGACATTTTTAATTTAAAAAAAAAGGAATCTTCAAACATCCTTAGTCATCAGGGAAATGCAAGTCAAACCAACTCTTACATTTCACTCATCAGAATGGCTAAGGTTAAAACCACAAAGGACAGGGAGGATGCAGAGCAAAGGAACAGCACTCCATTGCTGGTGGGAGTGCCAACTTGTACAACCTCTTTGAAAATCAATTAGGAGGTTTCTCTGAAGATTTGGAATCGTCTACCTCAAGACCTAGCTATACCATTCCTGATCATATATCCAAAAGATGCTCCACCATCCCACAGGGACACTTGCTCAACTATGTTCATAGCAGCATTATTCATACTGGCCAGAAACTGGAAACCACCTAAGTGCCTCTCAACTGAAGGATGGATACAGAAAGTGTGGTATATCTACACAATGGAGAACCACTCAGCCATCAAAAACAAGGATATAAATGGATGGATGTAGAAAATGTCATCCTGATAACCCAACCACTCTTTCTTTCTTTTTCTTTCTGTTTTTTTTTTTTTTTTTTTTTTTTTTGGTTTTTCGAGACCCTGGCTGTCCTGGAACTCACTCTGTAGACCAGGCTGGCCTCGAACTCAGAAATCCACCTGCCTCTGCCTCCATAGTGCTGGGATTAAAGGCGTGTGCCACCACGCCTAGCTCCCAACCACTCTTTCTTAAGTCAGTGATATTCTCTCAGATATCGGCATGGCTGACTCTTGTCATGTAACTGACAGTTTCTAGTAGGAAACAGCTCCTTGTTCTCCCTTCTACACCACCTTCTTTCATTTCTCCATAGAGTTTATCATTTTGAGAAATCATCTTAGCATTAATTTATTTTCCGTGTCTCTCAATAGAGTGTGGGATTCCCAGGAGTTTGTATTTCTCCATGCTATTCTCTGTCACACTCAAAATTCAGAATAACACAGAAACTCTCAACACATAAATACTGAGTGAATTCCATCATGCCTATACAGGTTAATTGTATTGGTTAATGGGGAATATAACCATGTAAATGAAGAACTCAGTCATTTTTACACATGATTCATAAACCTAATAGCATAGGATACCTGATTTACTAGGCTTAGCATATTCAAACAGGCCTTTTTAAAGTATGCTAACCGGTGAGAGTGTGCTCGGTGATGGGCCTCAAACAAACCAAAACCAAACAAAGTTGGGAAGAAGAAAACTACCATGAATGAATATTTTTCTTTGCTGCATTTTAATAATTGAATATTTTAGCCATTGTTTTCAGGGTCATTGGTCCATGAAATAGGTGATTAATATGGAAAGTATTTCATTCATTTTTATTAAAGCAGCAATGTACTGTTTCTCTGTTATTTATCTTTCTTTTCTGCTTAACAGCCATAAATCAAGTCAGAACTCCTACATAAATCAAATGCTTTTGGAAATGACTCAAATGTTTCTTTTTAAAGATTATTCTGGTTTTATTTAAAACAATACAATGTTAAATGCATCTTTGATACTCAGGTTTTTTGTCATTTATATAAACTGCTGTTGCCTTTATCATACAGGCACAGGAAATAAAATCCAGAAGTACATATTTATCTATGATTTTAAAACTGACAGATCCTTATATTAGCACAAATGTTTTATACTTTATAATATTTTATATATGCACAATATTATTAAGTTATTTCATTTTAAGAAATTAATTCCTGTGTCACAAAACTAAAGGGCGGTACTATGTTCATAAACTTGTGCTGTTCAGTTACTTTATAGCAATTATTTTCTCATCAGGACGTTCAGAGACAAGAGGAGAGGAAAGGAAAATTTAAAAAAAAAAAGCCGATTTTCCTGTTGCCCTAGGGAGAAATACAAAGTCCGAATAAAGACTGTACTTTAGTAAATAGATTAGACAAAGAAAACACATGGTGGAACTTGTGGTTCTAGCTGTATATGTAGCAGAGGATGGCCTAGTTGGTCATCAATGGGAGGAGAAGCCCTAGGTCCTGTGAAGGTTCTATGCCCCAGTATAGGGGAATGCCAAAACTGGGAATGGGAGTGGGTGGGTACGGGAGCAGGGAGAGGGGGCAAGGGGGAGGGGATTTTCGGAGGGGAAGCTAGGAAATGTAAATAAAGAAAATATCTAATAAAAAATTAAAAAAAGAAAATAGATTAGAAAATATTCTATGAAATTTTCCTGATTTAATTTATAGGTGTATAGGAAAAAAGAATCTAAGGAGTGAATAACTATTTCAAAGGTGAAGGGAAAGGAGATTGTAGGTCAGGTCTACATCCAAGGAGATCCCATCCCAGGTAAGAACTATATCCCAGGAGATCCCAGGCCAGACCTATATCCTAGGAGATGCCAGCCAGGTCAGACCTACTTCCTGGAAGATCCCAGATGAGACCTACATCCCAGGAGATGCCAGGTGGGACCTACATCCTTAGGATTTTTCAAGTGAAGTGAACTGAGACAAGTTAGAAGGGCTTCCTGATCCGAAAGGGAAGCTTGGGTTTTGTGTTCTGTCAGGAAATGCTGAAGATGAGATCCATGAGACTTTATGTTTGGGAGGTGGTTTGGGCAACAACTGGACTGAGAACAGAGTTTCAGGAGCAGACCTGCCAACTACTGCAGTAGGCCAGGTGCATGGTGGAAGCAGGAGAGTGTTGAAGGGATCGGCATTTGATTAGTGAAAGAAACTGGAGCCCAGAGAGGGTGAGTCACCGCTCTAGGTCACAGAGCTCATTAGTGACATACAGGGTCTATAGCACTGTATCTCTTTCAGCAGTGAATCTAATTACACTGGACTCTGTTATTTTGCAGTAGGAAACAAATTAGCCCACACAGCAAGAAATCATATGCAAAATGCTTACGCTTTTTAGCCATTATGAATTGAACACAAATATATGTACCTAATGGTGAGGGTGGTAGCTGAACAGCCAGTTATACAGTCTTCGTTGTCAGGGAGAGAAGTAAAGGCTCTATGTTTTTAGAGAAAAGCCTATACTTAAGTATTTTATTATAAACCCATATATGCACTATATTATTTCAGAGTAAAATGGGATTTTCAAAGCACTGACAGGAAAAGAGCATTAAAGGGATACACGTTCCCTTTGCCTCCGAAGAGGGACTAGTATGACACGTCCTTGATCAGATGTGGGCTGCTGGCTGTTGCTACCATCTTCTTTATTGTTCAGGCAGAACTGAGGATAATAGGCAATTCTGCAAAGATTGCCCACGTTCTTGCACAGAGAGTTGTTGAGCTGTTCAGTAGTTCCACCTGAGAAATTTGACTGGAACTTTAGGAGGGAACAGATATTGTGTTAACATGCCCAGAGCCACAGTCATGGCTCTGGAGCCACGGGGCTCCAGATTCTTATAAAAGAATCACAGGCAGCATTTTCCATGGCAAATCGTTGGCCCCCCAACTGAGCCTTTAAATAAATCTCTGGGTTCCTGTCAGCATGACCTTGGAATCGTTGAACACCATTCAACTTTGAGTCACCATGACTTGTAATCCAAGCACCCGGCAGCTGAGGTAAGAAGATCAAGATTTCCAGTCTAACGCAGTGGGACTCTGGCTCATAAAACAAGAGCGAGAACATGAGGCACAATGGAAATCTTAACCCTCTCTTATAATACCTACTTGCATTTGTTAACTAGGCGTATTATTCAGAACTAAAGATGTGAGACTCATGTTCTGATGAGATTCTTTTATATTTGCCCAATGAGTAAATCCAGGAGTCTCTCACCATCAACCCATGTGTCTGACTGCTCCAGCTTACATACCAGCTGTGGAAGAGAATCCATTCATCATTACTAAAATAATGAGAACCTATGACCCAGGAAAGCATGCGGAGACTACACTGCAGATTCTGAAACAGGTAGAGTCAGATCCTTCCAGCTGTCCCATTTGCTCTTGTTTCTGTGATTTTGGTCATAAACATCCTGTATAGTCAGAGTTAGCCTTCAATTCTTGATCCTTTTGCCTGTCCTCCAAGGGTTATAGGCATGTGCCTTGCCTGGCTTTGCATTTTTGTTTTCACTTTCTTTTTACTAGGGGTTTTGATGATGCTAATCTATAGTAGAGGTAGGTAGGGACAGCACCCTGGTTCTTGCCCACCTGTGGATGCTGAAACAGAGAAGATACAGGAGCATTAGAAGTGTGCCTCACTGTCTTGTGCCCAGTGTTCATATTATGGTCATTCTTAGTCCTAAAGAAGAATTCCAGCTCAGGAGATGCCCAGTCAGCTATTATTCGCTACATCCCCAGGGAATCTGGGTTCTGAGCCCACAGTTTCTTGTGTCCTGATGGGATGGAATGTTGATATACCAGATAAAATATTTTTAAATTGTATTTTTTTAGTGAGAGAAAAGCCTAAAATTAGTCTCAGGAATCCCTTTAACCCTTCCATCTTTTAGCTATAAAGAAAGCAACAACACCCTCTACTCTTCCTTTTAGTCTGTCAGTGGCTTCTTCCAGGAAAACTCAGGATCAAAGTTCTTAGCTGTAAACAGAGGTGTGGGAGATCATCCCCAGCCTAGTGAGCTATTGCATCTGCCTGCTCTTGGCAGACAGCATTTGTGTATGCTTCACTGATAACATGGGGCATCAGAGCAGATCATTGTGACTTGTACCTACCAAACATCCCGACACACTGAAGGTTTTCTTCTTAGCTGCTTTCCTTCCACTTTCAATAGGGGAAGCAGCTAAGGGCAGTCCCACCTTCTGTGTTCTTCTCCCAACTTCCTAAGAATTCAACTCCATTTTTCTCCTGGAGGCTTCTCTCTCTGTGTGGCTATACTCTTCCTCATTGGAATAAGCATACGGTCAAACACCAGCCATCTCTGAAAAGACTGAATCAAAGCCTAATCTGGGTGCCATCTCATTTCCTTGGCTTACACTGTAATATGTTTATTGTTAAATCTTCAGATAGTATGTGGTGGCTCATGTCTGTAATCTCAGCACTTAGAACTGAAGCTTGATGGCTTTGGTGAGGTCTGAGCAACAGAATAAATAGAGAGCAACCTGGGACTCTGCGGTAGATCTTGTCAAAAACAAAAGACAACCTAAAGGTTCAGGCTAGTGAGTTGGCTCAGCAGATATAAATACTCGCCACTTAAGCCTGATAAACTGAGTTCTATTCCTGAACTCACAAACGAGCTACATGCAGTGATTTTTAATTGTCACACCAATTCTCCTGTGGGGGACGTGACAGGTGGAGACAGGAGAATCTCCTGGAGGCCCACTGGCCAGATATACTGTAGTACAAGGCACAACAACAGAAACCCTGTGCCCTGTATTAAGGTGGAAGGAGAGAATCATCTCTTGAAAGTTGCCCTCTGACCTCCACAAAAGCTGTCCACAGGGTCCAGAGGAGGAAGAGCATCAGAAATAGATGTGCCATGTGCCACTAGTTTTTACAAGGCCTTCTATCAATTCTGTATGGCTGTTATCAAGGCATCTTTTTGAAATTAATTTATTACTTTGTGTATGTTAATTAATTTATTACTTTATATGTGTACGGGGTGTGGACACACTCATGCCATAATGCAGGAGTAGCGGTCAAAGGACAAACTGGGAGACTGTCCCTTCTACTCTGTAGGGCTCAGGGATCAAACTCGGGTCTTCGTCTTAGAAGCAAGCATTTACCCGCTGAGCCATCTTTTTTGCCCCAAAGCATTATTATTGAGATGCAATTTGTATTTACGGAAATGCAAAGACCTTAAGGGCACAGAGGAAATGCTATCCTTTTTCATTTTTGCTTCTAGACTGACTCCTGGAACTAGTCATCCAGATAACTGAACTCTGGGGTCAAGTCTGGTATTTATTGATGTTTCATTAACTTCTGTGAGTTTCTACTCATACGAAGAGTGCAGGCTGAGTTAGAAGCACTGTATGCTGACAATAGTGAAGTCCTTCCTAAGCATTTTCATTAACAGTTTTATTTTTTTCCATTATTCTTATGATCATTGTAAGGACTGGGCTTTTCTAAGTTGGGTAGAAGTCTGTAATTTGTTATCTACACCTTGCCCTGTTATGCAGCCTTGACTGATGGGACTACCCAGCAATCAGGATCTTACAAGTCCAAATCAGCAGCTCCCCAGGGCCCGCTCAGAAGTGTGAAACAGTGGTCCAAGGCCTGCTGAGCTGCGGTTCTTCTCCAGATTGCAAAGAAAATAGTTATTAGCCACCTCGGGTGAATTTCCACATCTGGGTTTTGTGCCATGATCAATCAGAAGTAATCGGGCGTTGTGATTAGCAGACCACATCTAGACAGCAAGCTGCCTAAGACCTGTCCAATCCATTCATCAACCAAATTGATTGTCCATTATGAACCCAGCCAATGTACTTGCTACCTCAGCATTTTCTGCCCACAGCAGCCTTTAGCGACAATGACTCCTGCCTCGCTGTGCTATGAGTATAACTCCATCCCATGAAGTTTTTTACCAGGTTCCTCGAAGAGGGCAATGTCCACCATGGAGAAAGACTAGTTTCATTACTGTTTTCCTTGAGGTATAACGATACTGTCTACTCCTTAATGGCTGTATAGAACTATGATCAATTCAGTGACTATTGTAGGTGGGAAGGAACCTTAATATAAGAGAAAACTTTCTGACAGTTGCAAGTGTCTACCAACAAGGTGGCTGCCCCAGCAGACCATACATTTTCCAAGATGCCATTCAAGCAAAAGCTACACAATTATCTTTCAGTTACAATGTGATGGATACTGGAACAACTGGTTAGCTGCACTCTTAGTCCACTAACAGAGGTTGTGATTCATGTGTACTGTTAAAGAGCCTGACTTGTCACCAGCTCGAGCAGAGGAGCTGGGGAAATAAGATGTAAAGACGTACAACACTAGCAAAATTACAGTTAGGAAGTAGCAATGAAATTAATTTTATTGTTGGGGGTCACCACAAAATGAGGAACAGTCTGAAAGGGTTGCAGCATTAGGAAGGTTGAGAGTCGCTGGTTAAACACACAGTCAGGAATCTTATTTATCTTCTTCCCTTCTATCACTTCCTACAGTATTTGAAGTCTGAACCATCTTCTCTCTTGGAAGATATTATGGCCCTTTGGAGGCCAGATATCCAGTCTAACAAAAAAGGAGAAGAAAATCTTTGGATGGAGGCCAGAGTACCAGAGATAGAAAACTGTGGTGGAAGATTATAGAATGGTGACCTTCAGAGACACTGAAAGGGGACAGTCGGGAAAGCAGTGATCCGAGACATAAAATGCGTGGGGACTTAGAAGGAGAACCAACGTGCACATAGGCTTTTATCTCTGTGTTGTATTCAGGAAACAAATGATGACATGGTTTGGGAGTGGTCCTGAGTAAAAGATGTGTCTACATGAGTTTGCAAGGAATCTGGAGGAGAGCCCATGAGTGTGAGAGAAGCAGAAGGGAGGATGATATATCAGACATGCATCCCAATTTACTGACTTCACCCACCTAGAAAAATATTTATGACTCACCACAATAATGGTGTCTCTTGTCTTGCTCTGTTTTCTTTTTGATCTTTTCCTGTAGTGCTTTGCCCTGCTTCTTGGGTAAACTGAATCACAGAATGACAGAAACTGCCTTTTCTTGTCAAAGCATCTGCTCTGTTGCCATGGGGCTTCCTGCAGATTTCCATTATGACAATTATTATAAAGATATGTACACCAGAAGATCAGATGAAAGAGCTCATTAAAATTAATGTGTAATTACTTTAAAAAATACTTTTTTTTAAACAGTGGGAAGTATTTGTATTTCAAGTATTTGGAAGAAAAACATAATTAGTCTAAACTGTGCCGATTCCTTCTGCGGGATTTGGATGCCTCATTTTGATAAACTTTCTTTGATTTTTAAAGGGGACACTAAAGACAATAATGATGGACTCATTCATTCATTCATTCATTCAGCAGATACATCCTGACTGGGTAGACTCTAGAGATATGTGATGAATAAGAGTAACTCTCCCCTTGTGGGACATATTCTAGATCTTTTGCAAAGGTTAAGTAAGCAATAAATTCTGTCCTTTTAAAGTAAGTTCTAAAATCTCCTTACCCCTTTTCTTCATCTGTAATATGGGATTGTGGTGAAGACAGAATACATAGTAAGCAGCTAAATCCTGGGCTCTTGTTTGTTTGTTTGTTTGTTTGTTTTTCGAGATAGGGTTTCTCTGTGTAGCCCTGGCTGTCCTGGAACTCACTCTGTAGACCAGGCTGGCCTGGAACTCAGAAATTTGCCTGCCTCTGCCTCCCAAGTGCTGGACACCACCACGCCCAGCAAATCCTGGGCTCTTAAAGACAAAAGCCGATGTCTGTCAAATCTTAGGAAATCTACAAATCAGGTCCTGCTATTGCATTTATCACCATGGGCTGGACAACCTTGGAGGTCCCTCACTTTGTGAATTTTATGTTGTTTTCCCTTAGCTGTAGGTAAAGGAGCCTTGGCCAGATCTGACTGATAAACAGTTCACTATTTTCCACCTTCAGGTTAAGTGGTATGAACTGGACTAATCCTGATCAAATGCTGCTTGCCACTTAAGGCTGTGGACAAAGCAGAGTCTACTCCTGCACTGCTCCCACTTATGACTACATTTTTTGCTTTGAGCTTTTGCATCTCTGCACACATTTTCTTAGGCGTATATCTCTGTACATGAGACTTTTTCTCTCAGGGAAAAATACACAGACCTGAGATTTACTATTCCACTGAGACTTTGGAATGAAGAGCAATTCTCCTAAATTCACTCTTCCTGAAAAGGGACATGAGCCATAACATGGGTGATGAAAAGTTCAGGTGAACCCTGGGCATTCTCTGTCCTGCTTGGAACGTGGTACGGGACCTAAAGATAAGGATGCAGAGTGACCAAAGGGACAGTGGTGAGTGGGGGAACAATGCACAGCTCCATCTTGCTGTTGTCCAGTAGAGGACAGAGCAGGCCACATGGTCCTTGTGTTAGACGAGTCCTCTTCTGGTTACATGTCCAGTTCAGTGGCTGGAAGTGACTGGTTCACTAACCAGCTGCCTTACTTTGCTCATGTGGACGTGTGCTGCTCTTGGCCTGCCTCATGCCTCAGTAGCTTGGAGTTTTGTGTCTTTCCAGACAGATCATCTTCAGGTATGGAATTCTCTCCATGTCATACCATTTTAGTGTTGCCACTACAACACACATTCCTAACAGTTCCTTTGCTTCTGTTATATTCTGCCCCTGTTCCAACAGTCCCTTCTCGCCCAGCTGCCAGAACTCAGGCTTTAGCCGCAGCCACTTTCCATATTGTCATTTCAGGAGTTCAAAATTTAGGTCAATAAATCCCCCGTGGTGGGTTTTATTAATATATACTGAATCCAGATTTAGATTAATGGCTACAGACACATTACTCACAAAAGGAAAGCACACCCCACTTTTTGGGAATAAGCCTTTACCTTCAGATTATTGTAGCAGAGAAGCCAAGGTTCATTATTTCCTTCACTGTGGAATGCCTAATGATCACCTGGTGTGCTCACCAGAGAACTTCATGAGTTTAATCACCTGTGAATTTTCTGACACAAGAAGCAGCAATATTTTATGGCACAAAATGCATTGGTTAATGTACTTTTCTGTATTTTACACTTTTTTGTATTTTTACATTTTTTCTTGGTAAATTTTTCAGTGCATCATTTGAACTGATGACATCCTGGACTTGGTGTATGGACAACAGTTTATAGACCCCATTGTGGTACTAAAAGCATCTCCTCAGAGGTTCTTAGGGATCACTACTTCAGAAGATGAGACCATTAACTGTTCAAAACTCCAGAGAAAATGCTCTCTCTAGATCTGTTCTCAAGCACTCCTCAAAATGTCCTTGAGCTGCAGCTGTCCTGTCCAAAGCTGCAACTGAGAGCTCTAAGGGAATATGAGGGAAACATGGTTTAATGAGAAAACCAGTGAGCTTCTTTTATTGTGTGCTGAGGCAAGATAAAGATGGCAAGTCTTCTCTGGACTCAGCTGGGCTGCTGACTGAATGAACACAGTTTGCATTTCTCTTTTGTTATTTGTATTTCTTAGAAAAATGTGTGTGTGTGTGTGTGTGTGTGTGTGTGTGTGTATGTGTGTGTGTGTGTGTGTGTGTGTGTTATTACCATTTTACAAGGAAATAGAGGTTCTTCAACACATAAGTGGGTCTCCTTGGTCCCATAGTGAATGACAGAGTTGGACTGGAACCCATATCTCTTTGCCTCCAAAATCCATTTTATCAGTGTCTCTCTGCAGAAGATGACATTATTCTGACCTTACTCTGGGAGTTTTCTGACTGATGAGATTTGGAAACCTTTAAAGTATCAGGGAAAAGCCTTCTTAAGAAATCTGTCTTAGTATTTTATTGCTGTGAAGAGACACCATGACCAAGGCAACTCTTATGAAGGCAAACATTTAATTGTGGCTGTCTTACAGGTTCAGAGGTTCAGTCCATTATCATCATGGTGGGAAGCATGGTAGCATGCAGGCAGACATGATGCTGGAGAAGGAACTGAGAATTCTACATCTTGATCTGCAGGCAGCAGAGGGAGACTGTGCACCATACTATGCATAGCTTGAGCATGTATGACTTCAAAGCCCACCTCCATAAAGACACACTTCCTCCAACAAGGCCATAACTCCCAATAGTGCCATTCCCTATGACCAAGCATTCAAACCCATGAGTCTATGGGGGCCATTCCTATCAACCCACTATAGTATCTATGACTCATTATCTGTTTTGATATCATTCCCCCTGTATTTAAAGTGTTCAGTTGCCTGGCCTTAGCTAAACTTGATGCTTCAGTTGCTCTGAAGTTGGTTCTTATTTTTCTCCAGTGCTGGTGACTGAACCCAGGACTTCATGCAAGCATTCTGCAATGTCCTTGGTAATCTGGATAATACTTTCCTGTGCTGGCCCTGCCCTGCCTGGATTTTTCTGTATCTAGTCTCTTCTTTACTCTGTATGAGCTAGGCTTTTGGATAGACATTTATCTTAATGATGTATTTGATAACTGGGTTCCCTATAGCTTCTTCTGGCCCACGGGGGTGGTGGGTGGGGACAAAGGAAGATGAAAGAGGATCAGTTCAGGAAAATAAACCCAAGAAGTGTCTGACCTGCTCCAGCTGCCCTGCTTCCAGTGCAGAAAGACTTTGCATTCTGTGAACTGTAGGCAATTCTCTAGGTACAGATCTTGCTCTGGAATTAGGAATCTTCTTCATGAGAAGAGATGCCTACCCTAAACATCACACAACTACAGGGTTTGATTATCCTTGACCTTTCTATCAAATACTGTTTATAGTAAAATACTCTAATGTGAATGTTGTGAAGTGTAGGTGGGAAGATATTGATTCCATCTCATACAAAGAGTTAACATTAGAAATAATATAATAATGTCTCTACTTTGGGAATTTTACTGGGTTTTAAAATATGCAAATCATGGATCTACATTCTATCCATGGCTACAATGCATATTTATTTTAATGTTGTTTTAATTATTGATTCTCGTTCCATTCTAGGGGTTCTTCAAATAGCACAAGAATTGTGAGGGCTACCTTTTCACTGTGGAAAGGTATCCAGTCTAGTGATCAGAGTATAGGGAGACATCTCCCTAGGTTCAGAATTACACTGAAGACTTTGCCACTTCATTCTGCTTGATGAGACTTTTATCAGAATGTCACTGTACAAATTTTGGAGGTGTTCTTATAAACAGTCTCTAATTTTGCTTTAAAATGGGAGCTGGGCCCGGCTCAGCTGGCAGGTATACTTTAGTATATTTGCCTGTTGTCTCTGAGCTCACGAATCATCATCTTATTCCTTAATGGCGTGACTTAGAAAACCTTACCCAGTAGTGCTGAATCTTAGTTTCTTCATATAAAGCACTGGAATGGGGATGCAGAGAAGGCTAAGATTTTAAGAAGACTGGTTGCTCTTCCAATTAAAAATTTTAAAACTGGGCTGTTAAAGTATATATAATAGAGTTTGGTAAGGATTAAATATGATTATATGTGTTCATATTTTAGCTTGCATTCATGCTCAGCAGAATTCATTTTCTCTTCCCCTTTAAAGTTTCGGGCTTCCAAGGAATTTTACGATGCTGAGACATTGTATCAATTCTTATAGACATTAATGGTAGTTTTCTTCTTAGTTTCTTTGGAAAAAAACAATATATGCCTAAAACAATCTTGAATTCCTATGATGCCCCCTAAAGTCATCATGCATATCTCTGTATCATACAGTGTACCAGAAAATGCTCAAAGCAGAACAGAGGAGATGGCGTGCGATGCCATGAAGGGCTTAGCACAGCAGTAAAGTCAGCTGGAAGCTCTACTTTTTGTGCCTTTAATGTGTCGGTTCTTTGTGTTCCTCTGCACTGTCAGTGATCAGTTCTGAGAGCTCAGTGTTAATTTTTCAATTTCTTCCTTGAATGCAATCAACTTCACCCACTCACTTGTAAGTCTAGGCAAAGTCTTCCACTTCTCTTTTAGTGGTCAGAAAACTTCCGATTATTCAGCTGTTCTCTCTACTGTTTTATGGAACATGTAGTTACCGTTTCAGGCTTGATTGCTTTAAGCACTCACAGTACAGGTTTGATTTTTAGATTACCAGATGTGCCCACCTAGTCAAATTGTTCCCCCTCATCCTTTCTGCACATTGTGTTTAATTGAATTTGCCTAAGTAAAATGCACAGGCACTCATGACTTGTGAAAGTTGTTAAGTGTGACACTGTCTTTTGTGTATGGGGGAGCATTGTGATGCTCAGTGCTAATTTTGAGAGTCTTACTCAGGGTAGAGAAATGTGCATCCTT
Organism: Mus minutoides; assembly: GCA_902729485.2. Lineage (NCBI taxonomy): Eukaryota > Metazoa > Chordata > Mammalia > Rodentia > Muridae > Mus > Mus minutoides. The sequence continues at coordinate 675,016 of CACVCL010011626.1, forward strand.
GGGGTCTAGACTTTTAGGATGAGAAAAGGCAGCTAGCAGATGGACAGCTCATGTGTAGATGCTGTGGCAAGGTTGCTCCTTCCAGCCAGAACTGACACCAGTCATGCTATCCAGGGAGAACCCCTTTAACTGGGGCCCCAGATAAAGGAAAAAAGTCACCTTGGATAGTTCTTTTACTTGGTCCTTGGAGAGCAGTGATAGAGCAAGCCAAAGGCCACCTCTAATGACAGAGTACCACAGCCAGGCCTGGTATGTTCACTGAGTAAACGAGTCTTCAAATGAGCAGCCTCTGCTATGAAGTTGGGTGACCTGGGCTTGATCAGACCTATACTGTGCCTAAGACTCGTGCCTGGATCTTATGGTCCTGAAGTGGGGGGTTTTGTGCTAGTAGCATGCCTCAATCCCACAGTCTTTTTTCTCTTTGTGAGTTTGTGTATAAGATGGTATGGCACCGAATCCTATTCTTACTGGGAAAACGTAGCCAACTTCAATATAAACCACTGGAAAGGTGCTTAATCAATTATAACTTATCCCTGTCATGAAAACATTTGAAATAACATCAGTGACATAATTTATAAAATGGCAAAGTAAAACAATCAGTAAACAATATACAAGTAAACAGTTTTGATCCCACAATACAGATCATCAGATTGAGAAGCTAATGCAGAAAAGCTAGTGTCTTTTACATCTCCCTGCTGATGTTTTGTGCTATTTTAATTTTCCTTTTTTATACATCCAGGATGTTTGAGTCCTATGAAGATATGAATGGCACTTATCTACAGCCAGCATGATGAAGTCTTTCCTTAAAATCAGGATCAGTGTTGGTCCCAAAGATGTGATATTGACCACTTAATAAGTACTTAAGTTAAAGGGAGGAGTCAGTTACTCTCAGAATTACTTCCTGTAATTCACAGCTATACTAGAAATACCATATTATTAGAGCCAAACACCTCTCATGGTTCTGAAGTTGTGTTACTTTCCACTGACAATGGGAAAAATTAACCCTAAATATTCATAGAGCAGAGGAACCAGGAAGCAGTCAATTTGCCCAGTGTTAGGGAGGAAGTTGAGAACTCACCTTAATTGGAAGGGTTCTACTCAGTTGGTATGCTTTGCCTGACAGAGGTTAGACATTTAGCACACTTATGCTTGGGCATAGGAGGTTACATGGCCAACATTTTTGCACAGTCCCACCACTCCTTCTAAGAACCTATGATCTCCTGAGGATGGCAATATATTTGAACTTTGACCACATTCTCTGGGACACTAAATAAAAGTGATGGCCGGGTTGATAGTTTATTCCATGTTCTATGTTTCCCAGGCACAACCTGGAACATACAAACATTTTGATGCATTGTATTATCTTCAGTTTTATGGACGAGGACACTGAGAGATCAGGTGACTAGCTCAAGATGTAGATTGGAATATACACCTGTGCTTGTCCCTGCCCTGTTCTGGTTCTCTAGTCATTTATGTGTCAGTGAGTTACACAACATGTATATGTCATTGCAAAAGCAAATGGAGGACTGGGTGGCTGACTACTGTCTTCATGCAGGACCACGCAGTAGAGATGAGAATGGGGAGGGCATAAACCTGCACCAGGATATGATCCATTTCACAGCCTCGCTCAGCTATCGTCTCCCAGTGGCTCTTCAGATGAGACTAGTTTCTACAATACCCCACTTTCCATGCAAGTTGTGTCCAAGGGCTGAAGAGCAAGGACTGTCTTTTGCTGGAAGATCATCTAATACCCCTTTTTCTCTCATCCTGTAGCAGCTTTGAAGCTAGCTGTGCTCACTGAGTGGCTTTCCTGGCACTGCTAGGTTGCCTGTGACTACACTTGAACATCTGCTCCATGTGATGTACCCACTGATGACAAGCTCAGTGAAGGGCCTGCTGGGACTTACATAATCCTCTGAAAAGAATGCTCTAGATTGAATTTGTAAATGAACAGAAGACAACATTGTGCCACTGGAAATAGTAAACTTATTTTGAAATTTGAAACACATGATTAGGATATTTTAAAGATGTTTATTTCAGTATTTGCCACCTGATAAATATTATTTTAAAAGGGTTTTGGAAAACAGGAAAATGCATCTAGTATAATTTCTAAATTATGAAGAATGTTAAAAGCCAGTGGCCTTTCAGTTCCCGCATCTTCCTCTTAGTTTGTAATGCTCTCTCAAATAGGGAACCTCTTAGTCCCCATGACCACAGTGCCCATCAGCTAATCTTGTTCTTAATGGCACAAAGGAAAAAAATGTTTCACCATTAGAGACACAAAAGACATAAACCAAAGCTGGTTTCAAATATTCTGTACTATTGCAGCTACACCTGTGTCTTGGAGGTTGGAAGTCACAGTGTGAACCCTGGTTGGACATATTAATCCATGGACCCAGAGCTTAGTTTCTTGCCTTAGGAAGGGTAGACAATACACTCTGAATGCGGAAAGCTCTGTTGTAAATGGCTTATATACATTTTTAGATAATAAAGTTTCCCTCTTGTTGTCACGTCTAAATGGGTCTTTTGTATTGCCTTGTTTTAAGAGGCATAAAGCCAAAGTTTTCTTCTTTGTGTTTTATTTTGATTTGGAATTGAAATATCTTCCTTGTACATCTGGCTGCCTTTCATCCCAGCCCCACCTGATGGAGTGCATTGCTCAGCTGGCCAAAACCCAGCTCTCAGTCGTCATGCCCACAGCTACTGTAAAGTGCCAACTGAAGGCTGTCGATAGAACCCTTCTCCAAGAATTGCTGTTGGCCGAAGAAAGCACCCTGATCTCAAGCATTCACTCCCTCTGCTAGCCTGTCACCATAGAATTAAAGGTCTGATTCCTTACATTTATCTGAAGTCCTCCCAGGCATCCTCCTACCTCCATCAGCAATGGATTTGTCTGGTGCCTGGCAGTCCATCCACCCTCTGTCCAGTCCTTCCCCAGCATCACCTGATCGGCCCAAAGAGCCTCCCAATAAGCCTGCTGCATATGCTAGAGAATCTGTCTTAGGTAGGGTTGCTATTGCTGTGAAGAGACACATTGATCACAGAAACTCTTATAAAGGAAAACATTTCATTGGAGCTGACTTACAGTTTCAGAGGTTTAGTCCATTATCATCATGGTAGGAAGCATGGCAGTGTGCAGGCAGACATGGTGCCCGAGAAGCTGAGAGTTCTACATCTTGATCTGCAGGCAACAGAAGGGGATTGTGTACCACACTGGGCTTAGCTTGAGCATATAAGACCTCAAGACCAAGACCCACAATGACACACTTCCTCTAACAAGGCCACACCTACTCCAACAAGGCCACACCTCCATATACTGCCACTCCCCACGGGCCTAGCATTCAAACACACAAGTCTCTGGTGGTGTGCTGTACCTATATAAACAACCACAGAGCCCTAACTGTGGCAGTCACATAGTGGGTTATTTTATATGACTATAACAGTAGTGAATGAAGATCGCCATTGGAAACAATGACCTTCAGTACTCATGTGTACATTTTCATTTGTCTGAAGAAGTATGGGAGAAACATGGGAGGGAAACTATGGCCAATAGAGACATAGATCACCTACTTATTACTTCTTATATGCAATCTGTAAACCTTACATACATTTAAAAAGTTATACTGCTATTACTGGTGTAAATATTTCCTGCAAAAAGATTATTAGTATTAAGCTAATTGATATGCACCATGTCAGAGTTACCATTTTAATTCTTTTACTTATATTTGTATGTATGTATTGTGTAATCTGTGTGTAAGGCACATGTTCATATGTGTGGGTAGAGGCTAGAGGAACACGTTAGAGTGTTCCCGATTTATCTCTCACTATCTAACTTATTTCTTTGTTTCATGGTTTCTCTCTGAACCCGGAGACAAACTGATGGCCAGCAGGATCCGATGGTCTTCCTGTCTCTGCCCACTATGGTGCTGTGCTTGCATGAATGCGTCTGGCCATGTGAATGGTTTTCTTTGCATTCTGGGGATTCAAACTCAGATCTTCATGCTGGCACAGCAAATATTCTTACTTGTTGAGCCACTTCTACAGTTCTTGTTATGTTAATGTATGTTTACCTGTGTATTTGTGCATCATGTGTGTGTGTGTGTGTGTGTGTGTGTGTGTGAGTGTGTGTGAGTGTGTATGTGTATGTGTGTGTGTGTGTGTCTTGTGCCCATTGAAACCAGAAGAGGGCATCGGACCCCTTAGGACTGGAGTTACAGACAGTTGTGAGCCACTATTTGAGTGATTGGAATGGAACCTGGGCCCTTCGCAAGATCAGCTGATGGATGCTCTTAGTGCCAAGCCATCTCTCCTGCCCTCATAGGTTTCTCTGCTGACTGTTTCTTATGCTGTGAAGCTGCGTTTTGTCTTGTACCTTTATCTTGCCACCTATCCATTCTTGCTCTCATTGCTTATGGTTTGTGGGTCATATAAAACAACATCCCCTGAAATAATGGTAAGAAAAATTTCTAAGGTAGGATATGGCTATTTTAATGAAGTGCCCATCACAAAAGCATGTGTGGCTGAACCAAGATATCCAGCAGCCAAGGAAAAAGCCAGGCATGGCAGTACAGTGCTCATGAGGTTTAGACAAGAAGATTCCTTGGCCTTGCTGGCCAGCTAATCTAGCCAAATTGATGAGTTTCAGCTTCAATGAGAGACCTGCTCTCAAAACTGAGGGGGAGAAGTGAGGTCATCTGACATTGACTTTGGAGTACACACACACACACACACACACACACACACATACACCATAAATGTATGCATGCACACACATACACATATTACCAAAAATAAAGAAAGAAAGAAAAAAAGTGAAAAAGAAACAAAGAAATGTTTCTCCTGTTTTTCTCCCCCAGTAGTTTTTTGTTCTGGGCCTTACATTTAATGTTTTAGTCAATTTTGAGTTAATATTTGTATACAATGAAAGGAAAATGCCCGATGCCATGTTTATGTAAGCAGATCTGCAGTTTCTGACATAATTTCAAATTTTATTTAGAATTTTTCTCTCATTGTTTTTAAAAATAGGGTTAAACATGGCTGTTCATGTTTAGCCATGAATGTTAGTTAGCCTCCTGTTGCAGCCTGTGGAACATTATAATTACTGTACCCACCACTCTGCCTGGCTCCCAACTACACTTGGAAAGGGACTACTTCTTCCCTATTGAGTATTGGCAACTTCATCAACAGCAAATTAAGTAAATAGATTTATTTCTGAGTTCATTTTTCTCTTCTACTGGTCTAGGTGTCCGTTTTTATGACAGTCACCATGCTATATTCTTTGCTATATCGTTGTAATAGATTATAAAATCACAGCTAATGCCTCTGGCTCAATTGTTTTTACTCAAGATTGTTTTGGGCATTTGGGATGTTTATGGTTCTATGGCCAAACTGATGATAGTTTTAGGATTTTTTTTTCATTTCTGTAAAAAATATTATTGGATTTTGATAGGAATAATAATAAATTTATAGATTACAACTTTGGTAGAATTAAATTATCTTAATTCTTCCAATCTATGAACACAGACTATCTCTGCCTCTTTGTATAGTTGCTAGTTTCAGTATATAGATCTTTCACATCCTCAGTTACATTCATTTCCCTTGAAAGAGAGGAATCTTTCAGATGATTATTTTGAATTCTTTGCCTGGTACTTTATAGATTTCTTTGCTTTGGTGTCTTTTTTGTTGTTGTTGTTCTTGTTGTTGTTCTTTGTTTTGTTCCTTTAGGAATGTCATGGAGTTTAAATTATGTCTGAATAATTCCTCGACTGTTCATGATTCTGTGTTGCGGTCCTTCCCAGATGTCCCGAGCCTCTGAAGAAGCAAGTGTCTTTCACCTTCATAACTGGCTCCAGCAGAACATGCTTCTGATCTGTGAGTCTGCCCAGAGGTTCTGAGTGAACCCTACGGTGGAGCCCATGGGCTGACTTGCTGAGACTTGCTGTTAGAGTTCTAAAGTCAGTTAGTCTAGTGCAAGGGCCACTGGGTTCAATTTTCCCCCTGTCTACAGTTTAGGGTTAGAGCCAGATCCAATGGTATAGTACTAGATTCTGAGTCAGAAGGGATTAGATAGGCACTTAGTACACTGGGTATGTCTGATGTGTGGATTTGAAGGAATGAGTAAGAATCCCATGTCTATGGGATCTCATCTTGGTCTGGGAGAACACTGGTGCCTGGTTCCATGGCCTGGCACAAAAACAGCTCTACAGTGTGGATTCTAGGTGCTGGCCTAGAAGCTGCTGTGGGCTTGGAAACTGGGATGCTATGGAGAGCCTGGAACCTGGAGCTATGGTGCTCACCTGATCTGTGGGGTTATTTGTAATGGTGCTGGGATCTATATTGAGGTCAGTCACAGAATTTCTTCTCCTCTCAGCTCACAAAGGATTTCTTTCTCTGTCCTGGGCTTTGTGGAGTGACCTGTAATGTGAAACCTTTGCCCTAATTCTTCAAAGCCTGGATTTCTATTTCTATTTCTGAGTTTTCCTGGATGCTTATTAGTCTAGCTCTTGGAATCCTTAACTCTGAAAGTATTTTCACCTTAGATGATCATCCCTCTTAATGATCATGTGGAAATGGGTACCGGGTGCTCCATCCTTCCTTCTTGCTCATGTCACCCTGTAAATGCAATTGCTTTTATAGATGTGTATCATTGAGCTGCTGGTGCTGATGTGACTGAGCAGTGTGCTGTGCTAGAACCGGCTCCATATTTGAAAGCCCCCTTCCTCTGCTCAGGTTTCTGTTAGCCGCAAAGCACTCATTGAAACTGGCCAAGTTGAACAGGGTGGAAGAAGGACTCTCTGTAGCTGAGTGTACTTCCTCATCCTAGAATTCTGTGTTCAAGAAACTCACCACTTGCCTTCCCAAGGAGAAGAAGAACATTGAAATTCTCCCTTTTAATAGCATCATGCTATTAGGTCATGGAGAAATTAGGAAAGTAGGATTTTTTTCCCTCCACTTTAATATGCATTTCTAATAGGAAAAAAAGACAATTTAACTAAGGCTTTTCAGCTCTTTTCACAAATGAATCTCCATTTTTATGTAAAATTTACTAATATAATGGGGTTTATTTTCCAAATGCTTTTAGAGTCTGAATTTTGATTGTCTCATCTGCAGGTTGTACAAAAGAAGTAAAAAGGAGGACCTCACCGTTTACAGATTAAAGGTGTGTATCTTTTGTCATTTTTGTCATTGGTTATAAGAACAGTGTAGGTTCAGAGTGGACAGGACATGTGTTGACTTATGAGAGAATTGAAAAAAGAGATAAAGTTTAAATTGTGTCCCAATAAAGCTTCTCTTTTTGTCACATTCAATCTTTATGCATTTAAATCCACTATGGATTTGTTTCCCGTGGTCATGGAATAAATTGATTTTGGACACTTGTCTCTGTTTATTCTCCCTGGACGTTATATTATTCCTGAAGAGCACTCATAATATGATGCATAAAATGAGATTTTTGTATTGAAATAAAGGAAGATTAGACTTTTATGTGACCCAGTAATCACACCCCATTTTCCTTTATTAAGAAAAAAATACATTCACAAATGTCTGTTTTATTCTCCCCACTTTTCTGAGCAATATGTCCTACAGGTGTAACCTTTTCACTGTGGAATGGTAAGACTCAGACCGTGCTTCTAACACAGCACAGATTATGAAACCGTCCTTCCTCCTCAACTCTTCAATGCATGGGTCTCTATTTCTTTCTTTGCTCTGATGCCTAGTCTCTCTTAGACTCTTAACTTGTGTATTTCCATGCATGAATAGCTATCCATGTGGATGTTCATGTGTAAATGGTCACTGAGTATTTTCGTCCCACTTCCTTGCTGACGTCACCCTGGAAACAATTGCTTTTATAAAATTATAACGTTGATCTGCGGGTGCTAATGTGAGTGAGCCATGGGCTGTGCTAGACCAGCATCCTTCTTACTTGAGAGCCTCTCTGCCTCTAGCATCTGTGTTTGCTAAAGGTAGCCCCACAGAGCACTTGCTGAAACTGCCCAAGTTGACATCATATGAGGTTGTATTGATATGAGCAAGAGGAAAACAGAAAAATAGCAAGATTTAACTGTTCTGATGCTCAGAATGCATAGCAGAACCTGGGCTGATTTGAAACTTGGCCTGTGTTTCTATGTATATGTTGTTCTATGTGTCTCTTTTTTGAAGAACACATTTAACTGGCTCAAAAAGAAACATCCAACTGGATCTTGATAATTATAAAGTGATATCATCAGTTAGGAAGGCCAAGCATAAAGTCCACTTGGACTTGTAATATGAGATGTGAGTCCCAATTACTGCTGCTTTAAACTACATTGCCAAGAATGTAAGGGTGATCTACCTGCAACATCTGTCACTCCATTGACCACTATGACTCAGCTGACCTAGCTGGCTATCTTCTTCCTTCCCCACCATTCCATGTACTTCCCTCCCAAAGCTGTGCCCCAGGTCAAAGAAGATAACCTTCCTCAAATAAAGGACAGCTGTCCTTCTGTCAAGAGTATATGAGTAGCTGTATTTTTCTGTTAGAATGCCAAACAAGTTACATTACCAAGAGAATTTAAAATGGAATAAAATAAAATAAAATAAAATAACTACAAGGGTCTATGTATAATTACAACTCTAGTTCCTCTTTCTGCCAAGTGGGATAATGGGAAGGAAGAAAATGACTGAAGTAGTAAAGAAAAAAAAATCTCTAAAAGTATCAAGGGTATGGGGAGACTAATGTGTGAGGATCACAGACTCTAAAATCCAATGAAGGCTCCATCCTTTCTTTCCCAGTATATGTGGTAGGAGAAAGTCAAGTGAACTCACTCATCCGGGCACCAAGTCTTGTAAACTCTAGAGAAAGATCATAATAAGAAATTGCCCCTTTTCAAAGAGCTTATTTGCAGATTCTGGGATATTCTGGGGTACCTCTTTGCTAGCGCTTGTGTTGTCTATGTGAGTCAGTGGGTATGAACCCTCTTCAGACTGTGAGCTTAAGTTCTGCCAGCTCATCATTTTGCCTTTTTCCAGATGCAAGTTAGTTTGTTGTGTGCCTGGGGCACTTAAGTGGTGGCCAGGGTCAACTTTAACACCCTTTCCTTCTTTCCTGTACACCCAAATCCCTGACCTCATGGGGCATGGTTATTCCTTTCTCTAGAGCAGTAAAAATACAGGATAAATGTAGGATTGAAATGATGAAACCTTACAAATTTCTAATGAAATGAAGAAGAAGAAGGAGGAGGAGGATGAGGAGGAAAAGAGGAAAGAGGAAGAGGAGGAGAAGGAGAAGAAGAGGAAGAAGAAGAGGAAGAAGAAGAAGAGGAGGAAGAGGAAGAGGAAGAAGAAGACTACTAACCTATAAATGAAATTTCCTTATAGCCTTCACTAGATTCTCAGCTTTCTGAAGAGGATTTGGGTGTAAAACTTGAGTTAACTAATACAGCCCTGGTTTATGTGAATCCTCTGCAGGGAGGATACAGATAAAAGGGACAGGCGACATTTGCTGTGGCTATGGGAAGTGATTCAAACACACCATTTTACCTGAGTCTTAGCTTCTAATGTGTAAAATGATTGTAAACCATGATTTTGTTGTAAGGATTATTAGACTCAAAAATGTCTGTTGGACTGGGGATGTAGCTCATATGATAAGAATGGAAGGAGTTACAGGGACAAAGTTTGGAGCTAAGAAGAAAGGATGGACACTTGTAATTAGAATACACAGTAAATAGTCAGGAGTTTCAGAAGTTCAAGGTTATTTCAGTAGCATGAAACTAAGATATGAGATTCTGACTCAAAACAAAGAAGCAAATATGAAGTGTAGTGCAGACTAGGATTGCTCAGGGAGGAGTACTCTTTTTTTTTTTATCAATTAGAGGAATCTCGCTTTTATTATTAAGCTATTCTCTCTCTTCTCCTGGTCTTGGTTCTACTGGTTTAATTTGTTTGTTTGATTTTATTGTATATTTTACTTATTTACATATTTCCAGTTTCCCCTTCGAAAATGCCCTATCCCATCTCCCTCTCCCTGCTTCTATGAGGGTGCTCCACCACCCACCCACCCACCCACCCACCCTCTCCCACCCACCCACCCTCTCCCATCTCACTGCCCTGGCATTCCCCTATATTTGGGCATCGAGCCTTCACAGGACCAAGGACCTCTACTCCCATTAATGTCCAATGAGGCTATCCTCTGCTGCATATGAGGCTGGGGCCATGGGTCATTCCATGTGTACTCTTTGGTTGGTGGTTTAGTCCCTGGGAGTTCTGGGGTTCTGGTTGGTTTATATTGCTGTTCTTCCTATGGGGTTGCAAACCTCTTCAGCTCCTTTAGTCCTTTCCCTAACTCCTCCATTGGGGTCCCAGTGCTCAGTCTAATGGTTGGCTGTGAGCATCTGCCTCTGTATTTGTCAGGCTCTGGCAGAGCCTCTCAGGAGACAGCTATATCAGGCTTCTTGGCATGTGCAATAGCGTCTGGGTTTGGTGTCTGTATGTGGGATGGATCCCCAGGTGAGGGGGAGCACTCTTGCATAGCATGGATGAAGTATTGGTTTGATCTCTATCACTGGAAAAGCAAAAGTTGAATGTCCAATATCAGTCAAATACAGAACAAATGCCATGTTTACAGAAGCTGTTTAAGAAACAAAAAGTTGTGGCTGAGCAAGGCTAGAGACATAGCTCAGTCAGTATTGAAGAGCACTTGCTGCTATTGCAGAGAACCCGAATTTGGTTCCCAGTAACCACAGGGTGGCTCACAACTATTTGTAACTCCAGTAACAGAGGATAAGAGACACCGTTTGTGGTACACATGCATAGATCCAAGCAAAACACTCACATAACATAAACTAAATAAATCTTAAAAAAATAAGTAACGATTCCTGCATGTCCTTATTTATAGATTTTGGCTTATTACATATATATTATCTAATCACTGTAGAGTTCTAAGTGTGTAGTATCCTACAGGATGACAAGGTACTACTTTTGGCTACAATAAGGTTTGTTATGTGGAGGTGTGCTTTCTGCATCTCACGAGTGCTTAGCATCCTCTGGATGGCAGGATAAAATGTGTTTGAAGAAGTCACTTGATATGCACTCACTGATAAGTGGATATTAGCCCAGAAACCTAGAATACCCAAGATACAATTTGCAAAACACAAGAAAATCAAGAAGGAAGACCAACACGTGGATACTTCATTCCTCCCTAGAATAGGGAACAAAATACCCATGGAAGAAGTTACAGAGTCAAAGTTTGGAGCTAAGAAGAAAGGATGGACCATCCAGAGATTGCCCCACCCAGGGGTCCATCACATAATCAGCCATCAAACGCAGGCACTATTGCATATGCCAACAAGATTTTGCTGAAAGGACTCTGATATAGCTGTCTCTTGTAAGGCTATACCAATGCCTGGCAAATACAGAAGTGCATCCTCACAGTCATCTATAGGATGGAACACAAGGCCCCCAATGGAGCAGCTAGAGAAAATACCCCCCCAAAAACTGAAGGGGTCTGCAATCCTATAGATGGAACAACAATATGAACTAATCAATACCACCAGAGCTCGAGTCTCTAGCTGCATATGTAGCAGAAGATGGCCTAGTCGGCCATCATTGGGAAGAGAAGCCCCTTGATATTGCAAACTTTATATGCCCCAATACAGGGGATCGCCAGGACCAAGAAGTGGGAGTGGGTGGGTAGGGGAGCAGGGTGGGGAGAGGGTATAGGGGACTTTCAGGATAGCATTTGAAATGTAAATGAAGAAATATATAATAAAGAATTTTTTAAAAAAAAGAAAAGACTTGTGTGGAGGATCACAGGATTTGGGGGTTCTGGCTGACTCAGTCAACAACTGAGTGGGGAGCTCATGATTGGTTTGCAGAGTCGTTGGCTTGAGGTGAGGAAATGGGGTTACATATGAAGTCCAACTGAGAAAGTGAAGCAGAAAATGACAGCACATCTGACATGAGTATTTGTCACTTTTCTGTTATATTTCTCACTGGCTGGGGTAGGTGCAAGTGGTAGGTATGGAGTGTGTGTATAACTTGGTAGATCTATAGGACCTTTTAAATCACTCTAGTGGATGAATCTCCTTAGGCTGTGATGCTGGTCTGTTGGTCCCACAGAGGACTCCCCCTTATAGTGCACACTCTGACTTTCTCCAGAGTATTCAGCAACACCCCTTTCCTAATAGGTAGCACCTTTGTAGTGCCAAACTGATCTTTATCCAGACTAGCTTGATAGTAGCCATGAAGGGCGTCTTAGTCTGACTTGTATCGCTGTGAAGAGACACCACAACCATGGCAACTCTGATAAAAGAAAGTATTTAATTAGGGACTTGCTCAGGTTCAGACACTTAGTCTATTATCATGACAGGAAGCTTGGCAGCGTGCAGGCAGGCATGGTGTTGGAGAAGAATCTGAGAGCTCTACAGATCTTCAGGCAGCAGGAAGAGAGAGACTCTAGGCTTCAAATGGGCTTTTTGGATCCTCAAAGCCCATCCCCAGTCACAGACTTCCTTCAACAAGGCCATACATTAGAATGCTTTCAAATAGAGCCACTCCCTGGTGACCAAGTATTCAAATCTGTGACACATGGAGGTCATTCTTACTCAAGTCACCACTGAGTATCTCTGTGATTTATGCTCTTATTCTATGGGGTTTTGTTCATTGAGGGGTAGCAATCATACCTTGTCTCACACTGGTGGGACAGACAAACATCAGCCGTTTTCCTACAGCCCATAGCAAGTCAGCTGTGGAGAGAGCTGTTCATGAAAGACACTTTGTCTTATGGTACCAACTCTGAAGCTCACCCACTTTTGAACTCTTCCAGCAAGATTTTCTAATAAGCTCCTTTACGGTGTGACATTTACTTTAAACTGCCTTTGCAAATGTATCAGTTGATACAGCGACGATGCCTTCTTGTGTGTGCCAGCATTCAGGAATTACTCAGAGCACATGAGAGAGCTGGTTTGGCTGACACACCGTGGGTCAAGATGACATAGAGTTAAAGAAAGATTCACAGATTTTGTAATGCATAGGCTTCAGGGGGCTGCAGGGAAGCAGGTTCCTCCCTCCTGCAAGGATGTGTGACAGTCCACAGGACTGGAACAGAGCTCTGTTTCAGTTAAATACTAAAACAAAAGGAAATAAAACAAGTTAGAAATTTTTGGAGAAGTAGTTATTCATGTATCTGGCCTTAGAGTTTTAAATTGAAACACTGCCCTTTTCAGCCAGACTTTCAATTTAATGGTTTATGCATATACACACATACATTCTCTCTCTCTCTCTCTCTCTCTCTCTCTCTCTCTCTCTCTCTCTCTCTCACACACACACACACACACACACACACACACACATATATATATATATATATATATATATATATATATATACATACATATGTACACACATGTATACACACATATTACACATACACATACACACACATACGTACACATGCACACAAATAAAAATAAATACAAGATGGATTTCTTTGGTCTGGGAAGAGCAGTTCTGAGTTTTGCATGTGAATTCATATAAATGCATTTATAAAGTAAAACAGGAATAGGAGACAGGCTGATTGACTTCTGTGAGACTACGTGTTTTGATTGCAGTGACCAAAGAGAGCTATGAGCTATCTTCTCAGGGAGCCACACACCATGAGACTGGGTTCCAGCCTACTCAGTTTGTCCAAAGACAAGATCTGGGGATTGAAACCATTAGAATTCAATACAAGGGACAAAACTGTGTTGGGCATATGTTGGTGTTGTTGACTTAACAAGTCTAGTCTTTGAACGATTAAGGATAGTGCAGTTTTCAATTCTGAATTAGAGGTGGCATGGAAATGATGATATTTAAGCTAATAATTTGAGGTTGGGTTTTTAACAGTATTGTTGGCTTATGGACACCACTCATTGCACTGCACAAATGACAAAAGACTGCACATTTGTCCATGCCCTCATACTGGTATGACCCTGTTCTCTGTAGTTTATATTTAGGAAAGTAGCCATATCCTATGAACCCAAAAACTCTAAGGTGAGTTCTCTTTGTAATAGGGCAACTAATTTTATTCTATAAATAGTAAAAGCCCAGGTCTTAGTTGTAGAAAGAGAAAGACAGAAAATGAGAATGTCAGTTACGAAGTTTAGCTTTTCAAATGCATTTTCAGATTTGATATAGAAAAAATAGCCAACTATATTTTTCTGCATTACTGGCTTTTGATAATGCATTTTCTCTTGGAAGAATAAGTTACAATAGAGATAGAAACTGAAAGTGATTTTTTTCGAGTTTAAATTAAACATGGAAGCAGAACAAAATGAAAAAGAGAAAGGTCAATCTTCAAGTATACCTAGGTTAGTCTGGCAATATTATCTGGTCTCCTTGATTCAATCCAGATTGTGGTGAGGGGGACTGAAGTGTATGCCAGTGTCTAAAGTGCTGGTCTGGTACAAATAGGGCCTTGGGTTCCAGCTCAGAAAAAAAAAAAAAAAAGATCTGTAACTCCTTCAATGTGTGCTTTGTTCCTAATTCTAAGAAGAGGCTAAGTATCCACACTTTGATCTTCATTCTTCTTGAGTTTCATGTATGTTGCAAATTGTATCTTAGGTAATCTAAGTTTCTGGGATAATATCCACTTATCAGTGAGTACATGTTATGTGAGTCCAGAGCTTGTGTCTCTAGCTGCGTATGTTGCAGAAGATGGCTTAGTTGGCCATCATTGGGAAGAGAAGCCCCTTGGTCATGCAAACTTTATATGCCCCAGTACAGGGGAACGCCAGGGCCAAAATGTGGGAGTGGGTGGGTAGGGGAGCAGGGCGGGGTATGGGGGAGGGTATAGGGGACTTTCAGTGTAGCATTTGAAATGTAAATGAAGAAAATATCTAATAAAAATTGGAAAAAAAATTGATCTGTTAGTATAGCACAAGGGAGAAGCTGAATTTGGAGCGGTTGTCATCTTATTTCCAAAGCCAGCCTGGAGCCACTCCTGTTTCTCTCAAGACCCTCGGGGCTTTCTGCCTTCCTCATCTGCACCCACAAGCCACTTCTGCCCTAGTGGGGAAAGAGGGAGGGGTGGGGTGGAAGGCAGAGTGAAAACCACACAGAGATAGATTCAGTAATCGCAGCATGCCCATATAATGGATTCCAGGGAGTCACTGATTTATGGCGCTAGAGGTTAATATAGGGAAAGCACAGGGCTGAAGCAGCCTGTAAATGATATGATTGGGCTCCCGTGGCGGAGCTAGATCCTGACTGCCTGTGAGAGAAGCAGGAGGCAAACACAGCAGATGAGCAGTGATTTTCCCCAGAGCATGGAGTTATGAGAGATCCTTAAGATGGAAGTCTTTCTGTGCATACTGATTTAAAGAGTCCACTTGATTGGATTTGGGTTATATATTTATTAACAAACCATGTAAATTCCATTTAGTTAGATCACAGAATATTGAAGATAGTGATAAAATTCTGAAAAGACAACTAGCTTACACACCCATTTAGATCAGAAAGGCTTAGGGGTCATAGGTAACATAAGGCCTTCAGAGATCACATTCCTGTTGATCTGGATGCCACTGGACCAAGAACAGGCTGCAGGGGATAGAGACCCACAGCCAAAGGCCTTTGCCAGGCCCAGGAGCATGCAGATGTCGCTGACTTTTCCTTGTCTACTGCAAAAAGAAGCCTAAACTTGATTTCAAGAGACAATTCGGAAAGCTTACAGAGAAGATAAACGGGATTTAACCTGTGGCCCTTTGAATTAATTTTGTATCATCAACTCAAGAGTTCTTTGGAATTCCTCACACACTGGACATTAGTTTAAGGCCTTTAATCACCTTCAAAACTGTTGTCCATACATAGGGTAACTTAGGCACCCGGCTAGCTCTCAGTGCTCTGGAACAGAGGTCTGGCTATAATGGAGGCTCATGGTTTATTTTATGGAAAACTTATGGGAGTCTGCAGCTGCTAATTCTGAATAAGAGGACTGCAGGAGCTACCATTTGGATTCTCCAAATATTTTCTTACTGATATCATGGGACTAAGAGAATGCTGATATAGGTCTGAGTGTTTGAATGTCTTTAAAACAAATCCCATTATAACATCATTTTTCAGTAAGCCCTTAAAATGTACTACAAAAGATTTAACTAGGAAGGAAAACCAGGTTCCCTGTGCAACACAGCCCCTTGGTCTGGGCAGAAGGGGTTACTGTCAGTAACACAGAGGCATGGGCTCTTTAAGGTATGGTGATGGGCACTTTGAGGACCAAGAGATGATTTAATTGATTGGTGAGGCAAGGAGCTGTTTTTTTCCTTAGAATAGCAAACAGTACAATCAAAAGTTATTAAAATGTATTTATTAATTTATTTGTGTATGTATGTGTAAGACAGAGAAGGAGAGAGGGAAGGAGGGAGGGAGGGAGGGAGGAAGAATGAATAATGTCAGGTTGCACACGTTCCTTGGAATTATTGGGAGAAGTTGTCAGGGGACAACGTTCAGGAGTCCATACTCTCCTTCCCCGTTTGGTCAAAGGTCACCAGACTTTCCCAGCAGGCACTTTGGCTGACTTGTCAGCCCAGACACCAGCAGAAGTAGCTCGATGAAAATTCAGGACATTCTATGTGCATATTATGGGGGACCACATCAACCCCAAATCTCCACTCTCTCCTCCTTTACAGTCTTGCCCATTGAATCAATGGGGGGTTATAAAAATGTGTTTGCAAATTTTGTAGATGGATTCTAGGTCTCTGTGCATGTTAGGCAAGCACTCTGGCCCAAAGTCACTCTCTCAGTTTTATATATATATATATATATATATATATATATATATATATATATATATATATATTTTACAGTGTTACATTATATAGTTCAAGCTGGCTTAGAACTAATTATGGTTCTCCCAGTGCAAGGATAATAGTTATGCATTCCATACTGGGATTATAGACATGTATTCAGTGTCCAGCAAATCTGGCCTTGTTGTAAAGAAGGATGGTTCATTCTTATGGGCACTGATGGTGACCACATTCTTCTCTATATATTTCCTGTCTTATTTCAGTTTCCTTTCCTCACGTTATTACAGGTTTGTCTGAGAGCACTCAATCAATGAACTTCCTTCACAACCTCTCCAGGTC
Organism: Mus minutoides; assembly: GCA_902729485.2. Taxonomy (NCBI): domain Eukaryota; kingdom Metazoa; phylum Chordata; class Mammalia; order Rodentia; family Muridae; genus Mus; species Mus minutoides. The sequence goes on from CACVCL010011626.1 coordinate 692,106, forward strand.
ATTCTATTGCCTGGAACCTTAGTGAGCAGAAATCTTTTACTGAACAAGTAAATGTAGTCAGATCTCCAACTGGACATTCTTGTGTGTCTGTTTTGGACATACCAAAACAGCGCTTTGTAAAAAGTTTGAAGGCAAAATCCCCAGTTCCAGCAGTCACTTTCCGGCAGGCTCAGCTATCCATTTTAACATGCCAGTTAGAGAGGTGAAAAATGATGGGAAACAGAGAAAAGAAATTTAATCTATGTGCACTGGAAAGAGGATCAGCCAAGGGGCAACCGCCCCGTGTTCCATATAGTCTGGAGAGGAAGATATGGAGTAGCGGGAAGAATTAAGCATAGTTAAGTAGTCTTGGTGAAGATGCAGCCTCTCTCATAGTAGTTTCAACTCTGGGCCTACAAGATGGTCCAGGAAGAAGTTGTTTCATCTGGTGATCAACAAGATGGGACATGCGAGATCCTTCCAAGATGACCTGCTTAGGGTTGTAGCCTTCTCGTGACGGGGAACTATTCTTGCAGCTTACCTTTTCTGTCTGGGAAGCCTCACTATTGCCGAGATTTAAAGTGACCACAGGTTTAGGACAATGGCTCTGTGGCATTAACCTTAAAGGGACATGAGATGCCTGAGGTGTATCACTAGTGCCTTGGCAGATAGTTCTTAAGTGATCAACCTGTTGGCATACAGAGCTAGTGAGACAACCTACAGCAAAAGATATATGAAATGAAGATATATATATTCTTATATTATATATGATATAAAATTATAATAATTTATAGTTTAATATAATTTTATATTATATAATGATGTGATGTAATATGTAGTATATAAGTAACAAACATTAATTATTATTAATTATAAATATTCATTTTAAGATATAGATTATTAGCCGGGCGTGGTGGCACACGCCTTTAATCCCAGCACTCGGAGGCAGAGGCAGGCAGATTCCTGAGTTCGAGGCCAGCCTGGTCTACAAAGTGAGTTCCAGGACAGCCAGGGCTATACAGAGAAACCCTGTCTCAAAAAACCAAGAGAGAGAGAGAGAGAGAGAGAGAGAGAGAGAGAGAGAGAGATTATTTCTATATTTCTTTTTTATTTCTGAATATATAAATATATATTTATATATTTAAATTATAGTGAGGAATTGTTGAGAAATTAGGTTTTGAGAAAGAGAATTGTTTTGGTATTGCTGGCCAGAGGCTTCCATTTTTATTCTGTATGGTATCCACACATCTCTCACCTGCACCAGTAGTTACCTTACTGATGTTTTTGCCTTTCAGACATTCTTCAGTTAGGTTTCAGAGGCAGAAGCAGTCTTTTATCTAAGATGACAGGCACCATGCTTTAACGCTCTTTAATGTCTCTTTTCACCCTGTGTTCAATGATAAAGCTTACATTTCCTAAATATGTCAACTTGCTCCTCCTATCCCATGTGCAGACCTGCAGCAGAATGAAATAATTAAGACTGCCAGTCCTGGGGCTGACTGCATGAATTAAATGCCTACCTCAGCACTTTTAGCTCAGCTATTTAGAGCTGTTACTACACAGCTCTCTGGTGTGTGTTCCTTACCTGTGAAAACATTTGCTTTCTATTGTTAACCCAGGAAGTCAGTGTGTTATTGACACACTGGAATAGTGATCAACATACCATAACTGCTATAATGTTAGTTAACAGTTACTAGCACTAGTCGTTCTTAATCTCTCTGACGTGTCCCGAGGGCCATGGAAATAGGAAAGATACAAGAAGTTAGGCGTGTTCATGAGGGGGCAAGACTTCTCATGTCCATATGAGGGGGCATGATGTCTTACTACCACGCATCTTCTGCTATCACATTTCACTTTTATCTTATGAAGATGTCATAGAGAACTCGCTGCAGTGACTGGCCATGGACCTCCAGAGCATTCCCATTTGACCTTGCTGTGGTTGATTGGCATGATCTATGGAGTACATTCTTTACTGTAAGCCCATTCTGCTCCTGGGACTTTACCACTGCCTAGGTGGATGATGAGACCCCATGACTCCTCTCAAGCCCTCATTTCCTGTTCAGGCTGGCTAACTTGAAGGCAGTTTCTTCTTAACAGTGATGCTCAACAAACTTTTTGATAGAACCAAATTATTTTCGGGTTGGATGGCTTTCTTCATCCTTCAGTATAACTGAAAATATTATTTATCTCAATTTTTCTTAAAATGGGGAGAAATTCTTTTAAGAAATAGAAAATATTGCATAACGGAGAAGAGCCAGAATACTTATGCAAGTAGCATTTCAACAAACATTCTGTATGAAAAAGATCCTTCATTGCTGACACAGAAAATCATTTTCCTTTTATGATCCCGAGTACACGAATATACTTCTTCTGATGATAGAAGCTATGCATGGAAACAGAAGGCAATTGAGAAACAAAGAAAAATGTCCGAGTCACTCCTCAAATCCCGTTATAGCTAGAGACACCCAATATTTTCATAATCTTCTTTCTTTCTTTCTTTCTTTCTTTCTTTCTTTCTTTCTTTCTTTCTTTTACTTCAGGAAAAAAAGATAGTTGATTAAAGAAATTTTGACTGCATTTCCTCTTATACATCTCTTAAGATAAATTTAAATTCTCATTACATGTATTGCTTTAAAATCAATCTCCCTCACTGTGTGCAAAGAGCTTACAACGTATTTACTTTCCCATAGACAGTGATTGCTCAAATCAATGAAGCGATGAGTTTGTGAGGTTTGAGAGATATTACAATTCAGTGTGAAATAAGAAGGGACAATGGACAGTCTTTCCTGCTGTCTTCCCAGACAACTATTGAGTCTTGGGTCTTGAGAGGAATGAGCTGTCAAATTGCTTACCCAGTCATGTCATTTAAAAAATGATGATCAAACCCCAAGAGTTTATATATATGCCCAGCTTCATACTTTGTCTTACTTCATTGTGGTATTGAGTTTTCCTGTCCAGGATCGCCATCACTTCCCACTGTAAGATGCCTGGGTTCTGATCTTTCTGATGTGCCCATGTGCAGTGATGTGCCCGTGTGCAGGGATGTGCCTGTGTGCAGAGGGTTTCCCTGGACCTGGGATGCGAGTTTTCTGCTTTCTGTACATGAGGTTTTAAAGATCAGCTCTGACAATATTTATTCAATCTGAATGATTCTGTTTTTGAGAATTTGTCAGTGTCTACTATGATGGGAACATAGAAAATCATCATTTTGAGAACCATTATGAGGTCACTCAAATTCAATCACATTTCTTTGTGAAAATCTAACTAAGATTCCATAATTTACTAAGTTTTTTTTTTTGTTCAACAGACATATAACTGAACAGTCATGATTTCATAGTCATAATTTAATTAGGAGAATTCTGCCTGTTCCCCCAAATACCAGCAGAACTTCTGAAGAGAATTTAGGCAAAATTATTCATGATATAAGTCAGGGAAAGCACAAAAGTATGCTATGAGACACAAGTTTTAGGTTAAGATACCCCCCCCCCAAAAAAAACAGAGCTTCTCTGTGTAGGCCTGGTCTTTCTTTCTCTCTTTCTTTCTTTCTTTCTTTCTTTCTTTCTTTCTTTCTTTCTTTCTTTCTTCTTTTCTATATATTTTCTTAATTTACATTGCAAATGTTATCCTGGAAGTTCCCTACCCCCTCTCCCCTCCCTGCTCCCCTGCCCACCCACTCCTACTTCTTGGCCCTGGCGAGACCAAGGGGCCTCTTCTCCCAATGATGGCCGACTAGGCCATCTTCTGCTACATATGCAGCCAGAGACAGGAGCTCTGGGGGTTCTGGTTAGTTCATTTTGTTGTTCCTCTTATAGGGTTGCAGACCCCTTCAGCTCCTTGGGTATTTTCTCTAGTTTCTCCATTAGGAGCCCTGTTTTCCATCCTATAGATGACTGTGAGCATCCACTTCTGTATTTGCCAGGCATCAGGGTCCCTTCAGCAAACTCTTGCTGTCCTATGCAATAGTGTCTGAGTTTAGTGACTGATTATGGGATGGATCCCCGGGTGGGGTAGTCTCTGGATGGTCCATCCTTTCCTCTTAGCTCCAAACTTTGTCTCTGTAACTCCTTTCCTGAGTATTTTGTTTCCTATTCAAAGGAGGAATGAAGTATCCACTCACTGGTCTTCCTTCTTGATTTTCTTGTGTTTTGAAAATTAAAGAGCTCAAGAAGCTGGATTCCAGAAAAAGGAACAACCCCATAAAAATGGGGTACACAGCTAAACAAAGAATTCTCAACTGAGGAATTCCTAATGGCTGAGAAACACCTGAAAAAATGTTCAACATCCTTAATCATCAGGGAAATGCAAATCAAAAGAACCCTGAGATTCCACCTCACACCAGTCAGAATGGCTAAGATCAAAAATTCAGGTGACAGCAGATGCTGGCAAGGATGTGGAGAAAGAGGAACACTCCTCCATTGCTGGTGGGATTGCAAGCTGGTACAACCACTCTGGAAGTCAGTCCGGCGGTTCCTCAAAAAATTGGACATACTACTGGAAGATCCAGCAATACCTCTACTGGGCATATACCCAGAAGATGTTCCAACTGGTAATAAGAACACATGCTCCACTATGTTTATAGCAGCCTTATTTATAATAGCCAGAAGCTGGAAAGAACCCAGATGTCCCTCAACAGAGGAATGGAAACAGAAAATGTGGTACATTTACACAATTGAGTACTATTCTGCTATTAAAAAATGAATTTATGAATTCTTGGGCAAATGGATGTATCTGGAGGATATCATCCTTAGTGAGGTAACCCAATCACAAGAAGTCATTGGATATGCACTCACTGATAAGTGGATATTAACCCAGAAACTTAGAAGGCCTGGCTTTTCTAAGCCCATTCTGTAAACCAGGCTGGTCTCAAACTTAGAGACTCACCTGCCTTTGACTCTTGAGTGCTGGCATTAAAGGTGTGCACCACACTGTCTTCTAAGTGAGATTCAAACATCCTCACTTGGGCCTTCCTTCTTGTTTAGCTTCTACATGTGAGTCCCAAATACCTGGAGCTGGGGCTATCCCAAAAACTGTTGACAGAATGTGGGAGGTATTCTTCTAGCTGGGCTGCCTTATCTGGCCTCAGTGGGAGAGGAAGTGACTAGCCTCACAGAGAATTGAAGTGCCAGGGTAGGGGGGATAACCAGGGAACCCGCATCAGCTCAGAGGAGAAGGGGAGAGGGTGAGAGAGGAAGGATTGTGGTAGGGGATGACCAGAAGGTGGGTAGTGAGCAGAATGTAAAGTGAATGTGATGGTTTGCCCAAGGAGTGGCACTACTAGGAGGTGTGGCCTTGTGGGAGTAGGTATGTCACTGTGCACATGCCCTTAAGAATGTCACCCTAGTGGCCTGGAAATCAGTATTCTACTAGCAGCCTTCAGATGAAGATGTAGAACTCTCAGCTCTGCCTACATGCTGCCATGCTCCTGCCTTGATGATAATGGACTTACCACTCTGAACCTGTAAGCCATCCCCAATTAAATGTTGTCCTTCTAAGAGTAGTTGCCTTGGTCATGGTGTCTCTTCACAGCAGTAAAACCCTAACTAAGACAGTGAATAAGTAAAAAATAAATTTAAATTAAGAGAATATTTTAATCTGTGATAATCTTTAGCATCTGCATGCCAGATTTCATTGTATTACCACATTTTCTTTTTTTTTAATTTTGTCTTTTCACCTCTGATTCCAAGCTTCCAAGTATAGAAACAGAGTTACTCAGATTGTAGCATGTTGCCAATTTCTGTCTTGTATAATTTAGTTGCTCTGTCCATCTGTTCAGAATTAATAAATATCAGGAAGACTTATTTTAAGTTAGATAATGACCTCTTGATTTCTGGAATAAGGCTGTCCCTGACAGTACATCCAGGGATCAAATGGGCCAGGAGGTGTGGAGTCCTAAGTCAGAAGTGATTGGAGAAACATAGAGTGAGCAGATTCAGTGAAAGCATGCACAGGAAGGATGTCAAGAAAATGGGATTTAATGGTGTTAGGACATTTACCCAGGTGACCAGAATCTAAGGAGGATGCAGGGAGCTTTGGAACAGGAATATCAGTTTCTCTGGAACAAATGTAGATGATTTGGAACTGAAGAGGCTCATATCATGGGTGAGGCTAGATAAAGGAATTTTGTTCTTTTCACTATAGTTGTAATGCAACAGTCACACACAACAACAACTGTCCATTAGCACCGACAAAATAACAGTTATTTATTCTCCTTTGTTTTCCCACTATAAACACTCTCAAATTCCTGTACATTTTAAAAGAAATTTATTAAGTTAAATAGCATATACCATCATCACTATTTTATATAAACCAATTCCGTAGGGTCAGTGAAGTCTTCCCTCTGTGTGGGTTGGAGCGCTTTGAGCACCACTTGAGGTGGACACAATGGTATTATGGAGGTGGAGTTCAATTCTTCTTGGCATCAGCCTGTCAAAGCTCTTCCCTTAGCTGTGAGTGGAAAGAGAACAGATGAAATCAAGCTTCCAAGCTCTATTTTTAAATGGGAAAAGTAAGAGTTCTGGAGGATTTCTATAGCCATTTCCTACAAGGGTAGGAACCATATTGAGTCTCTTAGGCAAGCTACAACAAGAACACTGGAGTGGGTGTTGCCTGCTACCACAAACACCAGTGGGTACAAGTAGGAGTTCAATATGTAAGTTACACTTTAATCAGAGAGTATGCAGACTGAAATGGGATGGGTTCACACCCTGAGGGGAAAATGTAAATTTCACATCCTACCTCCAGTCAGTAGACTAAATAGAGAGGGTGTGTGGGGGGGGTGTGGGGGGTGTGGGGGGTGTGGGGGAGGGAAGGTAGCCAAGCACTCCAAAGTGCAGTCTTACCCCTCTGCCAGGCAGATACCTGAGATTCATGGTAGAAGTGCCTCTGTTTCGTTGCTGTCTGATTTCTCCTGCCTTGTCTGTGCAGCTGCCTTGAATATTCCCAAGGAATATCCAATATCTTGCTTGATTCCAGTGCCATGGGGGCTGGAGTTTCACTCCACGCTAATAAACATTAACATGAGTATGTGCTAAGCTTTGTATGTGTACTTTGCATGTGCAGATCCCTCTCTACAACATGAAATACAAACAAGGTCTTATAAAGGTCATCTATCCCTCTAGTACCCTCTTCAAACTACAGAGCGAATATGCTTATTTCAAATACCAGAGTTACCTTCTGACATTTACATAATAACCACTGAGCCATGCTTTTCAGTTTGACAACCAGCATAGTTACTTCCAGATGTATTGATAATTGACCAATTTAGCATTAAGAAAGTCACCTAGAAGTAGCAATTACTAAAGTATGGAACCTTTTGGATATAATGCAAATCTTTCACCTTGAACCGTACATTCTTTATTGGTGTAACTACCCTTTGAACTTAAACTTGAAGCTATAACTGGATGTTGCATATATGTCATTATACAGCTTGTGAAAATGTAGACACAAATTCATTATGGTCAATGTAATCAACTGCAGATTCTATAAATAGGACTTTTGATGTTTACTGAACAATGTGGTAAGTATTACACTTAAGAGAACTACCAGAGCATTTCCAGACCAGCTGTACCACATACGACTCTCATTAGCAGTGCACAAGTATTCTCAAGGCAGCCGAGATGCCTCAGTGGTCAAGTGCATACACAGCTCTTTCAGATGACTAGAATTCAGTTCCCAGTACCTCCAGCTCAGAGGATCCGATGCCCAGTTCTGGCTTCTGTTGACATCTGCACACATGAGAACATATACACACACCTATACCCCCCACAGAGAAATAGAGGCATAAATATTAAAAATACACCCTTAAACAAACAACAGTACCTGAAAATTCTAGTTTTTTGCATCCTCTTTAGGATTTCATAGCAGGTATTGGCAAGGAGGCCCTCTTCCCAAATTCAAGATATACAGTGGCATCTCACTTTGGGTTTCTGTAAGTTTTCCCGTTAGCTAAGGACCATCGCATCTTTCCACTTGACCATCTGTTGTCTCTTACCTTGTTCCTGTATAACGTTTACTTGATATTTTTGGCCATTTGTATTTGACTTTGTCTTTTCATATTGTTGAATTTTAAGAATATTAAATTTTTATGTTTTTAATCACATTATTTATTGTGGTAACTACTTCTGTCAGGCTAGGTTTATCTTTTGTTCTATTTATTACCCGTCTTTCTTGGAAAATAACATTGATTTAGTTATTTCAATTGGCATATAAGATTTGTACACATTTATGGAGAATCATATGAAATTTCGGTATTTGTGTTCTTTTTCCATTAGAACAAAAATTCTGAGTCCAGTTTAGTGCATTTTTAGAATCTGATCATTCTTTCCCTGTTGTGTGTATATATATGTGTGTGTGTGTGTGTGCGTGTGTGTGTGTGTTTATTCAGAGTCAAAAAGAAGATCTGACATTTTTACAGGAATTTTATTGACTTACATTTTATGCTTCAACCTATGATTCATCTTGAATTCATTTTGTATGTATGTTAATGCTTTATATGGATAGATGGATGGATGAGTGCTTTTTCTAAAGTAGGTAGGATAAATAAATTCAAAATCCTTGCTTTACATGTAAATATATTTTTTCTGCCAATATTTTCTGGAACTTTTTCCATTGAATTGTCTCAGCATTTTTATTAAATTAAGAGTTGATTTTCTATTCTGTTCTATTGACTTACTCTTCTATTCTGTTATTAGTACACAGTGTCTTGAATGTTTTCTTGAATGTTTTCTTGAATGTTTTCTTGAATGTTTTTATTTTATTCTTATTTGTTTGTGTGTTGCATAAAAGAGTCTGTCTAAGCCAGAAGAGGCCATTTGATACCCTGGAGCTGGAATTATGGGCAATTTTTCCTGAAGACCAGCCAGTGCTCTTCAGACAGCATTTTAATCACTATAGCTTTAGAGTGTATCTTGAAATCAGGTATTTTGAATGAACACACACACACACACACACACACACACACACACACACACACAAATTTTTTTTTCTGCCAATATCTTCTGGAAATTTTTCCATCGAATTGTCTCAACATTTTTACTAAATTCAGTGTTGTTTTTATTCTCCCCAGTGTGCACAAAGCATCATTAATTGACCTTTGTGGGTTAAAATAAAAAGGACATGAAGTTGGGAGGGTATGTGATGGGATACATATATATTGCCTTTTTATAGTATCAACTTGTTGATAGCTACAAACAATGTTGCTGGATTATTGGGTTTAATTCTATTACATTGATAGACATTTTGAGGAGAATGGCTATGTTAACAATACTGAATTTTTTATTTATAAGCATGACATGCTTCATCAATATTTATGTCTTCCCTAGATTCTCTCATCATTGCTTGCTCCAGTTTTCAGTGTACACATTATGGCAATACTTTGTTAGATTGATTGTTGTGCGTTTGATTATTTGTTGTTACTGTAAATGGCATTGCTTTCTCTTAATTTTGGATTTGTGTTTTTATTGCCAGCATATAACACAATACTACATCTGTGTCTTCTATGCAGGGGACTTGTTAGTACCTTGGACTTACTAGTTAATGCATTAGTTAATTTCTAATTTCCCCCATCACATACCCTTCCAGGCTAATGTCCTTTCTATTTTAACCATCTAAAGTCAACTAGTGATGTCTGTGTGTACAGTGGGGAGGACTGTCCATAGGGGCATGGGCAGTCAACCTGGGGTGATTTCTCTGAAGGAAACTAACCCTCCCTCCCTAAACAGCCATCCACTGCCAATAGCTTTTCAGAAATGGTAGGTGGGGTAGGTGTTGGGAGTGCCACACTGCCCGTGGCAGGATATTAGTGAACCTTGTCTTCTGCAGGTCTTGTGAACATAATTACAGCTGCTGTGTGTTTCTGAGTACAGCGAGCTCCCCAAGTCCAAGAGACTCTGTCTTTCAGCACACCTCTCCAACTTCTGGCTCTTAGCGTCTTTCTGCCCTTTTCCCATGACATTCCCCGAGCCTCGACATGAAAGCATACTATGTGAATTTCCCTTTTGGGGATAAGAATTCTATAGTCACTTTTTATTTGCATTTTGACCAGTTGAGAGTCTTCATTAACTGTTATCCACTGCAAAAGGAAGCTTCAAGATGGTATTAACCTGGAATTGTCCTCTCTACTAGTCAGCTATCATTGTACTGGAAGGTTTATACAGGCTTCTGGGGAAGAAAAGTCATCAAAACTCCTAAGACAGTTAAACCTGCTAGCTATAAAGACAAAAGGCCTGACAAGGTCAGGTATTCACAGTGGCATCCTATTGGCATGAACACTATGGGAGTAGCTCACCACTCTCTGAGTGGATGGAAGGCCAGCCCCACAGGACAGAACTCATCTCCTCTTCATAGACATCTCTGGAATATATTTATCTTCCATGATTAAGCAGATATTTAAGCAGAAATTTAAAACATTCAAGACAATATTTCTGAACTCCAAAATCTAAGAAAGTAAGTTTTAAAAACTGTTCAGGATAAGAAGTAGGAGGTTTTAAGTAGTTTAATACATTTAAATTTTTTTACTTAATGGTACATTTAGAAAAAAATTATAGCATTTGAGACAGAATTTAAAGGCAGGCAGGGAATAAGAAGTTGCTCTCAGACTGCAGGGCAAAGGAGCTTTCTTCCACGTTAAAGATCCTGATCCAGCTAGCCTGGGGTGAGTCCTAAGTAACTATAATTTTAACAAACACTCCTCACCTCTCCCTGTGAATAATTTTGAAAGCAAACGCTGAAATGAGTCATGGTTCTCTGGTATGCCTCCGACACGGTGGAAGTGGAATTCTCTTTGAAGAGGAAATATTGGATGGTTTGTAAAAGATGACTTGAAACAACTTCAGCTAATGTAAGGGCAGAGGAAACAGCGCGAGAGACTCAGGCAGGAGCATTGACCTTTCCCAACAACCCCCTGACTTTTGCTTAGTAGGAAATAACGCCTGTACAGACAGTGACAATTTGCAGTGTGTCTCCGCACTGTGGTTTCACTACTGCACATGTCTGTCCTCATCTCTCTCTCAGCTGTGGCCACTCGTCCCAGAGTCACTGTGTTCCAGGTGGTACTGGAGAGTCTGACATTACTTACCACTTCCTGCTATAAGCTTGTACATACATTTTGTACTGCTTGAAAGAACAGAGTGGACCAGGAGTCAGGGGACCTGGCTGTTCTTTCACTCAAGCCGATGATGGCTTTTTGTTTGCAACTTCCAACTCAGTCAAAATAGGGGATAAAGAGATGGCTCTGAAGCACTCACTGCTCTTAGGGTCCCAGCACCCACCCAACATGGCCCCTCCCAACAGGCTATAACTCCAGTTCCAGGGAAACTGACATTCTTCTGGCCTCTGTGGCACACTAATGGTACATAGACAGGCATGTGGGCAAAAGACCTATAGGCATAAAGTTAAAATTAAACAGTTAATAGTGGTCTGCTGTTCTACAAGATGCTGGTGCTGATAGCTTCTCAAAGTATCTTTGCTTTTTAAATCATGGTCTAGTGTGCTTCGGTTCTTGTGTTTCCAGTCCTGAAAAAATGAGGGCATTGTGATAAACTCAAAGTTCTTCCAGTGCATCACAGTTTTGACCGTTTGCCACTGGAATGTGAAGTTTGATTTCTATCTCAGCAAATTAATCATTAGGTTAGGATGCTTTTCAGATCCAATATCCAAGATGGCAAGATTGTTAGGAACTTTGCCCAGCAGAAGTCTTACTTGAAGTCCATTATATAGTTTTTAGATTTAAATTTAGTAACCAACTCTGAAGTTCTGGGCCAATGTTTGCTGGCATTGTGATGAAGCTTGCTTCTGGCATGGACTACCCTGGGAGCAGTTACTAACACCTTGGATGTAGGTACCATTCCTTTGCCCTGTGAAACTGAGCGTACATTGTGTTCTCTGTAGTTCTCAGCAGGCAATCAAGGAGGTTAAACAGTGCATCCTGCAAGCTGCAGAAGACACCGTGTCTCCTGTGATACTCCACTGGAAGTTTGTGACCTTTTCTTTGTTAAAGGAACTTCTTCTCTAAGGAAGAGATCAAGTGTTCCCACCTTCATCTTAATTAAAGTAAAAGTTAACAATAAAGGAACACAGACTACTTTTGATAATGTTCCTCCCATTCCCTGTTTCAAACTGCAGAAAACTGTTAACTGGCTAAGACGTTAAAAGCATTTTAAAAAGTAGATCACAGGAAAGTAGAAAAATTGTAACAATTTTGGGGAAATAGCTACTCCACTTCACAATTCTCACAAAACATTGATTTGACATTTTCTGCTCATTTTACTCCTTGCATTCCTAATCACAACTGTTTTCTCTTCAAAAGCCTTTACCGTGAGGCTTTATATGAGGCTCCAGGAGCCTGATATAGCTGTCTCCTGAGAGGCTCTGCTAGAGTCTGACATATACAGAGGCAGATGCTGGCAGCCAACCATTGAACTGAGCACAGGGTCTCCAGTGGAGGAGTTAGAGAAAGGACTGAAGGAGCTGAAGGGGGTTGCAACCCCATAGGAAGAACAATATCAACTAACCAGAACCTCCAGAGCTCCCAGGGACTAAACCACCAACCAGAGAGGGACCATGGAGGGACCCATGGCTCTGGCCAAATATGCAGCAGAGGATGGCCTTGATGGATATCAGTGGGAGGAGAGGCCCTTGGTCCTGTGAAGGCTTGATGCCCCAGTGTAGGGAAATGCTAGGACGGGGAGGTGGGAGTGGATGAGTGGGTGGGGGAGCACCCTCATAGAAGCAGGGGAATGGGGGATGGGATAGGGGGTTTTTGGAGGGGAAACCGAGAAATGAGATACCATTTGAAATGCAAATAAATAAAACGGAAGGAAGGAAGATAAGAAAGAAAGAAAGAAAGAAAGAAAGAAAGAAAGAAAGAAAGAAAGAAAGGAAGGAAGGAAAAGAAAGAAGGAAGGAAGGAAGGAAGGAAGGAAAGAAAGAAAGAAAGAAAGGAAGGAAGAAAAAGAAAGAAGGAAGGAAGGAAGGAAGGAAGGAAAGAAAGAAAGAAAGAAAGAAAGAAAGAAAGAAAGAAAGAAAGAGAATTACTGTACTTTGCTTAGATGGTCTATGTTTGGGATATTACGTTCAGTTTGATATTGGATTCCAGTTATTTTCTGGGTGGTGATTATTTGATTTCTTTTTAATTACAGGTGTATTCTGTATGATGAGTGTAGTTATTAATCATCCCACTCTTCTGCCCCTCCCACTACAGGTGAGGCCCCTTTGTTCCTCCACAAACTTTCACTTCTGTGCTCATTAAATATGTACTCAAGCGATTTTAGGCGACTAGATAGAATGTTGGGAACACAAAGGAGAGAAGAGATGGTATTTGTCTCCCTCCCATTGGATTAATTCACTTAATAGGCTTATTTCACATTGATTTTCTGGCAGACAACTTAAACTTATTCTTTTTTATGAGTAGAAAAATTCTATTGTATATGTCCATTTTCCTTGACCCTTCATTGTTGGACACTGCCATTGCTTCTACACTTATTTGGCTATTGAGCTGTTGAGATGCTCCTGGAAGCTTCGATGGGTAAGTGTCTCTCTGATGCATTCACTTGGAGTGACTGTGTAATACTCCGGAATGGTGTAGCTGGGCTACGTGATAGATATGCTTCTAGTTTATTGAGAAAATCCTGTAAGATTTTATAAAAATTTGGGCTACTTTACATTCTCACCAGCAGTGTCTCAGGGCTCCCCTCCCTGTCCTCATCCAAGGCAGTACTTGTTATTGTCTTATTAATGACTTACATTTTAACTGGAGAAAGATAGAATCTTAATTTTTTTCTTTGCATTTCTCTATCAGACTGAAATTTTTTCTTTACAAAATATTTTGTACATGTTTAATTAAAACAAAATTATATCACTTTCCCCTTTCCATTGTCTTCCTCTAACCCCACCTATATTCCCCCCACATTCAAACTGATAACTTATTTTTCTTTATTATTGTTACATAGATAAATGTATGCACAAATAAATCCTGCTGAGTCTGTTTTTGCTGTTTGCATTTGGCTTCAGGAATGACAACTTGGTATTGGACAACGAGTAAAGAGACTTCTTCCTGAGAGAGGCACCCTCTCCTTGCAGTCCTTAGTGGCTTGTGGCTTAGCCTAGGTGTCGGACGACGTGAACACTCAGCCTTGCAGAGTTAGCTTGTCTACTGCTATTACCATTGCTCCAGTCTTTCTCATGCAGTCATTTCTAGGAGAGACCATCTCACTGCAGACTTCCTGGTATCCTGGCTCTCAGGATCTTCCTTCCCCACTTTTGCAATGTGCTCTGAGCCATGCATGCCAGAGATGTGACGTAGATAAATCCATTGCCGCTGGGTTCCCTTCCATCCATTTATCCTTGCGTTATTTCAATTGTGGTTTTTCTGTGGTAGTCTCCATTTTCTATAGAGAGAAACTTCTTTGATGAGGGGTGGTAAGATATATTTATCGTGTGTATAAAGATAAGATGAAGTTAGGAGTTATGTTGGTCTAACAACTTGGACCTTTTCTAAGGTCCAGGGCCTCACTGGCCTGGGGAAGTTGTCTAGGTTTCTCCTGTGAGCCACAATCTCCATTCTGCTGAGTGGGTCTTAAGTATAAGTAGACAGCACTTGGTTACCACTAAACACATGAGCACCACTCACTGCCCCTGTAGGGATACCTTGACATGCCAGTCAGTGTTGTGGCTTATGAGTATCACTGTTGGGCAGGAATATTAATTGCTTCTCTCCCTTAGTATATTGCATAATATCTCATGGTCCCATGGAATCTAGACCTCAGGAGCGAAGCTTTTAAGTTTGATCAGCCTTGAGTCACCTGAGCCCTAAATGCCCCATTTGAAAAATGGACCAGGGAGAATTATCAATAGAGGGAATAAAATTATCAAAGAAATACATTAAAGGGGGCTAGTGAGATGGCTCAGCAGGTAAGAGCACCCGACTGCTCTTCCGAAGGTGATAAGTTCAGGTCCTAGCAACCACATGGTGGCTCACAACCATCCAATCTGGCTCCCTCTTCTGGAGTGTCTGAAGACAGCTACAGTGTACTTACATATAATAAATAAAATAAATCTTAAAAAAAAGAAATACATTAAAAAGTGTTTGTCAAAGCAATTAGAAAAAATGCCAATTAAAACAACTATGATGTTTTATCATACAGCAGTGACAGTTGTTTTAACTGACAACACATACTTCCAAGGTTGTAGATAAAGAGGAACATTCATTCACTGTTGGTGGGAATGCAAATTGGTACAGGCAGTGTGCAAATCAGTATAGAAAATCCTTAAAAAGCTAAATATAAATCAACCAATATAACTTAGTGTATCATTTGACATATGGCCAAAGGACTTGCCATCCTTCCTCACAACTGCCGACTCAGCAATGTTCATTGTCACCCTATTCACAACCAACAGGAAATGGAAACATCCCCCAAATCCTTCAAAAGATGAATGGATCGTGAAAATGCGGTACATGTACACAATGGAATACTTCTCAGCTGAAAGATGAAATCATGAAACTTGCAGATAAATGGACAACGGGCCTACAAAAAGATTATATAAGCACTGTGCGTCCTCTCTAATCTGGGGCTTTTATCTCTAAATCTTCAGATGTGAGTCTACCACATGAGTTACCACAGGAAACAGAAGAGGATAAAGGGACCCCAGTGTGTATGTCAGGGTGCTGAGAGGAGAGTAGCAGGATACAGGTAATATGAAGTATGAAACTGAAAGGTGAGGGGGGAACTCCAACTGGGGATGTCAACCCAAAAGGAGAAAGAGGGATTAATGGAAAGTAACACCAAGGTTGTTTAATAAACCTGGGCAGGCTATGATGTTTGAGAAGAGAAAATAGGAAAGGAAGGAGTGGGTTGGGGAGTAGGATAAGAACAGGACAGGCTAGGGTTTGTTCCCCAGGTCGGCATGGAATATTTCATACAGGAGGAAAATAGAGAGGGCTTGGAGGGCTGAGAGCTGAGTCGGGGAACAGAATATAAACACAAGCTAGACTGTCACTTTGCTAGGTCCCATTTGGAGTCTGGGACTTTAGGTGTTTCTTCTCTGGCTTCCAGAAGTCTATCTCAACCCTGGGATGTCCCCTACTTGTCTTGGGGCCTCCTTTTGGGATAATGGGTTGGTTATACATGTGGGCTGGTGAGTAGATAGTGCTTCACAGTTGGAGACTCAGATGCTGGTCACACATGCATGCTGTAACAGGGCACTTGTGTGACCCCTTTGTTGTCCAGTCAGCTGATGGGGACTGTTTCTTAGATTCTCCTTTAGACTCTGGCCCTAACCAGTTCCCACCTTCCTGCTTGCTGGATCGAAGGCTTTCTCTTATAGCCTTGTAAAATCCTGCTGCTCTGGATTCAGTGTGTAGTCTCGTGTCATTTGCTTTGAGTTTCCTGGGAGTGTGGTTGACATTGTGTCACTGCCATGCCACCAACTCCCTGACAAGACTACTTTGAGACTGGCACCCTGCAGCTGTTCTGGGTGGGGTATGAGTATATGTTTTTCAGTCTGGTGGCTACTTGGTGGCATGCAGTCCCTGCTACACGACTCCCACCTCACTGTCAGATGCATAGACCCATCCCCTCCTGGGTGTCTCTGACTGCACAGTCTATATGCACCCACTCAGTATGGACCTAGGAAGAGTCTGTTTCTTTGTCTTTGACTGCCTCTCGTGCCACGCAGTCCCTCTTCAAGCTACTCAGCCCACTCTAACAGTTATCTTGGTCTCTGAGCCACAGACTCACTTCCTTCTGTGTTCAGCACTGACAAGTCTCTGTGCTTCTTTCACTTGGCATATTACTTCCAGAAGAAGATAATGGTTTTAAATCCGATGACAGTTTCATATATTTTACAGGTAAATAAGTGATTCATTAATCCAAGAAAAACTTAATATTCAGACATTGTTGTACTGGCCAACAAAGCCAGATGCAGTTAATTAGCTTTGCAAAGTAAAGGTAAGTTTAATAAATTAACCAATGACCAAATAGTAAATTTTCTTTTCTGTTAGTGTGTTTATGTGTGTGTGTGTGTGTGTGTGTGTGTGTGTGTACGTGAATGTTTGCCCATGTGTAGGCATATTATGTATGGGGACATGTGCATGTGTGCTCATGTATGTGAAAGCCAAGATTAATATCAAGAATCATACCCCATTGACCTTCTGCCTTAGTCATTATGAGAGTGTCTCTCAATCAAATCCAGAGCCACAGATAGATTCTGCTACCTCTGTAGGTCCCTTGTCTCTACTTTCTGAGGCTGGAGTTATAGATGAGCTGCCATATTTACCTCATGAATTCTGGGGCAAGAACTTTACTGAGCCATCTTCTGAGCCTATAACCTAGTATATTTAAAATAATAATAGTTAAATTTCTCAATAAGACATTGAACATAATAGTTGGCCGTCTTCTTGGTTTCTCTGCATTTTGTTTAATATCACTTTGGATTAGTCATGGTTCTATTTTACTTTCTGCCTTTATTTGGTAGTTGAAATAATTTTCCTTGGTAGATTTTTATGAGTCAGTAGATTACTCAAATTAAGTTGTGTCAGAACCCTACTCTACTTTCTATAGTGTAGAGATTATTCCACCTTGTCCCAGGGCTGTCTCCACTCACCCACTCTCCTGACCCCTCATCCTCACTCTCAGGTAGACAGGGATAATCCTCCCCTTTTCCAGGTCCTATCATCCCAAACTAGAAGGGGCTTTAGGGCAAAAAGGGAGCCTCTTAACTCTAGATGGACTGAGAAGACTAAACTGGGAACAGGAAGAAGTGTTTGGGTGTAGGATCAGGGAACAGAACACCAATCGCTGGTGTGCTGTTTGCTCGAGGTCTTTCATGTACTCTACTCATGCTTAAAAACCTAAGGATTCTCAGAATCAACCCCAGTGGACCGGAAGCTCCCAGTCTTGGCTAGCAGCCTGCTACAGCTCTGTACAGATAGGGAAGCTCAGTTGCTGGCCTCTGTTTTTTAGTCCTCCATACTTTTATACAGGGTTCAAGGGTCTACAATGCTATTGTTAAATTTTAAGCTATCAGAATGTAATTTACTAAGTAGTAACTTCTTTTTTATTTCTCCTAGCATTATATGAAATACATTTGAATTATGATTTTGCTGTATTCCTTCTTTAAACCCCTCTCATCCCATCTCTCTTTCAACTGTTGTGAATTAACTTCCGTTGCCTCAGCTTTCCCCTCCAGACCATCAGCCTGGGAGGGGAGAGGGAAGAGATCACAGCCCAGAAAATTGGCCTGTGGCAGCTTCCCTGCTTTCTGCCAATGTGAGCCATCTTGAGATGACTGTACAATAGAAACCAAACCAAATGGACACCCTGGGCTGCCCAGGGTCAGGTGGTGAGAAGAGGGGATGTTTGCTGTTGATATCCATCTCTCCTCTCCTTACCCTCAAAGGCAAAAGATACCTGAGTGACTTCACAGATGCAGCCCCATCCTTGCTGAGTGAGAAACAAGAACGAAACTCAGTGATCCATAATACAAGGAAAAAGCAAGCAAGGGAAAGGCAGCTCTCTCTAATGTAATAGTTTTAAACAGGGGTGTTCATTGTGGTACACATGTAGAAAAGAACCCGCACTAATTCAAAAAATGCTTTTTGTTAGGTAATTTATTATGTGAATAGGATATTTTGTCATATGATAAAGTGATCCTTAAAAGTCTTTAGACGGTATAGGATAAATGCAGGGAAAGAAGAAAATATATATATATATATATATATATATATATATATATATATATATATATATTTGTATTCCTAGTTAAATCTTTAAAAAGTTAATGTTTGCTTGGGCTTATGTTCTTTTTCCTATGGTACTTTTTTTCAGGGGTGTGGGCTGGGAAGCTGTTTGCTTTTGGAATGGGATCCTGGGTTTGATGGTGGATAGAGGGGTTGGGGGAGTTGTGCAGGCCCTTCTGGGGCTTCTACTAGAAACTAAGGGACCACTAAGTGATCTCCTCCTCCCCCTTGGAGGAGATGGCAGAGTCAAACTAAGGAAGAAATTATCAGAAAGGGAAGAAACTTTGGGACTAAGCAATAGAGGTCAGGGGTGTCCCTTCTTCCTGCATCTAGGATAATGAAGGGGAAAGCCAGAGCTGAGACCTACTAGGCTCCTGGGACCCCTCAGAGGTGTCACATTTAAGAAAATAAGACTTCTTTTGACCTTATATTTTAATGAAAAAATTGTGCCCAATTTCTGTCTATACAATATGTTTAAATTACAATAGTTCACATTGTCATTAACTTAATATTCACCTTATGTTCATTCACCTTGGCTCTCTTCAAAGCTATTTTATATAAAGCTGGCATTAGCAGTTTGGATATTCCCATGTATAGTTTGCATATGAAAAGCTACATATTACATTAGAATTGGCCACTCAGTTTGAGTTTTCTTTGAGTTTCTAGCACAGCGTGGGTGGAGCTTAAAAGGTGCTGTTCCATTCTGAGAACAAATGGGGTGGGAGTGGGGGAACAAACTGAAAACATCTGTCCTAGATCCAGCAGAGAAGTGGAGTCTCAAGGCAGGCCATTGCAGCCAAAACTAAACAATGGGTCCAGGTGGATGGGCATGGCCTATCACTGTTGACTGCAGCAGATCCTGAGCCTCGGGAGCCAGAGCAGGGGAGAAGCCTCACTTGTTGATGAGTGGCCCGTCTGGAAGATGAGTGTGCACAATGGTTGGAGACTCCAGGCCCTGAGGAGGCCTCCCAATTTGTGGCTTTCATCAGAAGGCCAATGTAGCTCTCACAGTGCTCATCCTTTTGTGCTTCAAGTTCCCTCCACCCTGCCTTTTCTGCCACCATAGATGGCTGTCTAGAATTGGGAGCGAAACTAACCCCCCTTTGTCCCTTAGGTGCTTTCTCACGGCAACAGGAAACGGATGCGGCCTTTTCACCGTTATTCCTTTTACACAGTCCATCATTTCTACCTTTCAATAAAAAACTTCAAGTCACGCTAAAAGACTGAACAGACAAATTCAAAATGTAAATCATAGTCTGAAGAGATTGAGCAAGCAGCATGCCACCAGAGCCTCAGACAGCAGGGGCATTCAATTCAACGACGGGGAGAAGCTTTTAAAAATATGAATATTATACTGTGAATAAAGCAAAAGAAACAGTACATAGGCTGATGAGGTATATAAGCAGAGATTTGGAAATGCTTAGAAAGAATAAAAATGAAATGTGAGAAATCAAAGGACTCTGACTGATGCAGAAGATTCCCGTGATAGCATCATTAAACCCGACAGCACCAACCTCTGAGACAGAAAATGCAAAGAGGAAAGGAACTGAAAACCTTCCCTAACACCAACAGACTACGCAAGTTCAGGAGATGGCTGCACACTGTGTAACATTCATACAGTGTAAGAGCCAGGCGAGAAAAGAGAGAAAGACAGAAGCAGCATTTGTAGAAACATTGAGTGAGGATGTACTCCAGAGAACAAAGACACAGATGCAGATGGATGCTAAGCAAACTCCCAAACAAAAACAAAAAAAGAAAACAAAAGCTACTATCCTTATGTGAATCACGTTGGAACTGAGGAAAAACATACAGAACAATAAAGTTAAAAATTATGTTTGACTCGTGCTCAGAAACCATGTGACAGCAGAACAGAGGGACGTCTTTCAATTGTGTAGAGAGACAAGCATCACTTGTCAATCAAAACGCCTATGGCCAATGAGTTGAGGTAGGAAATAAGGGGTGTGACACTGGTGGGAGCTGGAGCCGGGAATGGAAAAATGGATTTATTTTCTTTAACAAAACCGTTGTATGAATACTTCAACCTCAAATTCTGTGCTATGTAAGGGTATTTTTAAATATGAAGAAGACAGAAATTTCCCAGCAAAGAAAAACTGAGGGCCTTCGGTGTTAGTAAACCTGAGTTCAAATAAGTGGTCAAATGTCAAGGGACTCTAGCCAGCTCAAACATGGCAAACATGGCTTTGGCACACCTTGCCCTTCTCCCCATTCCTTCTGTGTAACTAAACAGACAGACAGACAGACAGACAGACAGACAGACAGACAGACAAGCAAACCCTTTAGATTGCATTCCTAAAGCTAGTCACCAAGGTCTATTCCTTTATTCAGTCACTGCCTCCTCCTGAGGCTGACTACCAAAGTCCAGCTGTCGAAGTATTGAAGTCCAGCAATCAAAACCCCCTTTTGACTCACCTAATTAACATGCCCAACCAAAATTAAACACCTCATCTTAACATGGGGTTTCTAATTTTACCTATATGTAAATGGCCATTTGTCTATGGGCCACGTCTGTCTCCTTTCTATGAGAAAATAGATACAGGAAGTGAGAAACAGAAGAGGTAATGCTTAGTCCCTGAGTTGGAATGAAGAATGCTTCAGGCCTGGCTGTGAGGGATTGCAGAGAACAACCTGGAGGGAGGGCTTTGGGCAAATTATATACACAGTTTCTCAAGAAGAGTGATCACTCCGTTTAACCCTGTGTCTTCAGCTTTAACATTTTTCTTCTTAGGCTGATTTCTTTTAGGTTGTGAAACAGTAGGGGTTTCCCCCCTGTATTTTAGCTGTCCTCTGGCCTTCTCTGGGTTAAAGAGGTTTCTTCCTTGACCACTGACCAAGCCTTTGGTAAAGGAGGTTAATGACCACCTACCATGCTATTCATGACAGAGAATACCACTTTATTAGTATTCATACATCTCTAGATACTTTTGGTCTGAGAACTATCCACAGCCTCCAATGCTGACATGTATAGATGGTTACTGCCCATGGACCATCCCATTCTTTATAAGAAAAGTTCACATAGCTAAACAATCTTCTGACTGTTGCCTCTAAAACAGCAGCTGCAAAGGACCCATTTAACTAAGTTTCTCTTTGACTAGTTTCCCTATCAATATTATTTTAACTAGTTATATGTTACAAATATGAGAATAACCGCTCAGTAAACAAGATCTGACAAAGGAGCATGGAATGATATTTATTAAAATTATGAAAGACAGAAAAAGTATAGAAACACAAAATAGGAATTAAGGAGAATGTCAACTTGTAGAAGTAACAAACATAAAAAATAGTAATTCAAAATATTAATAATTACATTAAATGTTAATGGTATAAGTATGCCAGCTAAAAGACAAGGATTGCTCAGAGTGAACAGAAAATACTCAACTATATGTTTTCTGTAATAAATTAATTTGAAAAATAAAGACATATATAGTCTAAAAATAAAGGAATAGAGAAAGCTAGGCATGCTCATACCAGTCTCAAAAAGGAGGTTTAGGTATGTTAATTTCAGAATAGGAATAATTATGATTGATAAAGAGACATTGCATAAAACTGAAGAGATCAATACTCCAAGGAAATAAAACAATCTTGTCCATGTGCCTATCATCAGAGTATCAAAACATATGCTTTGTCCATGTATTTTTTATTAAAATGCAAAGAAAAATCAATGAATCAAATACCAGGAAAACAGAACCAATTGTGTGTGTGTGTGTGTGTGTGTGTGTGTGTGTGTGTGTGTGTGTGTGTAGAACATTTATTAGATTTCCTTACACAATAAGGAATGTATAATCCAACAATGACAGTCTTCATGTTGGAGAAGCAGAGTACCTACTAGCTAGTTAGGCCAACAAGATGGACACTTTGGTATTTCTAATCTGGTGTTGAAAGCCTGAGAGAGCCTTGGATAGCCACTGATTGTGACTCTACACTGGGAGGCCAAAGAAGCTGGAGTCTGGGTCAATGGAAGATCATAGCACCTGGCAGATGGATTAGTTCAGAAAGACAAAAAGTCAGGCACATGCATGTGCTTCCCTCAGACCACTTTATATTTGGTCTGCCCATTGGAAGGTGCCATTCTCTTTAAGAGTGAATTTTCTTCTAAAATCTTCTCTTATAGTGTCCTTATGGACAAGTCCAGTGCTATGTCTCCTCAGTGATCCTAAATCCATGCAAGCTGACAAGACCAGCCCTTGCAAATCCCACTTCTGGTCAAACTTAAAAAAAACCCAAACACATCTCATGGTATGCCTAATTTCCAAATGAGGACAATATCAGGGTCATAATTTTGCCTAGTATGATGTAACTATCCTATGTATAAACAAAAATTCTTCCCTCAAAATTGGTATCAAAATCGCTTGAGAAATGTTTACTCTTTTAATACTATACTTATTAAATACTATATTAATTAAATATAACAATATATTTTACCTTTTTAGTAGTGCTGTTAATCAACATTTTATTATATCCCATATTGTATGTGTGTGTACACATATTTACATAGACATCTTCTTAACAAGGTAGAAAAAAGCACCCGTGGCAGTTACAACCTTTGTTTCTAAACTATACATAAAGCTATTATCTGGAACAACTACCATCTTATACAGTCCATTTTGTATTTACTCCACCCTTAGTGAACACTTCAGCAGGTCATGGTTCTTTATCTGGAGGAATTACCCACATTATTTTCGTTTGTTTAATTTGAGATGGGATTTTGCTGTGGAGCACAGGCTGGGCTAGAGCTTGGACTCTTTAATCCATTGTCTTTTGTACACTTTGACCACATCCATTCCCTCCCTTTTACTCCCTTCTACACACCCCATCAGTGTTCTTTATCTTCCACCAGTGAGAGAAAATCCACAGTATAATATGGGCAATGCTCTCTAATTTCCTTCATTTTCCTGCAAATGTCTAATTTAGCTCTTTGTGGCTGAATAAAGGTCCATTGTGAGTATATGCTATGTCGTCTGTAGCCACTCATCTGATTATTGCACAGCCTGGCTATTGTGAATGGTGCCATAATAAACATGGGTGAGCAGGTGTCTTTGCAGTATGTTGACTTAGGTTTTCAGAGATATAGTCCCAGGAGTTGTAGCCAGATCAGTGTGTGTGTGTGTGTGTGTGTGTGTGTGTGTGTGTGTGTGTGTGAGAGAGAGAGAGAGAGAGAGAGAGAGAGAGAGAGAGAGAGAGAGACATGTTAGTTGGAACTCAGTGTTAATCCCAGGCTAGCATCAGATTCTTGGCAATGCTCCCCACATCTCAGTTTCCTAAGTGCTGGGATTACAGGCATGAGGAAGTATCATGCTGACCTCCAGAGTGGTTTGCCATTGTTTTTGCTTTTTAATGCCAGTCATTCTGACAAAGATGAAATGGCATCTCAAGGAATCCAAGACTGGCATTCTTTTTGTCTTCCTATAAGCCACTTACATTTCGCCAGCTTGAAGTTCTTCATGTATGCTAATTGTCAATGCATGATCAGTAGCAACGAGTTTTTCACATTCTGTAGGCTATCTCTCCACTTTGCTATGCTAAAGCTTTCAATTCCACAAAATCCCATTTGATGGTGGTTGGAATGACATTCTAAATCCCTGGAGTCCTTTTCATGAACTTCTTTCCTGTGACTCTATCTACCTAGCATTTATTCTTTATCCTCGTCCCGCAGTTTCAGAGTCTCTGCTCTTATAGTAATGGCAGTGATCCATTTTGAATCAATTATTTGTCAGGGTGGATCAGACATTTTGAATCAATTATTTGTCAAGGTGTGATTTTATTTCTGACACCACCTATCCATCTAATTTTACTGTTCTACTATAAATGGGCACCATGTTTTTTCTTTCTTTTTTTCTTAATAGTGCCACCATTTAAAGGTAATGGGGAACATATTATGCTGACATCATCAGTTTGTTGCTGAGTGCTTTCACTTCCTTAAAGTTAGCAAGGGAGAGAGTCTCCTCATCAGACAAGGGATATGATCTACCGTAACATAATTACACATGTGGTATACCTGAAGTGTTAGATCAAAAGCCTAAAGTCCAGGTTCTGGCAACCCTAGGCTCATCCACTAGGCACACAAAGAGGTCTAGTGATTTCTAAGTCTGGGTTACTGACATGAAATTTAAATTTGAACTGTTGTACAGGGGCAAGCGGTCAGCATAGTTAAGTGATCCTAGTGATGCTGTCATCTGGTTGACCATTGTCTCAGCCCTGGTATTGCAAGATGCTCAAGGAAGTCTGTGCCATTCCCATTGCATAGGAGAATGGATTTGGTGGGTTGGGGATTTAGTGCAGTGGAAGAGCACTTGTCTAGCAAGTGCAAGGCCCTGGGTTCAGACCTCAGCTCTGAAAGAGGAGGGAGAGAGAGAGAGAGAGAGAGAGAGAGAGAGAGAGAGAGAGAGAGAGAGAGAGAGAATGAATGGATCTGATCTCAGGAGATGATGACTTGTGCCTCAGGGGACACTGCCTTCACTGTTTATGTTTTTTATCTGGGGCCTGCTCTACCCTGCAAAGTTCTACTGATTCTGGAATTCTAAGTGACTGTGGGTTTAGGGTAGTGAGTTACTTTTGTGTCTTCATCTTTGAAGGGGAATAAGACAGGTTAGCCAGGCATTGTCTCATGTGCAGAGATAAACAGATGCCTCAGAGTAGAGGACACAGACACAGAATGAAAGTAGGCACACGAGTGTTTTATCCTGGTTTAGTTATCTTACTGTCTCAGGGGAAGACTCAAAGCTTTGTAGCAAAAGCAACTTCTATAAGTTCCCACCTCAATGATGCCCTACAACCTTTGCCATAATCCATCGACAGAAAAAAGCCAACATTCCTTTATGCT
Organism: Mus minutoides; assembly: GCA_902729485.2. Classification (NCBI taxonomy): domain Eukaryota; kingdom Metazoa; phylum Chordata; class Mammalia; order Rodentia; family Muridae; genus Mus; species Mus minutoides. The sequence continues at coordinate 717,656 of CACVCL010011626.1, forward strand.
CCAGGGAAGGAATTATACAAAGGCACTTGTAAGAGGGGATTGAGAAGACTAACAGCCTGTCAGTCTACCTGGGCACATGAGATGAACCACACAGTTCATTTGGTTCATCCAAGCCCCCCACTCACCAAATTCAGCAGATGGTCTGTGAATAAACACGAAAGATACACGTGCAGCATGAGCTTGTATACGCTTCAAATTCGAAGTTGTAGCACCAGCCTACACATCTATCTAGCAAAAGACTGCCTTCTTGCGTTCTTAATTGAGCCCATCTGCCCAAGTCAGCCAGCTTACAGCTCTCACTATAAGTCTTGGCAGGTCCCTGGTGGAGAAGATGACTAGTAATCTCTGCTCACATGGAAAAGTTTCTAGAATGTTGGTTCATTTTCCTTTTGCTTCCATAATTGTATCTTTAGGTGTTTGTTTTATGCAGCTTTAGAGGGGTCCTACAAGCGGATCCATTTGGTCATCACTGCATATAAGATCTCACGAAGAAGCAGTAGTATCTCTAAACAAAACTGAAACTTGAGAACTTGATTATATGCAGTTTCAATAGGAAATGGACCCATGCATATTTAAAGAACTTGAACATTAACTTTCTATGTTGTTATTTATAGGGCATAGATAGTAATCTATAAGTCACTAATTTGTCCTAGCATTTAAGGGTGATTTTAGAATTCTAATAAGGGGGATTGCATCAGATTAAAAACCTTCACAGCAGAAGTAACAGACTGAACAGACTGGGAGAAAAGCTTTGTCAGAAATTCATTTATTGGAATATTAATATCCAGAGAGCATGAGGAACTGAAATAATTAAACTTTGAAGAAAAACTTATGATCAATAAGTTGGCAACTGAATTGAACAAGTGCCTCTCTGAAATAGTACAAATAGCTAACAAATACATGGGAAAAATCATTATATAGATCAGGAAAAGCAAATTAAAACTACATTGAGATTTCATTTTACTGAAGCCAGAATGTACAACCATCAAGGAACTCAGTATGGGGGAGGCTCCTCAAAGAACTAGAAACAGAATCACCATAAAATCCAGCTATTTCACTAGGAACAGAACTGCCATACAATCCAGCTATTTCAGTCTGGGATATATACCTGGAAAAAACAATGTCAGTATTCAAAAGATACATGTACATGCCTTGCTGCACACGTGGGGTTCAGGGCACAACTTGCAGACATCCATATTCCTTCTCCACCATTTGGGGCCCAGGAGGGCTCTCAGATGTCAGATGTGGTAGCAGTGGCACTCACTTAGTTAGGCATCTCGCACCACCATACTGATCATTTGAGGATTCTTGGCCACACAAAAATTCCCAAGAGCAACACTGGGAATTGAGAAAATCCTGCATGCAATGGCTTGTATTTAAAAGGGAAGACCAGTTGCTTATTTAATTAAAAAATCTCTGTAATAATCAGTTATACCTACAAAGTGGTATCAATAACAATTTTTAAATGGGAATACATGAAAATTATTAAATAATAAGTTGTGAGTGTTAATTTGTGTGATAAACTCCATCTGGCTGTGTTTTATTGTACTTTAAACAGAGAGCTCTAGCTTGTACTATAAGCACTATATCTTTTGTACATTTGAAACTACAAATTTGAAAACAAAATGAAACGCTTTCTTATGTCCCATTTTTCTTTATGATAAGAATAATTGATTCTGATGTCTTGTTTGTAAAAAAAATATTTTTGTGATTACCGAGGGCATATTTTATGTATTAAATTTTAATATAGACAAAATTTGCAGTGTTTCTGAAGACATAGTGTATATTAAATGATATCTAAGTTATCTAGTATAGAATTGTTATGCAAAAGTTCATTAATAACTCCTAAGCTTTTAGGTTTATGATAATCTTCTAACCCTGAGATAATACGGTAAAGTCTATTTTAAAAGAATAAATAAGGGCTGGAGAGAAGATCAGAACACTGGCTGATCTTCCAGAGGATCTGGGTTCAATACCCAGCACCCACATGACACCCACAACTGTCTATAACTCCAGTTCCAGGGGACCTGACACACTCACACAGACATTTGCTCAAGCAGAACACCATAACACAGGAAATAAAAATAAAACATAAAAATGAAACTTCAAAAATACTACTTTAAAAAAAGTACAAGTAAATGAGGATTTTTTTGTTGTTGTTGTTTTTTCAGATAGAGTTTCACCATGTAGCACAGGCTAGCCTTGAGTTTCTCTTTTTCTCCTTCCTCTTCCTTTGGAGGACTGGAGTTGCTTTTGGGAGCCGTCACACTTGGCTAAGGCATTCAACATACTGTGCATTACATTTCTGGTGAGGTGTTTCCAGCAAACAGAAGCTAATTGAATTGCACCAGGCACACTTAAACATTTGTCATTTTGACAAGGCCTGCCAAAAATTTATCATGCAGGTTAAATATTGATTTCTCTCTTGTGTTTATTTACTTTTTAAAAATTTCTCATTCTCATGGTTGAGATACTGCTTTCTAATAGTAAGTTAGGGGGTAATTAGAAGATAATGGTTCTGCTTTCTCAATCGTTAGCATCTGGAGAGAGAAGTTATTGTAGGGCTCCGAGGAGCTGTAGCACATTACTGCCTGTCACTGTTTAGCTATGAAGTACTTTTCTATTTATTAAAGGCTTGGTCCCCAGCAGAAGGCATTATTTTAAGGGGTCCTGGAAACTTGGTTTGTGGGGTCTCGCTTTCGAAAGTAGGTCATGGGAGGTGTGCCCTGTATCTTGTATCTCATTTTTAAAATTATTCTATTTTATTTTTAATGTGTCTGAGTATTTTGACTGCATTTGTGTTTATGCGCTGTGTGTATGCCTAGTGAAATTGGAAGCTAGAAGAGTAGATCAGACCCTTGGAGCTGGAGTTGCAGGCTGCTGTGAGATGCTATGTGGATATTTGGGAGCCAAATTAAGATCCTCTGCAAGAGCAACAAGCCATCGGAGCCATCTCTCCAGCCCTAGGCTTCCCGTGTGACTCTGCAGTTCTTAGATCTTGGGACAGGCTTGGCTTAGCAGCTCCACTGGAGAGGTTCAGTGAGAACCCTGTGATGGATTGGGAACTATTATAGCTCTGTACTTGGACTCTGCCGACGGTTGATACATTCCTGGATACTTAGGTGGTTCTGGTTGTGCCTCCTCGTTGCTGATGCTCCATGTACCTACAGAGTAAGCTCTGTGGATACTGCTAAGGTTCATTGTTGGGGCCTTAATTACAGCTGAGTCCACCTGAGCCGCAGTGAGCATTGATATGAAGACACGAAGACAGAAAAATGCTCTTTCTCATGACCTAAATATCACAGACTGCACGAGCCAACACTAGAAAGTCTGCAGTGTGCAGACTTACACAGGGCAGTGTGCAGGCTTACACAGGGCAGCAGACATTCATACGCTGCATAGAGGACTCACATTCAAGGCCTAGCCACACGCAGCAGTTAACATGACCATAAACGAATTCTTCATATCCTACCCCAAATACTTGAACCTTGTTTCAGACTCCCCATTCTTGTTCATGATGAAGCTTTTTACCCTCCGTGCAGGTCACTGACTCTCAAATTCTCACCCTTTCACATTCAACTTGCAGGCAGGCCTTTCACTCCATTACCATGCTATATCCTGTACACAACTGTCTCTTGTAATCTATACTGCCATGGAAGGTCCTACAGCAGTGGATCTCAGCCTTCCTAGTGCTGGGGAAGAACCTTTAATACAGTTCCTCATGTTGTGGTGATCCTCAGCGTAAAATCATTTTATTGCTATTTCATAGCTGTAATTTTGCTACTGTTATGAATTACAATGTAAATATCCAATATGCAATTCAACAGGGGTTGTGACCCACAGGTTGAGAACCATGGTCCTAAGCATCCTTGTATCCTTCCTGCAGACCATCAAAGCCTCTCATCTCTGTTTTTCTCTCTCATGCCTTCTAAAGGCTAACTTACAAATAGCAGCAATAAATTTATCTAGGAAAACAGTCTTTGTAAAAGCTTCTTATGTCTTTTCTGCTTCTAATCCCCTTTTGGTCCAGAAAGTTTTATGTAATCTCAAATATATAGATATGTAAACTAGGTATGTAAATAAGATACTTACTGACAATAAACCATAAAGACTATAGAATGATATTTGTATACATATAATTTACTCTTTTTATAAGGCAAAAGCAGATTTGCATACTAATGATATTGTTATGCAGGTTCATTTTTACATAAAGAGCTAAATGTTGGTTGAATGTTTGGTATTTGAGGATATAGAACATGTTCTATGTTTTCCAGAGTTGATAGATATTTTTACTTTGTAATCATCCATGTTGGGAATGCTTCTTTGTCTAAATATAGAACACAAAATGATAAAAGTATATGTATAAATATTTCAGAAATGGAAATAATTCTGTTTCACTTTCAAGCCAAATGTTATTGAATTATTTTTTTAAGAGTAGTGAGTCAACAATTTAAACAGAACAAAAAAATTACAAAATCAAATATCACAAATATCCTAACATAATCCAATCCAAAGATGTGCTAAGATGATATTTACATGTTGAGGAAAGGAAGGCAGGAACATATTGAAGTTCTTTTTAATAATTAAACCATCACATTTCTATAATAGCAGAAGAACCCTATGTATGATGACTACACTTCAGCTCATAGACTTCAAGCATCCTGAGTCTGATCCCAGGTGCCCTGGCAGCACCCTCTGCTCTGCAGTGAGAGGGCTCAAGGGGCACACAGTGAACCTGTGCGCAGACTCAAGGATGCAGTGAGAGGGCTCAAGGGGCACACAGTGAACCTGTGCGCAGACTCAAGGATGCAGTGAGAGGGCTCAAGGGGCACACAGTGAACCTGTGCGCAGACTCAAGGATGCAGTGAGAGGGCTCAAGGGGCACACAGTGAACCTGTGCGCAGACTCAAGGATGCAGTGAGGTCACGTGACTGGTGCCAGACGTTCCTCAGATTCAATACATGTCTCATTTCAAATTAATTTTTGTCACTCCACATTCAGAAAGATTTTACTGTTGCCAAATTTTACATGATCCCACATTTCAGATCCCACACGGGGTCACAACATGTTGTTTTAAAAGCTGTGGTCTGTGAATTTTTTATTGGTTTTGTGTTCTGGTCTCATTTTGTTTTAGAGTGATGCTGGCATTATAAAAACCAGTTTGCTGTTGTTCTTTATCTTTATTTTGCTGTAGTTTTTTTTTTTTTAATTGATTTTATGGATCAATTTAAGGACGGTTGGTATTAGTGCTTCTTTAAAGGTCTTTAAGCAGAGATGTCATCTGACCTTGGCCTTTGATTCATTGGAAAACTGTTTCTACTTCAAGCTCACTGGCTGATTTCTACCTGCTTACATTGTTTATATCATCTTTGTCTAATTTGGTGATTGCATGTCTAGGGATTCATCTGTTTCTTCTAGAGTTTCTAGTATAAAACAAAACAAAACAAAACAAAACATCCACTTTCAATGTATTCTGCAAGGATTTTCTAACTTCTATTGCTATCTTCTGTGACATTTTCTTATTCTCCTCAAACTTGACTTATTTGGTATCTCTTCTACTCTTTTTGGTTTGTTTGGTCAGGAATTTGTTAGTCTTACTGTTTTCAAAGAATCAGCTCTTTATTTCATTGATTCTCCATATTATTTTTAAGTGTCTATTTCATTTATGTATATACTGGTCTTTATAGTTTTTTCTATCTATTCCTTTTGGATTCTGCTTCTTGTGTTTTCAAGACCGTAAAGTGTGTCGTTAGTTATTTATCTGAGATGTCTTTGACATTTGTGTGGGTGTTTGTAGCCGTATGTGAGATGAATCATTAGATATTTCTCTGACATATTCTTGACTTTTATGTAGGTGTTTGCAGCCATAATCCTTCATCTTAGAATTGCTATTGTTGTGTCGTAAAGATTGTAGTAAATTGTGCTTCTACTATCATTTGATTGTAAAAACAAAAGCTTCTGTAAGGCGAAGGACACTGTCAATGTGACAAAACAGCCACCAACAGATTGGGAAAAGATCTTCATAAATGCTACATCCAATAGAAGGCTAATATCCAATATATACCAAGAACTCAAGAAGTTAGATTACAGAGATCCAAATAACCCTATTAAAATGGAGTGTAGAGCTAAGCAAAGAATTCTCAACTGAGAAATATTGAATGGCCAAGAAGCACCTAAAGAAATGTTCAATATCCTTTGTCATCATGGAAATGCATATCAAAACAACCCTGAGATTCCACCTCACACCAGTCAGAATGAGTAAGATCAAAAACTCAGGTGACAGCAGATGCTGGTGAGGATGTGGAGAAGGAGGAACACTCCTCCATTGTTGGTAGGATTGCAAGCTGATACAACCACTCTGGAAATCAGTGTGGTGGTTCCTCAGAAAATTGGACATAGTATTACCTGAGGAAAAGATGCTCCAACATATAATGAGGACACATGCTCCACTAGGTTCATAGCAGCCTTATTTATAATAGCCAGAAGCTGGAAATAATCCAGATGTCCTTCAACAGAGGAATGGATGCAGAAAATTTGGTACATTTACACCATGAAGTACTACTCAGCTATTAAGAACAATGACTTCATGAAATTCTTAGGCCAATGTATGGAACTAGAAAATAGCATCCAGAGTGAGGTAACCAAATCACAAAAGAACACACATGGTATGCACTCATTGATAAGTGGACATTAGCCCAAAAGCTTGTAATTCCCAAGATACAAACCACAGACCACATGAAGCTCAAGAAGAAGGAAGAACAAAGTGTAGATGCTTCAGTCCTTCTTAGAAGTAGGGGACAAAATACTCATGGGAGTAAATAAGGAGACAAAGTGTGGAGCAGAGACTGAAGGAAAGGCCATCCAGAGACTGTCCCACCTGGGAATCCATCTGATATATAGTCACCAAATGCAGACCTTATTGTGGATGCCAAGAAATGCTTGCTGACAGGATCCTGATATAGCTGTCTCCTGAGAGACTCTGCCAGAGCCTGACAAATACAGAGGTGGATGCTCACAGCCAACCATTGGACTGAGCACAGGGTTCCCAGTGGAGGAGCTAGAGAAAGGACTGAAGAAGCTGAAGTGTAGCCTCCCTCAGCCTTGAAGCAGACTGATTCAGACCTTGCTGCCACTGAGTATGAGACCTCCTGGGGTGTAGCCTTCAGACCTAGATGGTTCTTTTGTTCTGTCAATACCACTGCTCTTCTCCAGGACACTGTTACCTGCTGAGAGGCCCTTGAGATATTCTGGAGACTGCAAGCAATCCAGTAATTTACACCTACTTGCCAAACCAGTTCTGTCCAGCAGATCACCTACAGGCTGGTGATGGGCATCAAGAATAGATCTGTAGGGGATGGGCCTCCCCTCTTTATAAGCACAGACTCTTAGTAAAGTTTTGTCTTGGCCACCATTATTTCTCTTGCCATTTCCTTCCATACAGCTCTGGCCTCCCACTCAGGAACCCAGTTAGTGTACGCCGCAGGCGGCTTACACTGAAGGGATTTGCAACCCCATAGGAAGAACAACAGTATCAACCAATCAAACTCCCCTAGAACTCCCAGGGACTTAACCACTAAACAAAGAGTACACATGGAGTGACCCATGGCTCAAGCCATGTCTGTAGCAGAGGATGGCATTGTCAGGCATCAATGAGAGGAGAGGCCCTTGGTCCTGTGAATGCTTGATGCTCCAGTGTAGGGGAATGCCAGGGAGGGAAGTGGGAGTGGGTGTGTTGGTGATCAGGGGAGTGGGAGGGGATAGGGAACACCCTCATAGAAGCAGGGAAAGGGGGTTGGAATAGGGGGTTTCTGGAGAGGAAATTGGGAAAGGGGATAACATTTGAAATGTAAATAAAGAATATATCCAATAATAAAAAAGAGATTATTTCAACTTCCTCTATGCTTATTCAAGAGTGTATCAGGTTTGAAATACATGTTGCTTAGGGGTGTCTTGGAGATCCTCCTCTTGAAACAGAAACCAGCCATTGCCATTGCTTTCATTTGTCCAGCAGGACTGTTAAGACCTTATTGCTGGGCTGGAGAGATGGCTCAGTGGTTAAGAGCACTGATTGCTCTTCTGAAGTTCCTGAGTTCAAATTTCAGCAACCACATGGTGGCTCACAACCATTCGTAATGAGATCTGACTCCCTCTTCTGGAGTGCCTAACCATAGCTACAGTGTACTTACATACAATAAATAAACATATCTTTAATAAAAGAGACCTTACTGCTGAGGACACACATCCTTGAGTTATAGACCATGGAGGAATCCCATCGGTACTGACTAGGAACTCCCTCCCTGTTGGCCTTTGTTCTCTCCTGAGTATGTGTACCCTGTAAACCTTCTGAACCATTTCTAGTCTGTAAACCATTATGCATTAGGATTGTTTTAGAAATGTATCTTTTAAGTCAGGTCTAGTAGAATAAATTTGGATTATAACTTTCACATAAGACTCAAATAATTCACTTATTTATAGGAACAAAAGAAAAATTTGAATTTAGCATGCAGAAAACTTTGATGATTGTGGTGAAAGGACTCGATATCTTGAAAATCATCCTCTAAAAATTTTCCATTTGTGTCCTTTGATGATGAGTTATAACCAACCATGAGTAAGCCCGAATAAGTAGGAGCCTCATCAATTATCATTGCTGTCCTTGCTGGGATGTGTGATCATTCTGGCCACACACAGCACAGAATCAAGTTCTTTGGAGAAGCCTTGAGTCTGAAAATGTTCCCCAGTCTCTGGTTGAGAAATCGCAACACCGTGCCTTGTTATTCTGCTACAAATAATGTAGCTGAAGTTTGTTTTTTTTTTTTTTAATCAGGAATTTTCAAAACGGGTGCCGACAATGATTCTCTTAGCTTTTAAAAAGCTCATTTGTAGGTACAGTCTCTTGTGTACTGTGAACTGTACTACCTGCCAATAAAATTCGGATGGACAATAAGCTGAGGCTAGATTCTAAGGTGAGACATCTGGTAGAGAGGGGAACTCTGGGAAATAGCTGCTGGTGGGAGAAGAATCCACCACCCGGATTCGGAGGAAGTTGGACATTTGATACTGAGAAGAGGTTACTAGCCACATGGTGGACATAGAAGAGTATGCATGGGTTAATTGAGTTATGAGATAGTTTTGAAATGTTATATAATAAGCCTTCAGGTCATTATTCAAGAACTGGGGAAGCCCGACGGAGAAGCACACAGTTACACTTCATGTTGTTCATTATCCAAGGTTCAGAGTGTGGTCCTGGTGTGAATCCATAGAGTAGCTTAGCTCTCAGACACAAACTCGGAATAAAAATTTGACAAAATTCTAGACATAACTTTTCAAAATTTCATCCCAGCCTTCTTCAAGTCTTCACTTGGGAGAAGCCAAACCTGTTATCAGCAGTTAAGACATGTTCTTCAGGGTTTACCTTTTGCTAAGAGCCTTTGCCATGTATTCTCCAGCTCTTGAAACATTTATAACTTCATTGTTTCCAGAGTCTGTAGGACTGCATATAACAAGCTGATCTACATACTTCAGTGAGATGTCAGTTTTAAAATGTCAAGTACCTTAACTCATTGACCACTACACATCCAAAAAGGCAAAAATTATCTCTGAATTCTTGTGTTAGCTCTGACTAAGTATTGAAGACTGACTGACTCTAGTATTGGGATCAGTCCGCCCACAGGGAAGATTTAGCATGGCAAGAATACATACTTTAAGCCTAGGGCAGTAAATCTAGCAGTTTCATTGGAAATCTGAATTTAGGTAGTACCAAGATCTAGGAGTATTGGATGGAGATGTGTCGGTCGCTGCTTTATTTATTGCTCATTGGCCTTGCACCAATCAATATTCTTCATTTAGCTTCAAAGCTGAGAAAATTGGGTAGAGGTATTTCATGGGGATTGACAAGATACCTACATTGGCCACATCTGGGAAACTTTCTGGGTACCTGTGAGTTATTAGGACATTGGCATTTGTAAGGACAATTATGTGGGACTTTTGAAAGTAGTAACAAGTACAATATTAATTACTTTTCCTGAAATCACTACATTCTCAACTTGAGGAGTCAATGGTTTTAATAAAATAGAGCACCTGAGGTTGGGAATGAAAGGTGGTGAGGGGAGGAAGTGGGTGTGGATGTTCCCGACTGGGAGTGTTTGCTTCCTCATTTACCCATTACTGGTCTGGGATATGAAGCCTGACAGCCTCACCAGAATATTCTGTCATGGCTGCCATCAGTTTTTTTAAAAACACTTTATCTTACTTACTGAATTTTTGAGAATCAATCTATAGTCTTTTGTAGAAGAGTTTTTTGTACCTATCAATAACCAGATTCATGTTTTCGATTTCTAAAACTATCTTTTAATGTGACATTATTTGATATTAAGTTATTTGTAATACAAAATACAGCTCACTTCACCGAAGGGAGCAAAAAGTTATGTATAAAGAAACCAAGATAACTGTCTTGGGTAGGATTACTGGTGCTGTGTTGGAATACATAACAAAAAGCAAATTGGGAAGGAGAGAGTTTATTTGGGTTATACTTCCACATTGCTGTGTTTATCATTAGAGGAGTTCAGGACAGAAACACAAGCAAGACAGGGACCTGGAGGTGGGAGCTAATCCAAAGGTTCCCAAATGGATGAATGATGCTTATTGGCTTGCTTCGCATGGCTTGCTAAGTCTGCTTTCTTATAGAACCCAGGAACCATCAGCCTAGGGATGGCTCCACCCACAATGAGCTGGACCTTCCGACATCCATCACTAATTAAGAAAATGCCTTGCATGCTTTCCTACAGCCTGATGTTCCGGAGACATTTTCTCAGTTGAGGTTCCCTCCTTCCTTCTGACCAGCTGACATAAAACTATTCAACACAATAATTCTACCTGTCAGTCTGCAAATTCCAAGCTCTGTACATTCACAGACATTCTAATCAGCCCATAGAACTTCCCTCATAGATGCAATTTTAAAAAGGGAACTTTAATATTTGTTTATTTATCTATTTGTTTATTATTCCTCACAAGAATGAAATCCCTATAGAGTCAGGCTTACTCTGCCCTTATTTTTGTTAACAGGTCTTACTTAGATTGGTGTCTGCATTTTGCAGGTACCAGTGTGGAGGGCTGTGAGAGATATTAAGAAGATGGGATTCAAGGAAAACCCAAGCACAAATAACCTTCTATTCATTTATTCATGTAACACATCTCTTTCATGCATCTGTTACCTACAAAACTCTTTGATAGATACTGTCTATTGAAAGAATTTGTTGTGAATAAAGAACATCCATACATAATTTTCGGTAAGGGCAAAAATTTAGAAAGCAGTCTTAAGACTTTCAAATATCCTTATAGAGGCCTTAAATCAAGATATTCTCTTTTTGAGCCAAGTGTGAGTTTCATGAATCAAGCCTGCATCTCACACACTTCATGGGCAACAGCTACTATGCTGTCCTACTGCTCTGTGATCCTGTTGCCATGGTATGAATATATTGGATTTTTCCCCCCAAACTCTTGTTGAAACTTGATTGCCAATATGGCCATGAGGCAGTAGAGGTTTTAAGGAGTGTTTAGGGTATAATGAAAAATCGAGAGGTTTGTTTTATTTGTTTTGCTTTGTTTTTTGTTTTTTGTTTTTAATGCAAGTGAGTTAATTCTTGTGAGAGTGGCTTATTATTGTTGTAATGGATTGTTATAAAGAGAGCCCACCTCATACTTTCTTACCTTTAATCCCCCACAGAGTTATAAAACCCTGGCTAGATGATCTTAGACACCTCAGCCTCTATAGCTATAAGCCCAGATCAAAGTTGTTTCTTTTATAAATTATACGTTCTGTGGCATATTGGGACAGACAACGGACTATGACAGTGCTCACGGCTTCATTGAGAATCACTGGAGGGAGGATCAGATGCCACAGCTGGAGGAGACTTGTGGCAAGCTTGGTGGTGGTAGGATACAGCAGGTGAACCTAACTTTTTGAGAGTCACAAACTTTTGTTTCTCCTCCTTCAGACACGGACTGCATGCCCATGCCTTCTTCTCCCACAATAGTAACTTTTCTGCAGTTGATGGACTTATGCAGGCAGAGAGCATCCTTAGGATGGTTGACTCTGCCTTGTCTTGTGCTCTACTGATTCAGAAAAGATCAAGGTACAGAGAGGATGAATGTCCTCTTCTTCCCCATCATCCTGTTCCTAGACTACACGTCAAATTGTTCTCTGCACCAAATCCCGGGAGCCTTTCTAAATGCAGATGGACATACATTGCTTCTGCGTCCTATCTACTTTACCCAGAAGCCCAGTACTTAAGACCTCAATTTCCATTCAATTTTTATTCCAATTTGGCTACTTTCCCATGAAGTGTACTGTATATATGATTTTGCTGTTTATAAAATAAACCTACGGACCTAAGTTTGCAAATGTTAACTTTATTGAAAATAAAAACAATAATATGATTTAAAATAAGATTTATGGTTTCTAGATCTTGCTTTATGTCTTGAGTCATGCAGGAAGCCCCAGTGCCTACACTCCAACACCAGATTCAGAGCCTGACTGCTTGTTTAATTTCCCTTTTCCTCAGCTTCTCTGTCTGTATGTGGTCACTAGATTCCCCTTCAGATTCTGAAAAATCCCATGTCCTGTCTTGACTCAGAATCTTTGCCTCTGCCAGTTACCACACTCAATTTTTTACTCCCTTTTTGTAATATGTACTTCAAAATGCTCTCTCCATTTCCAAGTATTCTCAACCCAGAAGATGACATCAGGACTCTGTATTATAACCCTTCTACAACCGTCTTAATGTCTGCTATTGCTCTGCTTTGGGTAAGCCATGCTCCACTGACCCCCATCTGATGCAGGGCACAGAACGTGGGGTTAGACGTTGCACCTGTGTGCCTTTGTGATGTTGGCACCTCTGCAATGATGCTTGAGGCACCCCAGGGTAAGTGGTAGGTGGATGAATGAGTAGTGAATTGCCATAGGTAGGTTTGAGTCGTTCTCTGTAAGGAAGATCAGACGTAAAGGAACATTTGTCTGATGAGTATCTCCCACTGTGGACTTTGTTTTCCTTCTACAAACTTCACCAGGGAATCGACTACTTATTGTTAGGTAGAAATGTCTAAGGATGTTGGGAGATACTTAAAATGAGTTTCTTCATGAAAAATGTATCCAATTTTCCTTTGTTTTGTGGAAAGTCCTTCATACTTAATGCTCAGTTAGATCAAATGCTTCAGTTAGTGTTCCCTTTGAGAGCAGTGATCTATCCAATATGTCTGAGAAAAATATTAGAACTATTTTTTATAATGTAAAACATTCCCAAGCTCTCCTGTTTTCTATTAATCCTTCTAATATAATTGTTTTTCTCTCTTATGTCAATTAATGATGTGTCAGTACTTTAGAAAAAAAAAATAGTATTACAAGATCCCCATTGAAAATGCATGCTGCTTATTAGTGTATGCCATTGGACTCTTATCCAGAGCATCTGTCAAGTGCCCATTTCTCTTCTTAGCTCCTTCCTTCCTGTTCTTCATTACGAAGTCTGAAGTTGTGTCTCACATATTTGTTGAGCCACTGGAAATAAGGAAATGTGAAATCTCTAAATACAAAGACTTCACATATTTCTTTTGGTGGTGACTTCCATTTGACCATTTTTTTTGAAATATGATAGTTTTTTTTATCACTATCACAAGTTAAAATACCCCCCATCAACTGATAGCTTTGATGTTATTTTTAGATCACATTTATATGCATCTTAAAGCTGTGGCCATGGAAGCAGAGTGAATTTACACCTGGAGCTGGCTCCAGCGAGCTTGCTGCTGGATTTTCACACTTATGGGCCATGTGGTCATTTCTGTTTCTCCTAAGGGTGAAAAATACTAGATAGGAGCAAAGATTTATTTTGGCTATTATTTTATTTTCTTCATCAATGTATATATTTATTCATTTTATATCCATATTGCAGCCCCCTCCTTCCTCTCCTCTCAGTTCGACCCTTACAACGCCCCCCCCCCCATTATCTCCTCTCCTTGTGAGGGAATCCAGCTCAGGTCAGAAGACACAGGAGTTGGTGGAGCTCTGTGGCAAGGGGATTACCATGGCAGCTCCTTACATCTCTGCAGAGCAGGAAGCAGGAAGCTGGGCTTGGAAGCCACTGCCAGGCTGTAACCAGCAAAGCATGCCTCTCACCAACCCACCTCTTAGATGGTACCTCTTAAAAGTCCTACCACCTTACAAACAGCATCGTAGGCTGGGGAACCAAGCATTCTGACACGTGACTCTTTGAGCTACTTTTATGTTCACACCATAACAAAAATCCATGTTTGATGATCTTGCTGTGCCTCAGCAATGCTTTTTCTGGCTTCGAAATTCACTGCCTAGCTTGAGTTCTGGCCTTTTTAACTTTAATTATAGACTAAATACCTGTGAAATTGAGTGTAAGGTAAATCACATACCCAGAAGCCAGTAAGCTTTAGTTTTAAGCTTTACACCATAGTTGAGGAAGCCCAGGTGCAGCTTGGAGATTTTCATGTCTTCAGGATGGTTTTGCAGAGTTGTGGACACACATCTTAATTATGCCATATTTAACTGAGAATGATTTTTTTCTAAATGAACACAGACTCACATAACAGGTTAATAAATCCTACCTGGATTGAAAGGAGAAAAACACCCGATGCATCAATGGTGCTATCGGCACTGTGCACCACAGTGTGCCCCACAATGTTCTGAGAACTTTTCCAATGCTCGTGCCCAGACAGCACCTTATTCCAGTTAAATCACAGCAAGGGGGACAGATGCTAATACTTCTCTGACTTTCTCTGTGGTTTCAGTGTGATCTCATGCATAGGCTTCCCTGGCATCCTGTTGAGATACTTCAAGCCTTCTCTAGACCAGTGCCGGAGGCCTTTTCATTTGTCAACACACTTTAAGCATACTGTTTTTCTTAAGCGCTTCAGAAGAACTCATCTTATGATATAATTCACCTCTTTTCACACAGACATACACTCAGTATCTTTTGGTAACTTTATCTTTATTGCAGCTTATGAATCGGGATGCATGGAGGTGAGCCTCTTGGAAATGAATTTTTAAAGCTAATGGAAAAGGACCTTGCTTCATTAAGGTTGCTCAAACCACATTTAATTCAACAGTCCGTAGCCCCCTTTTGTTCCACCTCCTCGTCATCTTTGCTCCTCTGGTGTCCATCCTCTTTAGATCAGGAACTGAGTCTCCTTGGAGATGGCATTACAGTCATCTGTGGGATTCTTAGTTATTTAAAGGCAACTGACCTGGCACATCTCAATGTTTCCTCTAAGGGACTGGGAGATTTTAGATGTTGGTCCAGAGTGTTTTATTTCTAATCTTTACATAGTCTCGAGCAGGCTCTGGCAACTTCCAGCTCAGTTTCTCTAGCTACCACAGCCGAGATGGTGGCACACAGCTGGACACAGTGATAGTTAAGGATAAGAGAGAAGTGACTGTTTGCTTTCTTCCAAGCAGGACTGTCGTGGGTTGACTCTTTGGATTTTCACTGCTCAAAGGTGATACCCAAACAGCAGTTCTGAAAACCCTCAGTGCTCTTCAGTATACACTATTGTATCACTTGCAGATCAGCCATAGACCACATGTTTCTCAGCACAGAAGCTGGGGAGCCTGAGACAGAGGTAGTGTTTGGGAAGGGTCTTCAGCCTGCATTATAGACACCCCTCTTTCTTGCTTGTCTTTCCGTGATGGACATAAAGGATTGGAGCTCAAGTCCCAGGTAAAGGGGGGGGGGCACGAAGGGGAGGTGAAGGAAGGAATAGAGAAGGGGAAGAGAGGATGATACTTTGTTATCTAGTTTTATAGATCCTCATCATTTTAAACCTCACTTAATCTTACTTCTGTATATCTACATATTCATTCAGAATATGGCTGAGCCTCACCTTCTTCAATTGTACAGTCAGTCTGGCTGACTTCACCTCCTAGATTGTTTTCTCTCCTTGCTTGGTTACCATGGTCCTTGCTGTTCTCATCATCATTTTTTACCTAACCTAATGTGACAATTAAATTTTACTACTTCCTGCTTTGGCTTCTCCACTACACTTCTGCCAGGATGACTTACAGAAAATGGTGATTTTCCATATCCTCTGCATGTGGACATGAGCTCTGTCATGCAGCATAAAAGCTCCCATTATTCTGTATCTTCTCTCTCTCTCTCTCTCTCTCTCTCTCTCTCTCTCTCTCTCTCTGGTCCAGTGGTTCTCAGGATATTGTCTATACAACAAGTACCACATACTACATGTTCTCAGTTTTAGTCCCTGTTCTCAGTTTTGGTCTTCTGGACTCTATTTGAATGGATCTAGATCAGGATCCGTGATTCTGTATTTCTATCAGTTGCAATCTTATATGGCATAGCACATGCATACAATTAGTTGGAACTACAACTTTCCTCCACTTTCTGTACTTGGGCTTATAATATTTCTGCCTCAGATACGGCTCAGTGCTTTATTTACCAAGAGCCTTCCAGGACTCTTCTGTCTCTTGTGACTATCTTTCCCCCAAAATGCACAGAAAGTTTGCAATATAAGAACTTATAATAACACAATCTAGAATTTACAGAACACTTCAGTCTATCTTGACAGAAAACAAAATGCATAA
Source organism: Mus minutoides (assembly GCA_902729485.2). NCBI lineage: Eukaryota > Metazoa > Chordata > Mammalia > Rodentia > Muridae > Mus > Mus minutoides. The sequence continues at coordinate 734,268 of CACVCL010011626.1, forward strand.
TATGCATTTTTTTTCAGTTCTGGAGATTAATGGCCTCATACTTACTATGAATGTATCACAGAGCTATGTCTTATGCTCTAAGCTAGAATTTTAAAAAGACAATTGCTAATGAAGGAATGATACATAAAGGTATGCAAGATATAGGCAACAAGAAGGATGCTGGGATATTCTGGAAGTAGCACTGGAAGTTATTATCAGCCTGTGACATAAAAGGGACACCCAACTCAGAGCTGGGGCTGTGAGGGGGGACAGCTCTTTCTTAGCTTGCTTGAATAGAAGACCCCTAGTGGGAGGGAGAAACAGGAGGAACACCCCTACGGAATACATTCTGAGCTTCCCTTCTGATCTTTTGAAATGCCTTCCTATTGGAGAGTTCAGTGATGAAATTCTGGGAGGTCAGCAGAAGGTGAAACAGAGAAGAACAGATACAGAGCTGGGACAGAGGGAGAGTGGCTCAGAAACTTGAGACAAGGATCTCAGCGAACATGTAGACAAGGAAAGAGGACCACACAAGGTCTTGCAGCCAGTATGTCACAGAACTGGAATTCAAATTTGGATTAGGTTCTTCTACCTGAGAAACCTGTTTCTCAGAATTGCAGGTAGTGCCTCTTCCCAGACATATGCTGCTTTCCAGAAAGGTAGAATTTGAGAGGACCTATGACATATTAAAGTAGAGCCTTGAAACAGCATTTCATTGTGTGCCAAATATTCAAGGGATTGTTCTTAAAACAAATGGGTTTAACACCGAAATCTGAATTTTAACTTCAATCTCAATACTATTTATCTCACTTTCTGGCCTTTAATATAATAAATAACTTGATCTTGAAATTTGAAATAAAATATTGCAAAGCCTTCCTATAACACAAAAATATTTTTTTGAGGTATGAATATGTGATTTCTTTTATTTAGAATCAGAAGTGACTATCCACAAGCTGGCCACCTGAAGGGATAAAAGTCTAGCTTTCTAGAGAGTTCACCTGTGTAGCCAGAGTGATAGTACTTCCCTTAGTCCTAGTATTTGGGAACCTGAGGCAGGAATATTGTGAGTTTGAAGCCAGCCTGCTTGAGACCTTTTCTCAACAAACAAACAAACAAACACAGAAACAAACACAAAACAAAACAAAAACGCATAGCAAAACAAAATAAAACCAAGGAAAGAAAGAAAACTAGCTAAAAAAATAAATCAAAAGACAAAGAAATGAAGGAAGGAAGAGTTAAAGAAAAGGAAGAATTCACTTTCCTGTAGGTGGAAGAGTGAAGCTCTCACCTGCGAATGGGGTTGGGGGGAGCCACCACAGTGAGCTCAAACTCTCCCATTTTCCACTCTGATCAAAGAAGCATTCAAACTTGTCTGTGCCTTCCCTCCCTGAGAATGAAGTGGCCAATAGTATGGCTTGCATAACATCTTGTAGTGAATCAGATGGGATTATGGCGTTAAGTAAAATTTTAAGATCCCCTCTGGCTCTCAGAGCCTGTAACTTGTAAACTTGTTTTTAATTTACAAAGAACAATCCAAACGTTAAAACATACGGGATAAAGGAAGCCCTGTTGTGTTTAAAATGTTCTGCCTGGGATAACTTGTATATGCAAATTTTATTCTAATTTCATGATAAGAATAAAAGAGATTAAGTTGATCAGAGCCAAAACAATGGCCAGTGTCTAGGAAGGAGCTGGTGTCATTGGGAAGGGATTTCATTATATCTTCTTGTCTCTTTATTTTTGAAACTGTTCATGATGTTTTGTGTATTTGACAAGTGAGTTGGTGGGAAAATACCTTGTCCTCTCCCTGCAATTTTGTTCTCAGGAAGGTTGTAACCAAAGATGGACACGGTAACCAAGGAAACCATGTGTAAAGTCCTGAACCTTTTGGAGGTAGGAAAGTGCCTCTTTAGTTGACAGAGGAGGCATAAAAGACATGCAGTCTGCAAACTAAAGGAAGCAGGGATTTCAATAAGTCTGTTGTGGTTAAAACCACCCTTTGTTTTATACACAGGCATATTTTGTTTCTATCTTGTTTACTTTTTCTCTTAGGCATACTTTCTTTCAACTGGATTAAAAAATCAAGGTGTCCTGCTCCCAAAGGAGAATTTGTAAGTAAAGTTAAAAAGAAAAGTATTTAACTAGGTGTGATGGTACATAATTGTAAACTCAGACCTTGGTACTTTGAAGGTTGAGGCAGGAGGATTGGGAGAACCAAGCCAGCCTTGGTTACATTGTAAGAGCCTATCATAAATAAATAAGTAAATAAACAAATAAATCCCCAAAGAATTGTTATTCTAAAATTATTGATTTGCTGGTCTCTCTGCACACATGGTGGTGTACATTATGATAATTTAATATCTATATATAATGTGGAATGATACCAGGAGACCTATGCTTTTTCTAAACATAAACTAAAGTATAAAAAACTGAAGTAAAATTTCTTTAGTTCTCTGGCCACCATGTTAAAAGCTCCACCATCTGCTCTGAGTTGAGTGTCTGCATCTCTTCCCAAATTCCTGTTGAACACTAGCGAGCAGCAGTATCAGATCATAGCCATCTTGGCAGGAATGAAGCTACTCTAAAGAGGTATTTGTGTCCTTCACTGTGGCTGTCTAACTAGTGAGATAATATACCCCAAAGAATTGGAATTTCCCTAAGAAATTCTGGAAGGGAAGGAGTAACTATGAGAACAAGTATTCCCATTATGAGGCTCTGTCTGACCTTAGGAGTGAATTATTTAATGGAGGTTTCACCTCCTGGCACCACCTTAGGAGTTAGGATCTCAATTTACAAAGTTTTAAGAGATGACAAAGGAGGCAGAAGTGTAGGGATTTGGAAAGCTTCACATTTAGCCTTTGAGAAGTAGATTTATCCATCTTTTCCCTTAAGATGCTTCCTATCAAACTGTATAGTTTTGTTTTCTAAAGTAAATTTCCAAAGAAGCCAACAAGGGTAGGTGATACGTACCTGCAGTCTCAGCCTACAGGAGACTGATATAGGAAGAATGCAGTTCAGAGCCAGCCTGAACTTTCGGAGGCAAGGTTTCTCTGTGTATCTCTGGATGTCCTGGAACTCACTCTGTAGACCAGGCTGGTCTAGAACGCAGAAATCACCTGTCTCTGCCTCCCAAGTGCTGGGATTAAAGGCCTGTGCCACCACTGCCCTTTTCTATTCACGACTTTCATGATGTGCTGGGGTGGGGGTTGCCACCCCACCCCATGGGATTCTATAATAATAATAATAATAATAATAATAATAATAATAATAATAATAATAAAAACAATGGGGCTGGTGACAGAAGCAGTTATTTACTTACTTCACAAGTTCTACCAGGTCACTGAGTGTGCTCACAGTGTGTTGATCAGTGACAGATTCCAAAGCAGAGACTTCCAAGGCACTGTACAATCTCTCCAAAGTCCACAGCTCTATATTTAAAAACAAAACCAGAACAAAATGGCAACCCCCTCCCCAGCACATCATGAAAGTAGTGAATAGAAAAGGGCAGTGGTAGCACACACCTTTAATCCCAGCACTCGGGAGGCAGAGGCAGAGGCAGGCAGATTTCTGAGTTCTAGGCCAGCCTGCTCTACAAAGTGAGTTCCAGGACAGCCAGAGATACACAGAGAAACCCTGTCTCAAAAAATCAAAAAATAAAATAAATAAATAAATAAATAAATAAATAAATAAATAAATAAATAAATGAAGGAAGGAGAGAGAGAGAGAAAGGAAGGAAGGAAGGAAGGAAGGAAGGAAGGAAGGAAGGAAGGAAGGAAGGAGAGAAAAGGTCTTTCTCTGCAAAATGCATATTGGATCCTATCTTCAGCTGCCTTCCTTGTGATGCAATTGGCTTCTCATGCCATTTAGAATAAAGCTCTAACTCTTAATAGACAGAGCCCTTACCCACACCAAGCTTTGCATAGTCTTCCTTCTCAATGCCATTTCTCTCTAGCCTGGTACAAGTGCCTGTGATGATCTGAGCAAAGCATTATTCTCCCTCCTTTCCTTGGTCTCCCTCTACAAGGAACATCCCTCTAGTGTAGTTGACGATCCTCCCCTGTAGAACACCCTGACATGCTGCTTTCCAGAAGGTCACTGGCTCAGTACTAAGAATCTTGCCATCGAGTGTCTTCATTTATGCAGGAAAGTCTGATCACTTTCCAAGTCTCGGTGTCTCCATTAGCATTTGTCAAAGTTGTGGACAGGGATACCTGTTGACACACTTTTTTTTTTATCCAAAATATTTTGAGAGTGAGTTCACCCCTAAGGCTATCTGCTTCAAATAACTGGTAACATAACCTCTTTAATGGACTTTACATTTTAGAGAAGAGTCTGAAGTCACAGACTGAATACAAAAACATTCTTAAGACAGAATTGAATTAATTGTAACTCTTCAATGACAAACTTCTTTCCAAGTCTTTGTTGTGTGACTTTTAATTGTTATACTGCAAATTGACTATATCCTTATTCTTGGCTGTCAAAGTCTCCCAGTAAGGAACATAGCCAAGACATTCCTAAATGAGGACACAGCTCACCTATTCTATATTCTCAGGAATACCTGTGTGGCTACATGGCAGACTCAGACCTCTCTGTCCATAGGTTGTATATTAAATCTACTATGGCTCAAAAATACTGGAAACATCATTAAGCTGCAGGGGCTGTAGGGTCTTGGGATCAAACCTCACCTTGGCACTCAGAGAGCTGCGCAGGCAAGACACAGAAACATGGAGAATCTTAGAGGTTAGGTTCAGAGCTGGGACTAGTTAGATGGACAGATGGACAGACAGATGGCAATATGGATGACTAAGGCATATCAGCTGTGGGGTTTGAGCTGACCTGAAGCCATAGGGACAGTTAGGTGTTGTCCACCTATTTGTCTCTTATGGTTGGACAATAAGCTGTTGCTCTTGCAGTGTTAGAAACCTTCTTTATAGGATCTAGGGGAGGGTGTTGCATTCTTCCTTGGTTTGGTGTGTTTGATAAGCACTTAGGGTTGTTTTATTTTTTAAATATTTTTTTTCTGGTATTGCTTTAATATACCCAACCTGTTTGGATAAGGTCATAGGAGTTACTTAAATGCCCTATGGCTGTTGATGGTCACAGGTGGTGCTATATGTATAAAAAAGTACTGAGTCATACTGCCTCTGCAATCATGTGACAACTGGAGCCAGTGCTCCCTCCTATATACTTCAGCACTCCCCCAAGACCACATGCAGCTGGAGAGAAGGGTAGGGAGAAGAAAATGGCTAGAAGGTCCCTTGCTATAGGCAATATCCATAGTCTAGCACTGTAATTGTAGACCTGCCTATCTGTATTATTCTGCCTATTTCATTGCCATGGCTACGGCCCAAGGTTATTTTTAATATCAGCAGAGAAAACTCTGCTCCACTATGGCAGGGATTATACCAGGGCCAGAAGACGTTGCTCACTACATCACAGAGAACTCCTTTTCGTGGTGCTTAGAAGTTGGAGAAGGGGTGGAGGAGATCTGGTACATGGTATTCAGGATATTACGAAGTCTTAATGGAGCAGATAGGCACACAGAAAACTTTGGTGAGGTCATGTTATGGAGGGAGCAGCACTCGGTTCATTATTCTAGAGAACACTCAAAATCCTTTTTCTTTGTGGGCGCTCAAAAACAGTCTTGACTTGAACAGTATAAAGAAAAGCCCCAAATGAATATTAGAGTCCAAACCCACATTTTGAAACCAGCATATTGAAGAGTTGATGAACTAGCTGAATGGATTGCAATCATTACATAAGTCTTCACTGATTCTCTTGCTAATTCATGATTGCATTTTACCAGGAAGTTGTTGACTCTTGGTCAGGTGAACTTACAGAGACCTCTTCATCCTGGCCAGCTCTCTAGTCCACTCTGCTTCGTCTGTCATTTGCTCTGTGACATTCTAGTTCCACTGTTTGCACCAGGCTGGTTGTGGCTGTTGTTAGGGCATGCATTACCACTTTCAGAGAACTGAAATTCTCAGAAACAATCTGCAGTTGTTTAGACAGCAGGGGTCTGAGTAGAGTTGTAGTTTCTTTCTCTTTGTTCTTATTTAATGGTTTATGAGACGGTTTAAGGTTGTTTGAACCGTTTGGCTAAAATGTTCGAAACTTTACAATACTTAGGAAAAAAGAATCAAAATAATAAATATTCTCAGCACAAGAAAATGCTGATGGTGAATTAATTGATATGCTAATTCATTTGATTGAGTCATTCCACAGATCAAAACAGCATCTTGTATTAAATATATATTATTATTATTACTTACCAATCAATAATACATGAAATGAAAATCTAGCACAACTATCAATTTAAAAATTAGTACTATCAAAAATAAGTATATGAATCTTACAGAACACTGGTATCTTTTATGTAGAATATAAGGACACTGTAGTCTTTTGATATAATCGAGTTGGTCTCTACTTCCTCTGTTTTTGTTTGTTTGTTTATTTGTTTGTTTTTTTGCCTCAAAGATTTCTCCAACGCCAAAGAGATGGATCAGTTCTTACCTATGAAGTGGGGCTGGAAGTTCAGGAAGGTCAATATTTCTTTGAGACAGGAGAAAAAGACTAAGACTGAGGTTCTGAAGGCCTAACACAAATGCTATAAGTTAGCATTGCAGAATTCTAGTAGGTAAAGAGGGAAAGAGGGAAGCTGGGAATACTACACACACACACACACACACACACTCACACCACACACAACTTGTTCCACCCTGTTAAAACAGGTTGCAGGTATAGAGGCACTCTCAGGTGAGCAAGTTATGGCTCTGGCTATTAAAAAATTGTCTTAGTTTCCTTTTTAGAGCTGTGATAAAATATTCTGACACAAGCAGCTTGAGAGAGAATGGATTAGTTTAACTCAGAGTTCAAGGGTCCTGTGTACCATGGTAGAGAATCAAGACAGCAAGACCTTAAAGCTACTGGTCACATGGCACCTACATGCTGGAAACAGAATTAATGAACACAGGCCACCACTCTGTTCCACTCACACAGTCCAGAGCCTGTGCAGGGAATGGTGTCGCCCACTGTGGATAGGTCTTCCCACCTCAATCAATGCAAACAAGTTAACTTTCCAAAGGCATGCCAGGAGGCCCATCTCCCAGGTGATTCTAGATTCTGTTGACAACTAACATTGGCCATCACAAACACTAAAATGCTTATCCTTGGGAGGAGATTTAATATGAGAATGAGACATCAAATTGTGTGTATAACTATGGGAAAGAGAGCAGTGCAAAAAATTCCCTGCTATGCAAATGACTCCCAAGCTCAGTAGTATACAACGCAACCAAACGAAACCAAATGAAACCAAACCAAACCCCCTCTGTTGTACAGCTTTCCATGTTGAGCTTCTAAACTTTCTCTGTGCTGTACTTCAGTTCTTCTCTTGGATGTATATTCTTTTTTCTATATTTTCTCTCCTTGCTTGCTACTCTCTACATGACTGTTTAATACCTTGTCCTGGAATCTGTTCAGAGATGCTCAGCTAACTATGATACCAGCTTGTACTGTCTTGACCAAATTAAATTAAATTAAGGGTCTGCACTTTTTGTGAGGGTCTGCACATTTCGTGAGGCATCCAGCCCTTTGCCATTGCAGCTTCGTATCTCACTCTGTCCCCTCTCTCAGCTCCATATCCTCATACATTCTCTACATGAAAGACTTTCAGCCAAGTCATTGTCCCCACTTTCCTTCCAGAGAAGCCCTAACACTTTCTTAGAAATCCCTCTTTCTGTAAGAAGAGTTCCATTCTTTTCTATTCTCCTGAATTCTCAAAAGTCCATGAAGGTGATAATTTGGTGACCAGTTCTGTCTTCTTTTCTGTAATGAGAAAATGGTTTTCATGTTGACATTCACATGGAACTCCTGCAAGCCTGTTAGCACAGAGGTTCTGAGAGTCCAAGGTCATTCCTGAGCATCAGGAGACCAGTGTCCATTTGCTGATTATATATGAGTTTTTTTTTAATTGAATGACTAATTACTCACAAAACATTCTTAATTAGCATTTGAAAACACAAGGAGATATTAGAATGGCAATATTTCTTCTACACTGACTTAAAGAAAATTGAAGTCATATGTTTACAGTGATATGTATGGGTGTGTTTGCATATGGGTTACATGCATGTGAATGTAGATGTTCTCAGAGGCCAGAGGCATTGAATCCTGCTGGAGCTGGAGTTACAGGCAGCTGTGAACTGCTTACCATGGGTGTTGGAAACCAAATGTGAGTCCTTTGCAAGAGCATCAAATGATTGTAGCCATTGAGCCACCTCTCCAGCTCATCACTAACACTTTTTAAATTTCAGTTGAATGAGTGAGGAATTATGACTCTATAATTGTTGTAAGGGTTAAATGAGAGAACTTTGTCTCATAAAATCTCCCAAAGAATAGCCATTGCTTGCTTCCAAATGCAATCAGTGTGAAGGAATAGCATGTGTTGGTAAGCAGACACCATAGATGCCTGTGTTGGTGTGTTGGGGGTGGGGGAGTTCCTACTTGCAAGCGTGAGATGGGGTTATGAAGGAATGGAAGGGAGGGAAACAATCCATATGTTGTTCCTCTTACATTGCACAGGAAGGAAGCACTATAAATATAAAAGAAACAATGGATCAACAAATGTATGGATCCTCTGTACAATCCCATGTAAAGAGAAAAAATGTACAGTCAACAATTCCAGGGAGATAAAAGGAGAAAGTTGATGGGGCAGGTGGAAGTTGAGGAGGATCTTAACAATTAGAAGAAAACTCTTATTAAAAAAATAGAGGGTGTGAAGGGGCTCTGACCATCTTTAGCATGCGTGGTGAGCATCTTTGCCTTGCTAAACACTGCTAGATTGCATTCTTAAAGCTAGCCTCCAGGGTCTATACTCTTATTTGTCCACTTCCTCCTCCCAAGGCTGACTACCAAGGTCCTGCTATGAAAGTGTTGAAGTCCAGCAATCAAATGACACTTTTGGTTCACCTAATTAACATAACCAATTATAATTAAGCACCTCATCAACACAATTAACCTTTATAAACCATCATGTGTCATGTCTCTTTCCTCTCTATCTAGAGGCAGTCCTTTGTCCAGTTCCCCTCTGGGACAGTACCCCTACCTCCTCACCCTTTCTCCCTTCTCCTTCTTCTTCATCCTCTTTCCTGTCTTTATCTCTTTTTCTCGGCCTCTTTCATTCTGGGGCAAGTAAATGTCCTTTGTGTTAAGAACTTGGTTTGAGAACTTGGTCTTGGGGATCCTGAGCTGATACTTTTCCTAACAGGATGTTTTTTTGTGTAAGAGCAATTTTGGTATGAAGACAGTAATAGCTCACATTTCATACAAACAACGGTACATTAGGCTTATCTATGATAAATTATAACTAAATAAGAGGAAACTGATGCACAGAAAATGTACTAACTAGCAACTTGTTCTTAGGAGCACACTACATTTCAGTGTGAAATACAGAATTTAGCTGGTTAGTAACACCCCGGTGTTTGATTCTCTTACAACAGCAAATGGACCATTAGCATGATTATTTCTCCATAGACAGATAATCCTGTCATCATCAAATCTATATTAACAGTGACTGGTAAAATATTTTGAAGAGAAAGAACATCGAGCCATCTGTTTCTAAACCAGATTTGTCTTGTTTTGTTTAAGGTAGCACTGCTGTTTGCTAACCTCTTAGGGATCCTGCATCAGTGGCCACTGATAAATACAAGGCTTCGTCTCTGCTTTTGTAAAGGGCACTTTGATTTAACATGGATGAAGGCAAGACTCATGCGCACACGAGCCAGATGACTTCAGAGTTTAGCTTTAGGAAGAAAAACCAGATTTGGATTCATTCAATTTGGGGAGGGATGTGACTTTTGATCTTGGACCATATATCAAATTCTGAAAGTCTCAGTTATGTAGTATGCATTTATAGTGTAAACTAATTTTTGCTGGGGTTCAGTGCATGAAGGATCTCTAGAGCTGTTATTATGGCTTCTCTGAAAAAGCTATAGGAATGCCTTATCAGAAACATAAATTAGTACTGAATTAGACAAAAATCATGCTAAACTAATTAGTGCAAAATATCTCTTTGCTCCTTTATTATGGGTTATTTCCTGTGTTTCTATTTGTAATGTTAACCAGGTAAATGTGTAGAGCTTGGGGAATGTATGTGGTGACACTGGCATGACAGAAAATGAGATTTTAACAGAAAAGCAACGATGAAATATGAACAGAAACTCTTTTGCTGAACCCATATTCTGATTTGGAAAAGACATAATAAGAATGTAATGATAAGTGTAGTGGTTTAATTGATGAAGAAGACATGTTCATTAAAAATGGACTGTGTAAATTGTACTTTATATAAATGCAGACTGAAGTACTTAAAAAAAAGAAGCTATGCACTAAGGTATTGGGGCATCAGCTTTCAAAAATTAGAGGGTTAGGTCGTGAATTCCATTTGGATTAAGCATGGTGTTTTTTGCTATGGGTATGATATCATGGAGGCAAACTTGTAAGTGGCACCAGAACACACAGGTATTATTATGAAGAGTAAATATGTATGAAACAAACACATAAAGCACACACGAAAGCAGACCTGCCTCAGAGAGGTACACTTCCTACAGAGAGAAAAGTGAACTTCAGAGCCTGGGCTGTTGTAACCATGGTTTAAATATTTTACATTGTTTGAAAATACTTGAAATAACTATTGCAGTTTAGTGTCCTTAAATCTTAACATCACTAATGTAATACCTTAGGAATATTCCTTATATTTACATAGGTGCTATTATTTTGTATACTTGCAATATTTCATTTAACAAAATCTCTTCTAAGCAACTTACTTTTAATGAGTAATAATTCTTTTTTTTGGAAAAAGCCAGGTGTGCTGAAGTATGTGTGTATGTGTATCTATCTATCTATCTATCTATCTATCTATCTATCTATCTATCTATCTATCTATCTATCTATCTATCTATCTGTAACCCTAGAACTTTGAAACGAGAGGCAGACAGATCATGAGCTCTAGGCAAGCCCAAGTTACACAGTGAGACTTTTTCTCAAAACAGCAGCAGCAACAAACAATAAGAATGCCCACAAAAACAAATAAGCCAAATCAAGCAAGCCAAAATTAAACAAAACTGTTATGGTTTGTATCGGTAATGACCCTACAAGTTTGAGTTTCTGGCTCTTGGTCTCCAGGTGGTGGTGCTGACCTGGGAGTGTTCGCTGTCCTTGTCCTTTGGCTTGTGGAGCCTAGCTGGGGGAAGCTGGCCATTAGGGATGGGCCTTTGAATGTTATAGGACTTCCTGTTAGAGGCATGCTTGCTGATTGCCTGGTTTGCCTGGGATGAAAGGAGAGCTGCCAAGTGTTCTCTTTGTCCTGAAGCCACCCCCTTTGCCTTTTCCACCATGATGGATGGATCCTCAGAAACTGTGAGTCAATATTAGCCTTTCCTCCTCCACAGCACTTCTCTCAGGGACTGTACTCATAGCAATGAGAAAAGTAACTGAGTATTCTAAGTTTCTGGGATAATATCCACTTAGCAGTGAGTGCATATCAAGTGAGTTCTTTTGTGATTGGGTTACCTCACTCAGGATGATATCCTCCAGATACATCCATTTGCCCAAGAATTTCATAAATTCATTGTTTTTAATAGCAGCGTAGTACTCCATTGTATAAATGTACTACATTTTCTGTATCCATTTCTCTGTTGAGAGACATCTGGGTTCTTTCCATCTTCTGGCTATTATAAATAAGGCTTCTATGAACATAGTTGAGCATGTGTCCTTATTACCAGTTGGAACATCTTCTGGGTACATGCCCAGGAGAGGTATTGCTGGACCTTCTGGTAGTACTATGTCCAATTTTCTGAGGAACTGCCAGACTGATTTCCCAAGATACAATTTGCAAAACACAAGAAAATTAAGAAGGAAGACCAATGTGTGGTTACTTCATTCCTTCTTAGAATAGGGAACAAAATACCTATGGAAAGAGTTACAGAGAAAAAGTTTGGAGCTGAGACGAAAGGATGGACCATCCAGAGACCACCCCACCCAGGTATCCATCCCATAATCAGCCACCAAGGGCAGACACTATTGCATATGCCAGCAAGATTTTGCTGAAAGGACTCTGATATAGCTGTCTCTTGTGAGGCTATGTCAGAGCCTGGCAAATACAGAAGTGGATGCTCACAGTCATCTATTTGATGGAACACAGGGCCCCCAATGGAGGAGCTAGAGAAAGTACCCAAGGAGCTGAAGGGGTCTGCAACCCTATAGGTGGAACAACAATATGAATTAACCAGTACCCCCCAGAGCTTGTGACTCTAGCTGCATATATAACAGAAGATGGCCTAGTTGGCCATCATTGGGAAGAGAGGCCCTTGTTATTGCAAACTTTTTATGCCCCAGTACAGGGGAATTCCAGGGCCAAGAAGTGGGAGTGGGCGGGTAGCGGAGCAGGGCAGGGGGAGGGTATAGGCGACTTTCGGAATAGCATTGGAAATATAAATGAAGAAATATCTAGTAAAAAAAAAATGAAAAAATAAAGAAAAGTAACTGAAACAGAAGCCAAACCAACATCTATAACCCAGTAGTCTTGCAGATTCTAAGTGAAGGCAATTTCAGAGTTAAGAACCTGTCACTTTAGCTTTTGAGATTTTCTTTTTGAGCAAGAACAAGCTATTTTGAACAGGCCTATCAATACTTTTTATATATATTGGACACCATGGGCCTGATGTTGGGGGTAAAGCACAGGTAGATAATTGGCTATCAAGTCTAGGTTATTTCATGGTCATGACTGAGTCAGAGATCCTATAAAACAGAACTAAGTGGTTGTTTTCTCAGATTGTATTAAGTTGATAAGACCACAGCTTGGTTCTTTCATGTTGCCTGCTGGCAATACTCAGGGGTGAATCAGAGCAAGGAACATTCAGTGCTAAACATGAACAGGCAAGCAGCAAAGCTGACCACCCTACTCTGAGGTGCTGCGCCGAGGTACCAGGTGAGAGAAACCTGGATTTCTGCTCTTTGCGAACCCTTGGTATTAACTTGGTTTTTGTTGGCTTATGCAGTCATATATAGCTATGTCAAGACAGTAATTTAGGCAAGAAAATGATAAGCTATGACTCATTCAAAGCATCACAAAAGCATTAGAGGCTATTTGGATGTTAAGAAATGTTTGTGCATATGACAGTAGAAGCAGCTGGTAGGCCTGGTGATTCACCCTGTCACCATCAGCAGAGGGTCTCACAGCTAATTTTCTAGCAGATTCTTAATAGAGCCAAAGGCGTGACAACCTGTAACTCCCCCACCCCCTAAAAGTTGTTGGGAAAGTAGAATTGAGGATTATTGTTAAGAAACAAACTGAAGATCATCTAAGTGAGGAGGGGAGATTTTAAAGACTAAAAATAAACAGATACCGTGTTTAAATTTTAAAGTACTAAAGATCCCACAATTTGGTTAGGAGTCCCTTGAGCCTATAGTATGAGTGTTCAGGCAAGATGGGAGAGCAGGAGGCAGTGCTGTCTTACCAAGGATGCTACAGAGAAGACCTTTGGCTTAGACTGTTTGACTCACTTGCAAAACAAGGGAATCTGAGCCCTGAGCTTGTAATTTTATGCTTTTATTTATTAGGGTAACTGCAACACAGAGGCTGAAGGTGCAGTGGCTTTCTACATTTCTCTTCCCATTGCTTTTCCTGGCCTGAGACTTTGGTAAGGCAGTGTTTATATCTAATTTGAGAGCTGCTAAGTTCTCTGTGGCTACATACACTCAGGCTCATCTCTCTTTGATGACAGAAAAACAGAGAACAAATACCATGTCAAGAGAACATCTGCTTTGCCAGGAAATTAAAAACATAAACTTTTACAGATCTAATATTTTATAAATTCATTGGGAATTTTGTACAATGCCTTTTGATCATACTCACCTCCTACCCTCCCCACCCAAACTCCTCCGAGACACACCTTCACCTCCCTAATGTTTTCTTCTTCTTCTTCTTCTTCTTCTTCTTCTTCTTCTTCTTCTTCTTCTTCTTCTTCTTCTTCTTCTTCTTCTTCTTCTTCTCTCTCTCTCTCTCTCTCTCTCTCTCTCTCTCTCTCTTTAACAGATAATGTATCAACTCCACTTTGTGCTGTCCACCCACACGTACTCCTGGATGTAGAGCCATCTCCTAGAGCATGGCCACACCATCAAAGAAAGCTGACTCCCTTACCCAGAAACCATGAACTGTCCACAGCTCCCCAGAGAGGGAAAAGAACTCATGGACTGCTTCTACTGCCCTGATAGAATGTTGACTGGATTGATCTCCTACAGGTCTTGGGTAGGCAGCTACATCTGCTGTGGCTCTGGGAGTGTAGTGATCCTGCCCTATCTGGAAGACATTGTTTTGGATCATACAAATAAAATTTGGAAGCATGGCAACCCGAGGGACAACTGCGCTATATTTCTTATTAATATATCTTAAAGATAGTTCAGTTCAGTTTATTACAGAGAACATTTTTGACTTAAATAATTAGCTTCAACTATCATGGAACGACAGTAACATCTGGACTGCTGTTGGAATTGGCTGTTTGAATGTCTCTTCTTAGCTGCAGAAGGGTAGAGTCTAAGGTTTAACCTTGGAATTTGGAGGACTGCTCCTTCTAATCACTTTCCACGGTGCATCAGTGGGCAGCATCGGAGACCTCTGATGCTTCGTTATCCCTCCCTTGAGATGCATGGATGGTCTGACCCTCCCTTGAGATGCATGGATGGTCTGACCCTCCCTTGAGATGCATGGATGGTCTGACCCTCCCTTGAGATGCATGAATGGTCTGACCCTACCTTGAGATGCATGGATGGTCTGACCCTACCTTGAGATGCATGGATGGTCTGACCCTACCTTGAGATGCATGGATGGTCTGACCCTACCTTGAGATGCATGGATGGTCTGACCCGGCCGCAGTGTTTTTCCCTGAGTCAGAATGAAACTTGGGTATCGATTGATTTCTGCAGCCCATTCTCATTTACTTTTTAATTCTTTAAAGAATAATTATGTACTTTATTTTACCTTATGTTTGTGAGTTTTTTCTTTTTTTTGCCTGAATGTAAGTATATGTACCACAACTGTGCCTGGTACCCACAAAATAAGAAAATGATATGAGGTGGCTTGCAACTGAAGTTGCAGATGGTTGTTAGAGACCATGTGGATGTGTGGAATCAAAATTTGGTCTTCGGTTAGAGCAAAAAATACTCTTTACTATGTAGCCATTTCTCCATGGACATACTCATTATCATATTTTTTTGGATTCAGAAAGATAAAAAAAAAAACAAAAAAAACAAAAACCACTCATATCAAGGAATTGAGGAGAGTCCATTTTTATAGGTAACTGTTGTCAATGATGGGCAGTGCAATCTTAAATGTCTAAGGTGTCCTCAAGAAGGTGGCATTTCTTTTTTTTTCAATTTTTTATTAGATGTTTTCTTAATTTACATTTTAAATGCTATCCCAAAAGTTCCCTCTCCCCCTCCCCTCCCCCCACCCTGTTCCCTACCCACCTACTCCCACTTCTTGGCCCTGGCATTCCCTGTATTGGGGCATATAAAGATTGCAATACCAAGGGGCCTCTCTTCCCAGTGATGGCCGACTAAGCCATTTTCTGCTACATATGGAGCTAGAGACACGAGTTATGGGGGTTCTGGTTAGTTCATATTGTTGTTCCTCTTATAGAGCTGCAGACCCCTTCAGCTCCTGGGGTTCTATCTCTAGCTTCTCCATTGTGGGCCCTGTGTTCCATCCTATAGATGACTGTGAGCATCTACTTCTGTATGAGACAGCTATATCACGGTTCCTTCAGCAAACACTTGCTGTCCTATGCAATGGTGTCTGAGTTTAGTGACTGATTATGGGATGGATCCCCGGTGGGGTAGTCTCTGGATGGTCCATCCTTTCGTCTTAGCTCTAAACTTTGTCTCTGTAACTCCCTTCATGGGTATTTTGTTTCCTATTCAAAGGAGGAATGAAGTATCCACGCGCTGGTCTTCCTTCTGGATTTTCTTGTGTTTTGCAGATTGTATCTTAGGTATTCTAAGTTTCTGGGCTAATATCCGAAGGTGGCATTTCTGATTAGGTGAGCAATGATGGAATCAGGCCTAGGGAGTTTTCACTCTTATTGAGGATTGGGTTCAGCTATGATGTGCAGTGCACAGACCTGCCAGCAGAGCACAGTACAGCAGCCACCTAGGTGGAGAAGAGACATCAAGATGATAGAATGCAGAAAGGTTCCCAGTGAAGCTGGCACAGGCCTTTAATCTTAGCACTCTGGAGGCAAAGGCAGAAATCTTTGTGAGTTTGAGGCCAGCATGGTCTACAGAGCAACTTTCAGGACAGCCCACTCTCACCAGCACCAACCACCATCACCACCAATCCAGAGGACACTGGGAAATACTAACTGAAAGGAACCACGTGGCTGTGAGCCTTAGAGTCTGGGTTCGATTGTGTAGTGGAAAGAGATAATGCTTATTTCTTTTCTGTCGAGGAGCAGTTCTTTTGTAATTACTTATTGGAGTTACTCTGAGTGATTGCCATTAAGTGACTATTTTGCTCATTGATATATTCTTTAAAGAATGTGAAGATGAAGAGCAGCCAGGATCCACGGAGGACCCATGTGAAACTGTCTTCTAGACAGAACAGGACAGAAGTATTACACGTATGAACTCACAGCAGCTATACTTGCATGGGTAAAATCCTGCCAGTCATTGCTGTAGCATGGAGTGTGTGTTGGTGGGATGGCCATGAGCCTCCTCTAACTGAGGAGACATGGACAGTTGACAGAACCCATACTCAGAGGTAGGAGGACAGCATACATTGGAGTTGATAGGTTATTCTAAAATGAAAGCCACGAAGTTGGGGGTGGGGGTATGCTAAGGAGGTGATGGTGGATCTGGGAAATATTATGGGGAGGGATGGGCACAAATGTGATCAAAATAGAGTATACGAAATTCTTAAAGAATTAAAAATATTTTTTTCAAAGAATGTGAAGATTGGGGCTGGGTCAGCTGATAAAGGGCTCCATGTACAGGCATGAGGACCGACTTAGGATCTCCAACACCCACACAAAAAGCCTGTGGACACCCATGTCTTACGTAGGGTTTTACTGCTGTGAATAGACACCATGACCAAGGCAACTCTTACAAAGACAACATTTAATTGGGGTTGGCTTACAGGTTCAGAGGTTTAGTCCATTATTAAGTGCAGCAGCCTCCCGACAGGCATGGTGCAGGAGGGGCTGAGATTTCTATGTCTTCATCTGAGGGCAGACAGAAGACTGGCTCCCATGTGGTTAGGAGGAGGGTCTCATTGTCCACCCCCATAGTGACACACCTATTCCATCAAGGCCACCTCAAATCCAACAGGACCATACCTCCTAATAGTGCCATTCCCTGGGCCAAGCATATTCAAACCACCACAACCTATAATCCCAGCACTAGGGGAAAAGAAATAGGAAGGTTCCTGGTGCTCTCTGGCTGGCCAGTCTAGCTGAATCATTGCGATCCTCTAGGTTCAGTGAGCATCTCATCTCGGAAAAATAAGGTAGTGAGGCAGTAAGACACCAGCCTTAACTTGTGACTTCTACACTCACATGAATTCTCTCTCTCTCTCTCTCTCTCTCTCTCTCTCTCTCTCTCTCTCTCTCACACACACACACACACACACACACACACACATGCGTGCGCACACACACACACACACACACACACACACACACACACAAAGAGAGAGTGAGCTAAAGTGAACTGAAAAGAAACAGTAAAATCAAGACCACTTAATAGCTAGCTCCGCAGTTAGTGGTCTTAGCCCTGGAGATGGGCTGTACCGTGTAAGCTACAGATGGGCACCCCACTGAGGAGAGAACATAGGGGGCTCTCCCCTTCCCTGCTTCTCCTTTTCCTTCTTCTCCTGTACAGCTCAGTGTGTGTGTTTTCCATTGTGAGGTCTGGGTGCTGTGTCCAGAGTGGGTTCATTCTCCCGTCCCTTTGTAATAGAGATGGTAATAGAAAGAATTATTATGTTCGTGGATACCTGAGCCCTTTTGTGTCCTGAGTATTTCTGGGACAAGGGCCATGGAAATTCTTATCAAGATTTGTTTTAATAAACGTTTGAACATTAAAGGAAATGAGTAACAGAAGCACATAAAAGGCCCTCACCAATGTAACATGCTGCAATTTCATAACTGTCCCATATTCAAAGTCACTCTTTAAAATCCCTTTGGTCAGCTGACTTTTTTTTTTTTTTTTTTTTTTTTTTGCCTACTTCCCAAATTAGGGCTGCCATCCACTTTTCAGGTTTGATCCCTTTATTCTCCTTGGTGGGGAATAAAGAAAATTTCCCTCTTAATGTGTCTACAGGATCTAGCGTCTTCTTTCTGTGCCTGCTTTTAATGAATCATTATGTTATTTACTGTCCATTCAGCTGTGAGCAGCCTCCAGCATGAGGCCCGGAGCGCAGCCCTCAGCTCATATCCTCTCTGGGGAGAGGACTGAACTCAAGCCTGCTGGTTTTCACTAGCACAGTATTTCTGCTACTCGGAGCTGGTCACTGCAGATTGCCTGGAAACAGCTTCCTGATGTGTCCTGCTGTTTGTTAGTCTTGAAAGGCATCCATGGGGCCTCCACATATATCCAGATTTTTGCTAAGGGTCTTCTGGATACTGGAACAAAATTGCAGCCTCTTCATTAGGCCAGAACCTGGAAATCACTTTGCTCATTCCTCCTCCTGCAATTCTCAACGGTATCTGTATGCTGAGCTATCTTTTTGTTTGTTGGAGATCTTTTTCTGTTCAGCCACTTCACTCTAGGCTTGAAAAGGCCTTTGCTGAGTGAGCTGTCCCTTCTACATTTATCAGAACTCCCGTTTCAGCATGGGGTTATGAAAGTCCCATTTCTTAGCTCCATTTTATTCTTAGAATTCTAGGGACTCTATAGCCTTCTAACATATTGAATGGTTCTCACACAAGGTCCTCTAAGAGTGACTCTGAGAATAAATGGAATGAGGTTTTCAAGCTACCTGAAGTACACAATTTAGGAGCTCTACTTTCTGTTTCGTTTTGACACTTCTTGTGGATGTGTAATATTCTTTTCTTTGCCTGCCTGCCTTCCTACAACATGGTGAAGACAGTTGTGTGACCCTTACAATAAAATCTCAAGCCAAGAAGTAGTTGGAAGACTGAAAAGGGAAGGGGTGAATGTACCTGTGGATTTCATCTACTTCAGATCTATGATATCTACAGGGGTTTTCTATACTGGAGAAAATGTTCTGAATATGGCCCAAGAGAAAATGTGGTCATGGCATAACAGCCACTCCATACATGCCTTCATGCTTTATTACCATGTGTGTAGACAGTGTGTTTCAGACCTGTGTGAAGGCCAGAAAAACCTAGGAAAATTTAAAAATGTAGTCATCTGCTAAGGCAGATGGGGTGGTATGCGTTTGTGATTGAGTGCTTGGGAAGCAATGGTAGGAAGATGTTAGCCTAAGAGTAGCCTGTGCTGTGTAGTGAGACTGTCTCTAAAGCAAAGAAGCAAACTCCTACACAACCCAAACTATTTGCTCCCCAAGACAATGGCATGAGATAAGTTCTGAATATCTGCTGCTAAAATATTCCTCATTTTATTTTATAGGAACCTTAGCAATCCTTGCATGGTGGTTTTAGCATTACAACGTCAGGATGGATGTGATGATGCATGCGAATTAAAAAAAAGACTTATTTATTTATTATATGCAAGTACACTGTAGTTGTCTTCAGATGCACCAGAAGAGGGTATCAGATCTCATTATGGATGGTTGTGAGCCACCATGTGGTTGCTAGGATTTGAACTCAGGACCTTTGGAACACCAGTCAGTGAGCCATCTCTCCAGCCTGATAAATGCAAATTAAGCACAAAATTATACAAGACTTTGGCATCCTTGTACAGTGCTGCTTGTGCAAGGTTCCCCATGCCAGAGGCTGAAGAACAAAAGGTGAGGACAGATACTATGAGTAATATGTCACCCATTTTATCTCTGTGAAAAGGAGGCCAAAGCTATATGATTTGGTTGATATATAGTTTGGTTTGAATAAGAAAATTACAAGTCTGAATGGCATGGTTTCTTAGAACACAGCCTGGTCTACCGCTACTCATCAGCCCCAACAACTTCTGCTCTGACAAGATTACTTTCCACTGCTTGGTTTGAATTCAGAGATCTGCCTGTGTAGAGAGCCGCACCCGAGCCGGTTCTGCCGCCATTCCAAGATGGCGCCGACATCCTGTCACCACCCCCAGCCTGGGACAAGCAAACAAGTTCAGTGCGCATGTGCTCATTACAAAGCCATGTAAGTCACCGCCCATCCCGGGGCGTAACTTGAGGTAATGAGCAGTCAGCCAATCCTGACGACACACGTCACATTGAGGTGCATTTAAGCGGAAACCATTTTGGGCTCACCCTCTTTCTCCACATGATGTAATAAAGGTATGCTTGCAGAAGGATTCTAGTGGCCACGCCCTTTCTTGCCAGCAAGGCGGTAATGTGGCCATTTACATGCCTGCTTTTGAAAGCACAGAGAATAAGTTTAGCTGTTAGAACAGGGTGGAATCCTGTTCTGAAAATTACCATTCTCACAATGTCTGAGCCTGGGCCTAAACTTGCTCTGTCCCAGGCTGACCTTGATCTCAGGAATCTGCCTGCCTTTGTAAGTACAAACAATAAACTTAGCTGGGAGTGTTCTTGCCCTGCCACCACCCCTCCCCAAATTTCTCTCATTCCTTCATATCTTTCTGACAAGCTGGCTCATAGTGCAGCTGTCTTTGTTCTTTTAGGTTCATGAAGCCCCTCGTATAATTCATATTCTATCCTTTTGGAGTATAGGGGCTATGACTACTGATAACATTACTCCCCAACTCAGGAAATGTTTTCTCACCAACTTGGTCTTTCCTCAGCTCATACTCAGAAGGTAGCAGGAAAGAGTTAGCAAGCACCTTGCAGAAGAGCAAGGGAAGACAATGTGTTCTTGGGATCCCAAGGCCCAACATGGAATGTACTTCTTATAGCAACAGCATGATGGGTTCCAGCTTTGTTTCCTGCCCAAAGAGATAGCCAGATCTGACAGAGCCCTGCACTCAGACCACAGTGGAGACTATAGTACTTTTAAGAGGGAAGGTTGGGAGGAACTGGGAGGGATCGAGAGAGGGGAGATTGTATTTGTGAAAAAAATTCTATTTTCAATAAAAGAAAAATTGAAGGAGGAAAATAAATCATAAAACTGATACATTACCCCCCAGCACATTCAACTCTCAATTATTCACAATAAAATTCCACTCATTTTACGAGGTAGTTGTCCTAGATTTCTCAATGTGCTCTCAGATCTCTCCGTTTCTATTTTATTGTTTGTTAGTGTAGACAGTCAGTGGTGGTGTGGCACCAAAGAGAAACAGAGTAAACAACAAGAGAGGAGGGATAAAATCAAATGAGCTCCCAACATATGTTTTTAAAATTAATAGTTAAAACTTAAAACTATTAATACAAAGCTAGAAAATTTGAAAGCAGCATCAAAAGGAAAAAAAAAGCCTTTACAAAGGAGCTTTCTTCCCTCCTCCTTTTGCCTGGAGTAGTCTTTGTGTTTAAAGTATAATCACAC
Source organism: Mus minutoides (assembly GCA_902729485.2). NCBI lineage: Eukaryota > Metazoa > Chordata > Mammalia > Rodentia > Muridae > Mus > Mus minutoides. Next base: position 755,879 of record CACVCL010011626.1, read on the forward strand.
ATTTCTTTTTAGGCGTTATCTTTGTCAATGTTTCATTAAATACAGTTTCATCTTCTGATTTTTGGGATCAGTTCGTCCCTGATTTCAGCTCTTCCTTTCTCTTGCTTTGCCTTGTAAGAATCTCAACTTCAAGGATCCACCTCTGCGTCTTTCTGAGTATGCAAGTTACTTGAAGCTTTTCTAAAGGTACTGTCAGTAAGGTGACTCAAAAATTTCTGAGATTTATCATTTGCATATCTGAAAACTGTGATGTCTGACATTGGCTACCAGATGCATTGTTCGTTTCTGAGAAGGGGCCCGCTAGCTGTGTACAAATGTCACATAATTGTATGGGTAAAAATGCTTACCTACAGCCCTCATAGAAGGACACCAATCCCATTCAAGAAGAGATTTAGTTTAGCAATGATCATTTCTGCCTGAACTCACTAGGTGTCATGGAGAGCTGGGACTCAACTCATCGTAGCAGCATTAGTAAAACTTACAATTGAATTATTTCTGGTCCTTGATACTCAAGATCTGCTAGATGTACTATGTAGCTATCAATTTATCCTATTATCTTGGAAAATTTACTTCCATTTTATTTTGCAATCTTGCCTTGGTATGCTTTTAAAATAAATTTATGTCCTTATTAAATTCTTTCTGTGGTCCCATATAAATTTAGAAAACCTTATTTTATTTTCTTGGTTATTCTCTATTATAGATGAGTTTTCTTTCCTCTATCTTTTTCCCTCTCTTATTCTCCCTCTTTCCTTCTCCCTCTCTCTCTCTTTCATTCCTCCATGGTTCCCTCTCTTTCTTACTCTCTGTCTTTTGCTCTAACCCCCATTTTCAGAAGTATGCGTACATGTGGTGTGTAGTTAGTTGCTTAAGTTTGCTGCACTGCTTCCATTTTGGTCATTTCATTCAACTAATTCTCGCTAGACTCTTTCAATATTGATCATGTTTGTATCTTGTTTATTGTTTTCCTTATTGAGTTCAATCTTTTGGACTACAGTCCATTTGCAAATGATTATGCTGATTATTTTTGGTTTAAAAGGTAAATATTGGCTTTGGAGACTCTTTGTCATGGTTGTTCTCTACACACACACATACTGTTTATATAGAACCACTGGACTAGCTAGAGTCAATTGCTATGAATCACATCATCCAATTTCACAGAAGGTCTCTGTTTCCAGTTATGACCCAATGTGTTGATCAGCAATCCTCCTACTTTCTAGAAGAATTCCTAATCATTCTTAGTCCTGTACCCAAACATATTTCCCAACTAGAGAATCTAAGTTGAAGTCTTTTAGTTGTGTCAAATAACTTGCCATTAGAACTAAGATCATTTATACCTTTCTGTGACACTCTTTAAAGTTGAAAGCATATAGCTATTTTTCTTTCTTTTGAGGGTCAGGTAAACATATGATGTTATCCTGTCTCAAAGTTCTAAGCCTAAAATTTGTGTTAATGAATCATAAAATGTTTGTATCCCCAAACTCACTCCTGAACTCCAGAATTAGTACCAGATGGTTCTATATTAACAGGCATCGGGATCTCCCATACACACACTGAACTAAGATTCCAGCACATTCTGTAGCCTTGCAATATCACCTCCTCAGCTCATGGCAGTATCACCTCCTCAGCTCAGCACATTCTGTAGCCTTGCAATATCACCTCCTCAGCTCATGGTTGTTCATTCTTTGACTGCTAAGGCAAAAAAATCTTCACACTGAAAGATTTCTTCTTATGCCCTGTCTGTACTGTCTCTGTTTGCGTGACTTCTGTTAACAGAAACTTCAAAATATGATCACAATCTAGACTCTTCTCACAAGGCTGCCCCTATCTATTGGCATTGTGCTAGACTGTTACCACAGTCTCAGAACTGACTCCTCCTCCTTTCTGTCTTTGTCCTTGTAGTTGGTTTGGAAAACCTAGTATATGTCAGAATGGTAGAGAAAACAGCTACAAAACACCACTTTTCTGACACACATAGGAAATATTGTCACCATTTCAGTTTAGCGTTTCACTTGTTCTAAGGTGTTACAAGTGTTGACATATAATTGTTTACATTCCTCACTCTAAACTGTAAGTCAGTGTACACCCTTTATAATTAAAATATATATATATAAACAAAGAGGTGATAAGCTCATCCTTAATACACTTGTAGATAGACAGCTAGATGGATGGGTGAATAGATACAATAGATACAATGGAACATAGATACAATTATGATCCTCAAATCCCGTATAAAAATGAATTGTTTCTGTTAGAAATCTTGTCTTGGACTTAAATTATGGCCATAGGAATGCTGAGTTCAAGAAACATTCTGAAAGTGGAAAGCCATCTTTTAAAATATATTTGACAGTTTCCCAAGCTCTATAAACTACACAACAATATAATTTGGATAGCACATAGTAAATTTATAAACTTGACCTATGAATTTGTATAAGTAACTTCCTACTCTGGTTTGTTTATTCATCATCATCACCACAACCACCACCACCCTCTTTATCCTCCCCACCTATTGCTTAAAAATGGGAATGTGTTCTGAGACCTATATATGCAATCCTAGATTGGTTAGATTATTACACACCTATGTCTTGTGGTATGGTCTATTCTTTTTACAGTGTTGCTTTACTGATTGTGCATAAAATCATGACACAACTGCATATGCCTAAACTTTGAAAACATACAACAAAGTTGCATAAAGAAAAAGATACAATGCCTGTATACAGCACTTTTCATAAATGCATACAGAAATGGAAGTTGTTTTGACTACATCAGTGGGTGGGGAAGGAGAGCTACAAAGGCCAGCTGCTCTACATGATTCTAGACTATAAATTCTGGGAACTTACAGCATGATAAACTTCTAAAGATATTTACTCCTTTACTCCTTTTAATAACAAATTAATCATAGCTTCTGGTAACTTTAGTACCTTTTGAACTTAAATTTATTTTTTTGGGACAGGGTTTCTCTGTGTAGCCCTGGCTGTCCTGGAACTCTCTTTGTAGACCAGGCTGGCCTCGAACTCAGAAATCTGCCTGCCTCTGCCTTCTGAGTGCTGGGATTAAAGGCATGCACCACCATGCCCAGCTAGAACGTAACTTTTTTTTCCAATTTTTTATTAGATATTTTCTTCATTTACATTTCAAATGCTATCCCAAAAGTTCCCTATACCCTCCCACTGCCCTGCTCCCCTACCCAACCACTCCCACATCTTGGCCCTGGCGTTCCCCTGTACCCCAGCATTTAAAGTTTGCATGACCAAGGGGCCTTTCTTTCAAATGATGGCCCTCTAGGCCATCTTCTGCTACATATGCAGCTAGAGACACGAGCTCTGGGGGTACTGGTTAGTTTACATTGTTCTTCAACCTATAGGTTTGGAGACCCCTTCAGCTCCTTGGGTACTTTCTCTAGCTCCTTCATTGGAAACCCTGTGTTCCATCTAATAACTGACTGTGAACATCCACTTCTGTGTTTGCCAGGCACTGGTATAGCCTCACACAAGACAGCTATATCAGGGCCCTTTCAGCAATATCTTGCTGGTGTATGCAATAGTGTCTGTGTTTGGTGGCTGATTATGGGATGGATCCCCGGCTGCAGCAGTCATTGGTTGGACCATCCTTTTGTCTCAGCTCCACATATGATCTCTGTAACACCTTCAATGTGTGCTTTGTTCCAAATTCTAAGAAGGGGCTAAGTGTCCACACTTTGGTCTTCATACTTCTTGAAATCCATGTGTTTTGCAAATTGTATCTTGGATAATCTAAGTTTCTGGGCTAATACCCACTTATCAGTGAGTACATGTTATGTGAGTTTTTTTGTCATTGGGGTACCTCACTGAGGATCCATCCATTTGCCTAGGAATTTCATAAATTCATTGTTTTTAGTAGCTGAGTAGTACTCCACTGTGTAAATGTACCTGTAATAATATCTAGTTTAAAACAACGTAAATTGTACAGCTATGCAAATGCATTTTCTACATACTATAGAAGCTTTTTATCTTAAAATTTAAATGCTTTTATTTTATCTGTTTCTTTAAAATTAATCTATGAACTCCTACATTATCTAATGCCTCTACTGGGTCAAGGTAATCAATTTCACTATCTCTCATATCCACATTTTGGATATCACCATCCATATTCACCGAAGATCTTCAGGGCAGTGAGATCCATAGGACTGTTACTTAATATATTAACAAAATCTTCTTCTGGAATCTTCCTTCAGGGTCTCATGTGACTGTTGTTGGGAGTGTCCTGTTAGTTTTTATTTTTGAACATAAAGATATTTATGGTGGTTTGCTTGGTTTTTTTTTCTTAACACTTTTTTGGTTTATTTTTATTTTTCTGTGCATTTTCTGCATGCATGTCTGTGTGAGAGTATCAGATCCCCTAGAACTGGAGTTACAGACAAATGCGAGCTGGGAATTGAACTCAGGTCATCTGAAAGAGCAGTCAGTGCTCTCAAACACTCTCCCCAACCATGTTTTATTTTTTTTAATCCAAGATTTGCTTGTAATTAGTTGGTTAACTATACTTATTCTTCTCTGTTAATGAAAACCTCTCCTTATTAATATCCATATCCATATTTTCAAAATGTCCAAGATCTTATTGAGATCTGCATAAACTTCTGCCAAACTGTTCACTGCTGGCCTGGAAGGTTTTTTTTTTTTTTTTTCCTTTTTTATGCTATATCCTTTTCTCCTGCTTCATCTTCAGCTTTGCATTTTTGTTCCAAACCATTACAGCCTCTGTAGCATGTGATAGTATCGTACTGTCATAGCACCATTTCCATGAATGTATGGTATGTATGTATCCATCCATATCTGTCTGTCTGTTTGTCTGTCTGTCTGTCTTGTCTAGCCATCCATCATCTACTTCTCTCTTCTTTGTTACTCATCTAGAGTAAAACATGGAGAGAAAAGACTAGAAGGGTAAAAGTCAAATGCTTTTACCGTGATTGGTGCTGATCTTCTCTGGATGATGGCTTTTCTGTGACTAGTGACCAAACTTGGGCTCACTGCCCATTCTTGATTCTTTAAGACTTTCTTTGAATGCTTTCCTTTAGCCAGTTTTCAAGAGTCTATAGAACAGGTTTTTAGCCTGTACTTATTAGAAATTCTTTCAAGCTTATTGTTCACTAGTGAAATGTTGGTTTTGTGGGTTTTACTGTGCACAGATCCTTGAAAGGGCTCACATTTTCATTCAGTAGATATTCCCATCTGCTCTTGGTAAGGGGTAAATTCTATCAATTGACAGAGGATGCCATCGAGCTCACTGATGGCATCCTCTGCCATTTCTGTTCTCCTTGAATCCACTTGCCAGGTTTTTACTTGACTTCCCTTCAGTTCTATACTTTTTTTTTTTTCTTTTTAGCAACATCTGTTTGTTTGCTTGGATAATTAGTTCTTTCAATTTCTCCAAAGAGCCTTTCTAAGACTACAAAAGCATTATTTTATGACAGCTGCTTTAAAATTCATGTTGAAAATTCCAGCCTGTGCATCATTAGCATGAACCAGTTGTCTCTCTGAGCTGTGACTCCCCTTGTTCTTGATGTGACGGCAATTCTCAGTTGCACCTTAGTAATTTCTTGATTATGTCAGTCTTGATTATGACTTCGTTTCTAGTCAGCTTTTAATTTTATTAAGCAATCACTGTGTTTAGGGTTTTCATTCAGGTCATGTTAGCCCATGGTTCCAAATACACTGGCCTTTTGTAACTACTCATATTATTTGGCTTTATCTTAAGCTGCTGTCCCTGTCATGATTCCCTGGGGAACAGAAGAAATTTTCTGAGTCTGTGTGCTCAGTACTTAGATAGAGGAAGAAAGTTCAGGGTCAAGACATTTTCCAAGTCGGGACTTTTTTTTTTTTTTTTTTTTTTTTTACCAAATACTCCTTCTCCATGACCTTGACAATATAATGTCCCTAATTGGTTGGGGGAATATCAGTCTTACCAAGAACAAGAAGGGACCTTAGAACAATTTCTTTCTTATGGTTGTCTTTCTTTTCTGCTTCATTTACTTACCCTAGTCTGTCTTGGAGGGAGGAACGCTAGGAGAGAGGGAGGCAGGGAGGAAAAGAGGGAGGGAAGAAGAGAAGAAGGGAAAGAAGGAGAGAAAGAGGGAGGAAGGGATGGGAATGTCCTTTACTGATTATTATGCACCAGGGTCCTCACTAAACAATTTATTCATGTCTGACTGCTCGGTACTGCTTGCCTGATATTGTTGTGGCACCAATGGGCTTTATGAGAGAGAAGAGTCTGTTTGAGACACTTTCTGTTGCCATATTGAGTATCTGTGAATAGTAAATATGAGTTATATTCTTTTGAATGATAGTGACATAAGGCAGACTTATTGTATTATTCTTCTAAATTTGGAGTTTTGGTTCACTTCACCTTCCTCTTAACATTTAAAGACTTTTCCTTTGTCTGCCTCTGGCATTATTTCCACAGTTATAGCACTTGATACAGAAAAGAAGAAAGAAATGAGTTGAAACTAGCTTAGCATTGGTTTTCTATTATACCGTGTTTGAGGTCCTACAAGGTCTGTCCATAGAAACCTTCACAGTAATACAGTCACATTCTGTCTGATCTGTAGGCAATCTGTCACAGCTTCTACCTCCACCAGTTCTAGCCTTAGATTCATTCCTCCTCTTGTTGGAGGTCATTCATTAGAACAGTTCATTTATGTTATCATTTTGGAATAATTGTGTGGTAAACTTACATACACTTACACAGCTGCAAGGTAGAAAGATAACCAGCTCTTCCTGATCTTCTAAGTCTGGAATTCTATAGACAGTCTCGTCTTCTGCTGTCATACTTTGGGGTCTTAGTTGTTTCCAAATGCCTAAGGCCAAGCCAGGTTCTTCAGAAATCATGTGCTATGCCCCTTCAGAGCTCAATAGGCAGCAGACATGAAACAAGAGCCTGCCTTTCAGCACCCTGAGTTCTAAATGTGATTCTCTAGGACACTTTCTTTCTATTCATTGGTAGATGGAGCAACTGCCTTTAGTAGCAGAAATGGAAGCCAAAACACCCACCACCCTTGGACATGCCTGAAATCCCATTTGCTTCTTCACCGACCTCTGGTTTTTGGTGTGTGAAGGTTCCTGGGTATAGTAGTTAAATTGACCTTAACATACTATACATGGATGAGTATAGATTGATTCGTATAATGTGGAGGTAATTGTTTTCTGTTGTTCTCAGCTTTGGAACTTCACAAGACATCTGTGGAAATCAGAAAATTCTTATTCACTCCTCTAAAAATTAATTCTAAAGGTTTAATTATATGAGCTTGAAAATATTCATAACATTATTCCATTTCAGGCAATAATTTTTTATATAATTTCAAAAACCAGAGTGAAGAACATAATGCCACTTGTAACTCATACTTGTGCACATAATATTCTATAATATAGTTAATAAAAAATGCCATGTATTGCTATTTCTTAGTATTGTACTTATTCGATTTAATATATAAGATTTAAAATGTTGGTTGCTAATGTCTATAGATTTAAAACTAATTTGGAAAAATAATGTAATTGTGAGATTTTTGGCTTATAGTCAAAGATAATGTTTTTTACAAGATCCAGAAAACAGAGTTGCAGAAACCACTTTCCAGAATTTGATGCAATTAAAGGTTTCTGGCATAAAGAGCTTAACATTTGGGCTTCTAGGCAAACAGCCCAGGGCTGAACAAAACTGACCTCCAGGAGTCACTGCTGTATTTTACCACTTTAAAAAATTAGCAGCTATAAATTGGTTGGATTAGTATGGGGAGTCCTGGAAGGTTCCAAATAAAGATTATTTTTATCCCTGGATATTTGCTACCGTGCCATCTCCCACATAGTGCCCACGTGCTCTGCCTGAGTGTGCCCTGTGCCGAGTGCTTCTATTCCACAGTAGCGTGGCACTAACTTCCTCCAGATTCTTCACTTACAGTGGAGGTTCCTCTTGAACTTATCTCCTTGAATTCTTTACTAGGCAAGTAGCAAACTCATTAGATGTACAAGATTTCCAAAAGACCTTTCTTCCTGTCTCTCAGAAACTCAAAGAATTCTCCTTATGCAGTATGTTGGGAGTGGGTGCTATTTATTGGCTAAATTACTGTTGCATATACAGGAGCCTGGAATGAGTAGAGAATCAATGCAGATAAAAATAGATTCGTAAAGGTGGAAAGCTGTTTGAAATGCTAACAATACATGAAAACCTTTAATCGCATGTTTTGAGGCTTGACCCCATAATCCATGTGCTTTTTAAAATTATTATTAGATATTTTCTTAATTTACATTTCAAACGCTATCCTGAAAGTTCCCTATACCCTCCCCTTGTCCTGCTCCCCTACCCACCCACTCCCACTTCTTGGCCCTGGCATTCTCTTGTATTGGGGCATATAAAGTTTGCAATACCAAGGGACCTCACTTCTCAAAGATGATCAACTAGGCCATCTTCTGCTACATATGCAGCTAGAGTCATGAGCTCTTGGGGTTCTGGTTAGTTCATATTGTTGTGCCTCTTTTAGGGTTGCAGACCCCTTCAGCTCCTGGGGTACTTTCTCTAGTTTCTCTGTTGGGGGCCCTGTGTTCCATCCTATAGATGACGGTGAGCATCCACTTCTGTATTTGCCAGGCACTGGCTTAGCCTCATATAAGACAGTTATATCAGGGTCCCTTCAGCAAACTCTTGCTGTCCTATGCAATAGTGTACAGGTTTGGTGACTGATTATGGGATGGATCTGGCAGTTCCTCAGAAAATTGGACATAGTAATACCGGAGGATCCAGCAATATCTCTCCTGGGCATATACCCAGAAGATGTTCCAACTGGTAATAAGAACACATGCTCCACTATATTCATAGCAGCCTTATTATAATAGCCAGAAGCTGGAAAGAACGCACATGTCCTTCAACAGAGGAATGGATACAGAAAATGTGGTACATTTACACAACGGAGTACTACTCTGCTATTAAAAACAATGCATTTATGAAATTCTTGGGCAAATGGATGTATTTGGAGGATATCATCCTTAGTTAGGTAACCCAATCACAAAAGAAGTCACTAGATATGCACTCACTGATAAGCAGATCTTAGCACAGAATCTTAGAATAACCAAGATACAATTTGCAAAACACAAGAAAATCCATGTGCTTTAGACATCAGTTAAAAATTCTCTGAGGTTTTTAACTGTGAGCCAGGAGTCAAGGTTGCTTCATTTTTAACAAGAGAAGCTAAAGTTGCAAGATTAAGCCGCTATTGATGCCAGAGACATAAAGCTCTCCAATTTTTGAATTAAATGGAAACATGTAATAAATTAGGGAGAAAATGCAATTCATCCCAATGTAATCTAATTGACTCTTTTGCAATACTTGAGAACATAGTGCATCTAAAGTTCAAATCAATTTCCCGAGGCAATCAATATGACAAAAGGGATTGAAAAACAAAAGTAGAACACAAATGTCTGGAACTGCAGGGCTATAAAGAACAGGTAAGTGCACAGACTTAAGCCTAGATTGGATTTTGGTCTTTTCTGTCAAGTGGTTGAGCACATATCAAGAATCTAAAGAACTTTCGAGTTCTCCCTCATTTCAAGTACTACATTTTATAATCAGCAAATCCTACCTACTCTACTCATTTAATTTATCTTAAATATGTTGACTCTTTCCATTCTTTTCTCTTTATTTTTCCCTGTCCATCTATCTATTCTCCATATAGCAGTAGCTTTCCAAAATCATGTTTTATTGTAATCCATGCATTTGTCTAAACCCCACATTACTTTAAATGTTTTATTGACTCTCTCAGCCTTTGAATAAATTTCACATGCCCTTCACAATGTGCCATGCCCACTGGGTACTTGTTTTAATCATATTATATTCAACTACTCTTTATATTCTGTCAGGTAGTTTTGCCCAGTATGAGTGTCCTTTCCCTTTTCCCTATTTCCTGGACCAGTTGACACACCCCTTTCACAGAGGGCACACTTATCATCTTCAGAATACTTTAAGGTACCTCTACACTACCTCAACTCAGGGGATATTCTTCTTTGTGGTCCATTCATAACTCATGTGCAACACAGGCTTCTGGTGCTACAGGGCAAACTACCTGAAGAGGAGGACCACATGTTGTTGACTCTCTGTATTGTATTGTCTAGGTAGCCTATGGCACGTGTTCATAAGTATTTACTCAATGAATGGATTTATGTCTAGCAGTGTACAAAACAGATCATAAGGGAAACAATATCATAAAAACACCATTATAAAGTTCATAAAATTTATTCTGTATCACAGGCCCTTTGTAGGACTTTAGGTTGCCAAAGGCTTCCCTTGAAGTTGGAATACATTCATCTTGGTTACTATCTTTAATTTTGTTAAAGTTAGCTTGTATTTCATTAATAATTTGGAAAATAATAGAATATTTAACACCAAAAACATCACTTATTGATATACGTACAACTTTCATATTTGTGTATTCTATGCCACATTTTTCCTTCTGGAAAAAATACAGCCATTAGATACAACCTTTCACATATAATGATTATATGTGCATAAATTTCCATAGATGTCTGTGTGAGTATGTGTATGAGCACAAACAAAATCACGAATGTACTCAGAGGATCTGTTTTATCTAGCTAATTGAGGAACTGGGTCTGGTGGAAAGGAGAGAAAGGGCCTCAAACATCCATTCAAATTCATAAAGAGCATGAAGCAGGTGGTATATTGGGAGACTCCATAGTTATAGTGATGCTTTCAGTTCATACTGCTTTTTCATCATGAGGCAGCAACTGCCTTGGCTGTTCACCACAGTGTGGTTTCTGTCTGTGCCCTAGAGTGTTTTTCATTAGCTCAGCAGTGATTTAGTAAGTTGTTTATTCCTGTGTAATTTCTCTTTCTCATTACACTGGCTTTCCTGCCCTTGAACCTAGACTTACACATGGCTTTTGGTGTCTTATTATTCTTTATAGTCTAGGTGATTTCCCAGGACCTGAGATCTTTTCATCTAGAGCATCTAAAAGATTAATTCTTCTGTAGAGTGAAGAGGAATAACCCATGTTCCTTCCTTGCAGACTTATATAGTCTGCTGAGTGGATTTCTTCCCTTTTTCTCTGGTCTTTTGTTTATATATATGGAGATGTTTGAGCATTCAAATTTCAATTAATAACTTAGGAGAGAATTTCAGATCTTTAATTATTTTGGCTATTTCTATGTGTAGATTTGGATGAAGTTGAGATGTGTATAGAGATGACAATAGGCTGAAGAGATGGTACTGGAAGTGCTCAGTGAAACTAGGTAGACCAGTTATCTGGCGAAAGAGAAGCACACAAAGGAGGAAATATCTGCTCTTGTTGCCTTTGTTTTATATGTGAGAAATCTGTGATGGAAAATAATGTTTGTGATAGAAAATTGAAGACACCATTGCTAGAGTGAGGTTTTAGAAAAGGAAGATGGAAAAGGGTGTGAGTTATATAAGAAAGGATTGTCTTTTTGTTGACCAAGCAACATCTTTTTGTTGTCATTGTTGTTATAATAGGTAGAGACTAGCAAAGGGCACAAACAGGTTTGTGGTTTTATTCAAAGGAAGATCAAGACGTTCCAATCTGGTAGCTGAATTCCAATAAAAAAGCAGGAGCTGAATGTCACTTTGGCCCCTAAGGATGATCTCTGTCACCTTTTTCTGACACCATAAAACACCCATGGTTTGAATTATTATGATATTTTAGCATAAAGTTTATCATGAGTTCTTTTCTAAATTATCCCTTAGAGGTCTATATTTGGCTGGAATAAACCCTTATTTAAAAAAAAAAGACTCAGAGGTTGAAATCTTGCTTAGTGCATAGCAATTTGACATTAAACCAAAGGAGATAAAGGAAATTGTAGCTTTGCATACTCCCTTCTTGCAGGTTTTTCCTTATGTTTCTTCCTCTCAGAATACTGATGTTGTTTAGGCAGATAACTAATAAGCATCCTTTATCCCGGAATCTGTGCTAAAGGCTGAGATAAAGAAGAGCCTAATCATTTTTATAAAGTTGCTAGAAGCTCACTGCTTAGGGACAGTGATCATTGTGAAGTGAATTCTTTCTGGGGAAGAGGCTTCTCTCAGAGGTGCCAGACTGTGGGAGGCCAAGACCCAAGGCAAGGACATGCTGGGAAAGAACAGCATGGATTTTCAGTCACTGTGCACATCTCCATCATACTCAGCAGCATCCCATGGGGCAGGAGTTTGCTACAAATGCATTTGTTCAATTTGGCTATTTAACATGAGCATTTGAAGTGGCAGTCACTCAATATTAACAGAAAGAGAAGGGAAGAGCAGGAAAGAAGCCAGAGTAGCTCACATTTCAGCCTTAGTTTCCAAATCATTCTAAACCACTGAACAGATTCCTGTATACCTGTTGTGGTAGATATTTAATCTCAAGTCAGAGGTTTCTACCCACCTTTGATCACTCAGTTCCCAGACAAAAGACACACAACTTTTATATTTATAATAAACCTTTAATATACTAGGGCTTGACAGATATCTACCCTCTAAGCTATTAGTATCTACTTCCCCATTAATAACCCATAGTTAATACTTGCCATGTTCCATGTGGGCCAAACATGACCAGTTCTTACAATCCCTTACCTCATGGAATCTTCCTCTCTCCTCCCCCTACTTCTTTCTTTTTTTCCTCCCTCTTCATTGTCTCTTTCCTGGCTCCAAGCCTGGGAACCTCAAACCACGACTATGTATCTTATGGCCAACTCTAGGCTGTAGACATCTTTACTCACCCATCAGGGATAATGTGGTGGCAAGGTTACATAGCATCACTTGTATAAGTGCAGATTCTCTCATACCTGGGGACAGCCAGGACTTGGGGTCAGTATTAAGCATTACAATACATAGCAATAGACCCAAACTCAACATACGCCTTCCTATCTGGACCACATTCATGCCACACAATATTTTCAAGATTCGGTCTTAGCCCCTTTTTACTTATGGATATCTGATCTTGATGATCCATCACTTTGGAGAAGGAAAACAGAAAAGTAAAACAGCTGGCACACACTTCAAAGCAATAGCTGAGTAGGCACTGCATTGTGAAGAACTCACTAAAGTCTATTGGAGTTCAGATAGTGCGGAGTGAGAATGGCAAGAGCAATTGCTTGGACCATGAGAGAATACACTGCACCATGAGAGAATACACTGCAGCATGAGAGAATACACTGCACCATGAGCGAATACACTGCAGCATGAGAGAATACACTGCACCATGAGAGAATACACTGCAGCATAAGAGAATATACTGCACCATGAGAGAATACACTGCAGCATGAGAGAATATACTGCACCATGAGAGAATACACTGCAGCATGAGAGAATACACTGCAGCATGAGAGAATACACTGCACCATGAGAGAATACACTGCACCATGAGAGAATACACTGCACCATGAGAGAATACACTGCACCAGGAGAGAATACACTGCACCACGAGAGAATACACTGCACCACGAGAGAATACACTGCACCATGACAGAATACACTGCACCATGACAGAATACACTGCACCATGACAGAATGCACTGCACCATGACAGAATACACTGCAAGAAGAAATCCTGAAAGAAAGATCAGAGCTGGATTCATTAGAAAGGAAGCATCTCAAAGAGGAGGGATGTTAAGACTTGGGTTCCCTAGGAACCTGTGCCTTGTGAGCAGGAGTCTGCTGGGGCCACATGCAAACAAGGTGTGGGCAGAAGAAGGAAAAGAACACTAGGACTCATGCCCACACACTGCTCTGTAAATGTGAACATGAACTCAGACAAGCCGAAGAAGAGCTGGGTTCCCTCTGACCTCTTGATGAATTAACACAGCACTTGACACATCTATAAGTTTTGTTTTACAGATCTATTGTTCATCCATTCTCTTTACTCTTTATTAGCAACACCAAAAAAAGGAGCCAAAACAGCAAGTGGCTCCAAGTACCTGCACCTTATGGCTGGCTGCTGATCATCGGCTATCTACGATAAATGACTCAGGGAATGATGTCATGAAACAGTGAGCCAAAGGCCATGGTGAGTCATCTCCTGTGGGTTGGATAGAGTGTACTAGAGACTGGGTGTCAGGTCATGCAGAAGACTTTCTGGATGAGTGTGTTAGTTCTTATACAAAACAAGGGAATTGTGTTTTGAGGCCTTGGAGCTTGATGGGTGTGAGTATTTAATCAATTGGAAGGGATTCAGAAAGTACTTTTAGGCATCAGAGGCAGTGTGCCAAAGTTTACTAATTTCTCAGAAATACTCTTCTGCAATGGACTTATCACTCCAAATTGGCTGGCTTTGTCTGTAGGCATGATTTCTTCTCCCTGCTAAGCAAAAGGCATACTTTTTTTCTTACATTTTTAAAGCCTTATCTCACCATTCCATTTAAACATTTCTTTCACCACATTTCCTTTCTATTATTATTTTTGTAATATTATATGCATCCTTGTAAGCTGTCTCAAATCCCACCCCTGACCCAAGGAACTCATGGACTACAATTTAGTAGGAGTTCCTCTTCATTGCCTTAGGGCTCTGCAGTTTGGATCGTAAAAGCCTGTGTGTGTGTATGTGTGTGTGTGTGTGTGTGTGTGTGTGTGTGTGTGTGTGTGTGTGTAAAGCATTGTCCCCAGTGCAGAATCACTTGGGAGTGGCAGAACTTCTATGGGGTGGAGCCTAATGGGAAGAGGTTAGTGTTGATGGAAACGAGCTTGGGCTTCTGGCTTCTCTTCTTTTTCTTTTACTTCCACCTATGAAGACTATTTCCGTCCTGTGTTCCTGCCATAATTCTGCATCATAAGCACAAATGCAGTGGACCAAGGTAAGAGGCATGACTGGAGGGAAGGCCCAGATAACCTGCATATCAGATATTTACATTACAATTTATAGCAGTAGCTAAACTGCAGTTATGAAGTAACAACAGAAATAATTTTATGACTGGAGTCACCACACGTGTGAAACAATGTTAAAGGGTCGCAACATTAGGACGGTTGAGAATTGCTGTCCTAAGATCTCCGCAGATAGTTGGTACTCTCCTGTGGAGTTCTTAAGAATTGTATCTAGGCCACACAGTGCTGAAGTTAGCCCTGGGGACATCTAGATCTTTCCTAGCCATGTTGTCTAACATCAGGATCTGTTGTGAGAGTTGGTCATGGATCGTTCAGAAAAACTCCACCCCCTCCCATCACCAGTTCCTCTCCAGTTTCTGATTCTCAGTGTGGCAGTACAGAGTTTGAACACTTGTCTCACTGTGGTAAAGCTGGGCTGAGAAAATAGGGTTTCTTTCTTAGAAATGCTTCAGTGGAGAAGGTGAAGTTT
>CACVCL010012469.1:0-152768 GCA_902729485.2 Mus minutoides
TCAGGATGATGGCCTCCAGATCCATCCATTTGCCTAGGAATTTCATATATTTATTGTTTTTAATAGCTGAGTAGTACTCCATTGTGTAAATATACCAAATTTTTTGTATCCATTCCTCTGTTGAGGGACATCTGGGTTCTTTCCAGTTTCTGGCTATTATGAATAAGGCTGCTATGAACATAGTGGAACATGTGTTTTTATTACCAGATGGAATATCTTCTGGATATATAACGGCTGCATTTCTACACTTCATCCATGTGCTGGCCTAACTACTGAACATTCATAGTTTCATAGCATTTTATATATATATATATATATATATATATATATATATATATATATATTTCTTTTGAGACTTGGATATGTATATTTAATATTCAATTTAAAATAATTTAAGGTCAAATTCAGAAAGGCATAAAATACATGCTTCTTTTTCTCATAGGCAGACTCTGGATTTAAATGTGTGTGTGTGTGTGTGTGTGTGTGTGTGTGTGTGTGTGTGTGTGTGTGATGAGACAAGAAAGGGAGAGGAAGAGAATATCTGAAAGAAGAGGGAAGAGACCAATGGAAAGCATGTGACATGAAAGTGGAAGAAAAAGCTATTTAGGGCCAAGAGAGGAGCAGGTGTGGGCGGGGAGGCCAGAGTGGGGCGAATAAGAACAAAGTGTAATGATGCCTAGTAGAGAAAAACCATAGTGAAACCAACTACTTTGTATACTAACTTTAAAAATAAAATAAATTCATTCCTAGAAAATAATAATGTGTTTATTCTAAATCCAGCATCCCTTCTCTTAAATAGGAGTTCTTAAAATCAGATGCCTAAAACAAGCCTTGTAAATTATAGTAACATTAAACATTAATATTAATAATATAAAACCTTATTATTGAATTCTGGCTAGAAACTGCCACCTCTAAAGACTTTGGGCTTGAGGTCTTCTGTCCCTTTGTTAGTAAAGGGAGAAGCAAGATGGGGGGAGGTGTTCAAAACATCCAGGGTCAGATTGAAACTTTCTTCTTCATAGATTCGGGATAGAAAGAGGGTTAAAAATGGAATCACTTCTGTATTTAGTCAGTCTTTGACTGCAGGTGTTCTAACCCACATTTTGAAAACCGAGGTGTTGGAAACTATGAGGAGTACACAAGAAGACTGAATCAAGCTCCACTCGGGAGCATCTAAATTTAGGTTTCATGTAATACATCATTTTTCCGTCCAGCGATCCTTACACCCTGTGTCGTTCTTTTTTGTATTAATAAAATGAGAAGTTTGGTCATTTTACTCAGAGGCGTTATGACGCTAAAAAATATTTTACTTTTGCTATCATTTATCCTTTGTACTCTAATTCTTTTAACGCTGTGTTTTAAGCTCATACCAGGAGAGAGGGCATGAAGAAGTCATCCTGGAAGTTTATGATATTTCTTTCCCCCTGAACACCTCTTCCCCTTTTAAATGATAGTGAGGCAAATATATACATCTTTATTTTAAAAGGTTTAATTAAAGATATGCACAGTGTATGCTTGAGTCTAGAACTGTTCAACCTTCCCCCAACACACACACACACACACACACACACACACACACACACACACACACACACACACTCTTTCAGACACATGACCAATAAAGATTGAAGTGGCAGTTTCCCAAATGCCCACAAGAGGGCGCGCTTTTTTAAATTCCCAAGGAAAGAGCCTGGGTGGGTTCTAGCCCCGAGGTTTGGAATTGGAGTGTCCGTGCCCACTTTCTGTTCAATCTGGACAAGCACCGTGAACTCTCAAGTTCTCTCTCTCTCTCTCTACCAGCCCACACTTGCCCCTTGCGATGACACCTCATCTACCACCACTAAGACTGTTTTGCTCACAAACCCACATCAATTTGGTTTCTGTTTCCAGTCAGTGTTTGTCCTTTTGACATTTTAGCAGAAATCAAATCCAAGTTTGATGTTGAGAAGAAACACCGATTTCTTTAGTGAATGAATTTGTTGTCCCCTTTCGCCCTGGGAAAAACGTTCCTTCAAGTGGTTACAGCAGTTCCCCGAGATAGAATATGGCTTTCTAGGATCAACAGGAAGGAGGCTCTGGGTAGGAGCTTTCTTGACCTAGCAGGTCCCCTCTCTTTAGCACATTGTGTTTCGGGGTACATCCCTTTGCTCTAAGATCAATGTTATGTATACATGCTCTCCACATATAGTGGAAACATTGGATCACAGTCCAGAAAACCTGCCCCACAAAGAGAGACAGCAGTGTTACCAAGTTCTCTGCCTGGTGGCCTCTGGGGATGCCTTTCTTCCAACTCTCCATCCAGAACTTCTCTTCTCCCCTCCCCCTCCACCCTGCTCTCTCTTGGCCCTAAATAATCCATCCTTCTGCTTTCAATTCAGATGTGTTCTACTATTTACTTTTTCTTCTTTCTCCCTGTCTTCTATTTCCTTCCTCTGTAACATTCACCACATGCATGCACACATGCACACACCACTAACATTAATGTTAGCAACTACATTGAAGACACATATTACTAATATTCCCAACAGTACCACATGACCTTTGAAGGTGACCCCTCTATGGAACACAGAGGAGCTGGGGATAGGGCTCCAGCAGAAAGGCCAGGGAACCAGGAAATGGCTCATTTTCTGAGACTCTCAGCCAACCTTTCTGAAAATGAACAAATTCATTTTCTTTCTTTCTTTCTTTCTTTCCTTCCTTCCTTCCTTCCTTCCTTCCTTTTTAAAAGAAAAGTGTCAGAAGTCTTCTGAAGCTGTGGCTTTATGCAAATACACCGCTCAAGTAGACTCGAGGGGAGAGTTATTTATAACCAACAGGCATTGCACACGCAAAAGGTGAAACTGTGAATCCAAGTCTCCAGAGTGGATGCTCTCACGATGAGCGCATCTTTGCAGCTAGCTATTTTTGTGGCACACAGTTCCCATATCTGTTAGATTCCTTTCCCAGACAGGCAACTGTAGAAGTATTCGCTAATTTCAGAATGACCGTGGATATTGGTCTCCAGTGGGATTTTCCTGGCCTGAGCTTTCCCTGGACATGATCCTTCCTGCTGCACCTCTTGCTTTCTCTCCTAAACAGGCACGGTGCCCATCGTTAAAGGTCCCTTTCATCTTCACATTTACACCTGAAATCTACAAAGAAAATGGACATTTCCCCAAGAATTATTGACCCCTGCTTCCTTGCTAGCTCACCCTCCCTGCTAATAAAGACCACTCCCCAGCTTGAAATTCATGGCAATCACTTCAGGAAATTGCTCCCCACCCCCACACAGAAACCGATAGTTCACTTCAGAGTGTGGCCACAGCACAGCTGATGACAATTACAGTGCACTGAAGTTCAGTTTGCTTTGATCCAGACAGCGACTGGGACATAAGTTAAAAGTCAATTATCCTTTAAGAGTGACTGGGGTCGTCAACCCAAGTGATTCGCTGTGTTGGCACTGACGGGGTGCAGTATCTCATGGAATGGTGTGTTCGGTCCTCAAAGCAGCCCTTGAGACGAAGCAATGGAGGGTTAGGTCATCTGTACTGTGTACCTCAGAGCATCATGGCTCAGCACGGCACAGCATAACTCTATATGGCAGGACATGCCAGAGCAGTGGCACGTTATAATGTGGCACAGCACAAAGCATTGCACAGCGCAGCACAGCATAGCACAGCACAGCACAGCGCCTAGAAAGCACAACAGTCAAGAGTCACAAACGTGGAGAAATGCAGTAAGCTTCTAGAATGTATCAAGACAAAGTTTGCTACAACTGCATTGGAAAGAGGTGATTCAAAGCACTGACTTACACAAAAGGCACCCAGAAGTAGATGAGGGTGCCTAGCCTGGACCCAGTTCTCCAGACTTAAAAAAACCAAGGACCTGGCAACTCTCAACTGAGAAAGACTTGAAAACAGGAGGCCTTTGGTTCCGTACAGTGTACTCATCAAGGTCCTAAGGAAGAGGGGATGAACTATTTACTATTTATTCTCTCCCTCTCCCTCTCCCTCTCTCTCTCCCTCTCCCTCTCCCTCTCCCTCTCCCTCTCCCTCTCCCTCTCGCTCCATCTCCATCCCCCTCTCTCTGTCTCTCTGTCTCTCTGTCTCTGTCTCTGTCTCTCTCTCTCTCTTTCTCTCTCTCTCTCTCTCACACACACACACACACACACACACACACACACACACCATCTCCATAAGATGTCATAAATCAAGTGCTCAATGATAGGCTGCTACTGGAAGCTTTGGGTTACTGTATGTGCAAGGGATTACCCACAACTGCAGATATGGCAGGACCACCTGGTGATGCCACACTTCTGTGTGTTCTCAGAGTCAGTCCTACCCATAGGAACTTCCCAACCCCATGCCCTTCAAATAGCATTCTCTCTTTCCCCAACTCCATTTCCAAAAGACTTTCACTTCCTGCCTCCCTGAGAAACTGCGGCCCCCCTCCCACCACTCATAAGTCTTCACGCTTCACATACTCAACAGACATCAGGAAAGTGTGTCTCTCCCTGCCTGTTGCATGCTCCTTTTTGCTTCTCCAGAGGTCTCTGTAATCGAGTGCATAGTAGGTGCTGTCATCACATGATTCCTTCATCAAGTGATACCTAACATCACTCACCGCTGGGCTGAACAGCCTCACCCCGGGTTTCTAATGTTCCTGACTGAAAGGTAAACACTGCTGTAAAGCATTGACCACACAGAGGGTTGGAACAAGCCCAAGCCCCTTGCAAAACCAAACTGGTTTCATTTGAGGACAATCACCACATCCCCAAGCAGGTTTCTATCCATGGGGCAGCGTAACAAGGCAGGGTAGAGTTTCTTGCTGGCCTCTGTCTCCTCTGAAGGCACTGATGTGTCAGTACCTTCAAAGCCCCTGAGAGTCGGAGAGAGTCAGAGACTGAGGCAAGTCTGGCTCATTTCCATCTCCCCTGGGAAAGCACACCTGGAGAGACATCCGTGGAAAGCATGTAGCATCTAATCTGGGCTTCTGTAACCTTCTTTCATAATTCACTTTCTTATCTACTGTCTCTGAAAGACCACTAAGAAATAGGTACAAACCGTATCAGCAGAAGATCAGAACTCGATTCCCTGTGGCAAAGGCGAGTTTATACATTATAAATAGCGGAAGCAGCCAGCCTGAACCATGCTGCCAGCCACTTACCCAGCTGAGGGATTTGAATGACATCATAACCCTGGAGAGGGTATTGCTAGCCAGCTGGTATTATTTGGAATACACACACATACACACACACTACTGTGTCACACACACACACACACACACACACACACACACATATTTATGCAGAAAAATACAGCCAAAGGGAAACAGTGTATGCCTCCCATACTGCTTCCTTGGGGTCAAGGAGGTGACAGGCATCCAGCTTTGTTGAAAAATAGGATCATTTTATTTTTCAATCCATCCCAAAGCTCAGCATAGTCTGATTCTCTGCACAAAGCATGATACAGAGTCTTAATAGGAGCCAGCCCACTGCTGCCCAGCCATCTATAGGTTTTAGGAAATGAGATCATTCCCCTCGCTTGGCAACTAGGACAAGGGTCACCCTGTCCCCTCTACCTCCCCTTCCCCTGAGAGCTGGCTTTCAATCTAGTTTATCCTGGTCATTTCAGGATTAAGAGCATTGTGCCTCCTGGAGATGGTCTCTTCTTCCTTTTTTTTTTTTTTTTAATTGTTTTTTTTNTTTTTTTTCCCTTCAAATTTAGCATTTGCCCTAAAATATAAAGTTGCCCCCCGTGTCCCACTTTGACCCTGTAATCCTGGTGAAGTGTATCAGCATACAAGTGTACCTTCAAGCCCTGTGGAAAGTTAATCAGAGAACAGAGCCTATTTTTTTCTATGGCAGCCTCAGTATTTAATGTCTGCTAACCCTGTCAGAGACACACATTCTTTTAAGGGGGGCGGGGGGGGGGAAGAAAACGTTTCTGTGCTCCAGTTTTTAAGAGCGAAGGTATGATGTTATTTGTCACGGTGCCCAAAAAAGTCCTTACTCGATAACTTTGCCAGAAGAGGGAGAGAGAGAGAAGGCGAATGTTCCCCCAGCTGTTTCCTGTCTACAGTGTCTGTGTTTTGTAGATAAATGTGAGGATTTTCTCTAAATCCCTCTTCTGCTTGCTAAATCTCACTGTCACTGCTAAATTCAGAGCAGATAGAGCCTGCGCAATGGAATAAAGTCCTCAAAATTGAAATGTGACATTGCTCTAACATCTCCCATCTCTCTGGATTTCTTCTTTGCCTCGTTATCCCTGCCCACCAATTCATTTCCAGACTTTGTGCTTCAGAAGCGATGGGGAAAATCAGCAGTCTTCCAACTCAATTATTTAAGATCTGCCTCTGTGACTTCTTGAAGGTAAATATCTCTTACTTTTTTTTTTTTTGAACTGGTTGGAGAATTGTATTTAAACTGTGTACTGTTTTCTTCTGCCTAGAGTCTTTATTCACTTTAGAATTTGCATTGTTTCAGAACTGAGGGTTATTTACAAATTGCTGAATGTGCAGTTCTGTGCGAGCTGTAAAAGGAGCTCCGGGGGATGAATGCATTTGCAGAGATATCTGTACGGGTAGAAACTATTGCAAGGTACTTCTGCTAAAGCCTCCGCTTCCACAGGGCTTCCACGCCGCCGTTTTAAGAGATTCCTTTAAAATCTTGCCTATGGCTCGGGGCTAGAAAGATGAATATAAACTCGGGAGGCGCTTCTCTCTCACAGGTGCAGGCGTTGGCTTTTTCAGAGCATGTTCGTGTGTCTGTGTCTATGTACGTGTGTGATTTGTCAGGACTTTATTTACGAGGCATGTCACAGATTAAAGGTTACATTTTAGATGATAGGAAAGCTTTTTTAAAAATGCTCTTTTTTTTGGAGCCAAGAATCGGGAATTCTTTGCACTTCTGCCCAGAAAGTCAAAGTTAGAGGGAAGTTTAATTTGCTTTTCTGTAAAAGCTCTTAGACAACTTGCTGTCTTTGCATATTCAGAAATTTTAAACAGATCCAGGCTGTGCTCAGAAAGCAGGAGCTTACTGGCGGCTGCTTGTCCAACTTTTCTCTTCGGGAAGGGGACTTTCGTGACTGAGTTGGGGCTTGAATTTTGGTTTGAGGCTCTGCTCTTAGACTCGCGGTGGCGCGGCAAAGCCTCTTTAGGTGAATTGGCTGCCGCTTGCTCCTGCTGCTGCCGCCGCCGCTGCCTCTCGCAGCCTCTGCCTCTGTCACTTGCCCCTGCCTCTGTCGCTCGCCCTGCCGCTCTCCCTGCCGCCGCTGCTGCCACCGCTGCCGTTTGCCCCTGCCACTGTCTGTGCACTGCCTTCTCCTTTCGATCACTGGCCCTACTTCAAGTTTCCATTCTCAGCAAAATTATATCCTTCCAGACTTGTGTTTTTTCAATTTGCAAGCACTTCTAAGCCGCTGTCACCGGCTCCTTGGAGGCAGTTGCCGGAGGGCTTAATTCATAAAAGATCCCAGTCAAAGAGTACAGCAGTTTTTTGTGTTGCATTCAAATGCTTCGTCGCTATGACTTTTTCTTAGGCAAGTTAAGTGGCTTGGGACTTCCGGAGACAACCTTGTCAAGCACCTAATTGTGCCGTCCTCGCGCTGCCAGCAAGCTCCAGCCACCTTACAGGAGTGAAGTCAGCGTTCATATACGCTGTGTGGTCTGGCAGCTGGGATTGTGTGTCCCAAAGGGATTGTGGAATGTTACCTCGGCAGGCATGCATTCCACGTTTGGAAAATCGGCTCCAAATGAACTTTCTTTCCGTGCTGGGTCTGCAGAACATTTCAGAAGCGGAGCTAGCAATACGCTTCAACTTTTTTCCTGTACTTGCAGCAGGAGATGGCTGAAGGGAGCTACTGCGTGGTGGTCTTTGAAACATAGCTCAGGGAATAGAGGTCAGCTGCCTAGAGCTGCACACAAGCCGCCTGCTGGCTTTGTACTCTGAGGCTCAAGGTATTTCCCAGTGCCTGAGCCAGGGGAAGATGGGGGAGGAAGAGAAGGAGCTGGAACTTGAATCACTATTCTGGATAGCCAAGATAGATAGCCATACAATGGAAATGAGTGGCTTCCCTTGGGGGAAACGATGGACTCCAACACCCAGCTGTGCAATTTGCTCATTGTTTAAATGGACAAAAGGCAGTTTGCCCAGGCTCAGAGCATACCTGCCTGGGTGTCCAAATGTAACTAGATGCTTTCACAAACTCCACCCACAAAACAACACATGTTCTTTTAAGTCCTCAGTTTTGTGTTCACCTCGGCCTCATAGTACCCACACTGACCTGCTGTGTAAACGACCCCGGACCTACCAAAATGACCGCACCTACAGTGAGTACCTACTTATAACTACTGCCCTGGTATTTTGGCCAGCCATTTTTGTTGTTGTTCGGACATCTGGAATCAATTGATATCTCACTTGTTTAACACAGAAAGGTCCTTGGAGATGTGGATTTGGCAGTGATCTTTGAGGAAAGTGTTCTGAGTTCAGGATTGGCTTTTTTTTTTTTTTTTTGGCGGTCTCTTGCTCAGGCCCTTCCTTGTCCTCTTCTTATTACATCTATGGCTTCTCTCTACTGGTTTTCCTTGTGGTCGATGAAATAAGGGCCAGGGGAAATGGAGAACATATGGGGAGACTTGTTTGGGACTTTTTTTAACTCCTAAGCAAGTCCTATATTGTTTTCTGTTTGGGGAACCATGGTGTGATGAACCACTCTCTGGCTGTGCTGGATAGTCTCTGAGCTGAAGGAAAATGTACTAGAGGTCTAGGATTGATATTTATCAGACAGTGGTTTTCAGTATAATTCCATGCGGAAAGGAAAAAGAAAAATTGGTTCGAGCAGTTTTCAGTTTTTCAATTCTACAGGTACATATGTCTTACTGGACTTAAATGCACTATCCCTTAAAATAACTATTAAAATGTAGTTTGGGACAGCTCGTGACAGTCTAAATTTACAAAGGCTGTGAGATTGAGTAACAGTTGCTGTGGAGTTGGTCCAAACTAACCATTGCAGGTGCCTGGCCTTCACCGCTGAAACTGAGCAGGGGTAGGGGGGCAGTGTTTCAGAAATGGGTCTGCCTGAGTAACTAACATTCATTCTGAAGTTGGTCTGTTGCCAGAGTGTAGGGAAGTGTTCTCTAAGACCAGTTATGAGGATTACAGGCCTACCCTTTCACAAAGAACCATGAAGCCCTGGTGGGTTGGATTTATTCAAGTTTCCATGAGAAATATTGAAGGGGAAGCTCCCCTTTCTTCTTTTTATAACTAAGAGGAATGAACAGCATTAGCTCATTTCTGTAAAATCTGGTGTCTTTGGTTGTATGGAGATGGAGTATGTCCAGGCTGAAATGCGACTGAGCAAAGGTACCAAGGGCTTAACTAAGGAGGTACCTCCTCCTTAACTGCATGTCCTCTGTCCCCATTGACTTGAGAGCAGAAAGCTCCTTTCATCTCCAGCCGCTCTATATGCACTACTGAAATATTTACCTTGTGAGATCAAGAACCAGGCCCTCCCTTGGGGTTTCTTGCCCCCTCCAAATGCTAGGCTGAAGAACTAGTCACTAAATTGAAAATGGGTTTAAAATGGTTGAGTAAAATTTGCCACTGATACAGAGCCATTCAGGAGAGAGCTCACACAGGACAGGGAAATGGCCATAAACTAAATCTCTGAGTCTCATTCTCTGACAAGTCGGGATTGAATGAATTTGCCTCAACTGTGAGATTTAAGGGAAAAAAAAAGAGCCTCCTTTAAAAATTATAGCTTCCAGTACATATCCATTACCCCTTTTATAGGGTGGCTCACCTCATACCCTACTGGTGACTCTTTCCACAATATTGAAAGCATATGTCTCTGAAAGGGGTGAAGTCACTCACCTTGGGGGCCTTCCTGGAAGAAAGAACACGCTGGTTCCACGAGTAGCAACACTGAAAAGTAGGATGTCACCACCGTGTCTGTGTGTTTCTTAGAATGAAGAGTGACTGGAGTCCCGGGAATGCTGACTTTGGCAGGGGTGCCAACCAAGGGTTCCTTGGTAGATTTTTTTTATAAAGTTGATAAGAGGGATCCATGAGTGCTTCCCAGAGAATAAGTCAGAATTCCTGTTGCTCAAGAAAAGGCTCTTGCAGGTTTTAAGCCCAGTGCCCTGCATTTAAAAAATGACTCTCAGTGTGCACCTCTCTGATAGTGAGCTAGAAGGGAGGACTCTGGTGTCTAAGATTACATTTATGTCCTGTTGAAGCTTGAGAGATGAGTATTAAACTCCCTGACCTGCTGCCAGCCTCCCTTTTCCTGCTTGTCACTCTCCCCCAAGGCAGGAATAGAAATGAGAAACCCTCTTCGCCCAAGGCAGCCATAAAACTTGAACATTTGCTTCTCCCATGACTTCCAGTAGAGGAGCTGGCCAGAGAGAAATCTGCTGCCTGCCCTGTCTGATGGCAGGTCACTGGCACCTCCCCCGAGAGGAGTCCTAAATCTTATACCCAGGATTTATGAATGCTTCACAAAGGGGCATAGAAGAGTCAGGAGAATGAAGACATGCTGGGTTTTCCACCTCAGTCTACCGGTCATTAAATGCTAACTCTGCCCACTGTCCACGCCCCATTGAACAACAACATATGGGAAAGTTTACCCCTGTTGTAGAGGCTTCTTTTTTTTTTTCCCCTGAAGGCTCTCACCTCACATAAACCTTTAATTAAATAAAGACATCATGCCTTTCATCAACCTGCATTATGTTATGGAGGTACAGACTCTGACCTTCATGATGTGTAAGGAGAGGGAATCACACCTTTCTGTCACAATGCTTTTGTGAGACAATTACGTTCCTAAATCTTGCATGGTTTTCCGGTTTTGAGACTGCTTGCTTGGTTTTCCACCTGTGGTTGTGTTAGCTGCTAACATTCGCAGGTAAGATTTCTCTGCCTCTTCCCCACCTCTGCTCTGCCTGCCTCCCTCCTTTCCTGACCCCCCCCTTTCTCTGGAAGGCTATAATGATAGATTTTTGCAATACTGTTCTGGCCAGTATAAGATCTTCTTAATCTATGGCCAGAGAGTGATGCCCTGGTTAATTTAATATTCTAACCAATAATAAATGTAATGAATATATGTAACATCTGGAGATGGTCACGTTTTAGATTATTTAACTTGAAGCAGTTTAAGTGCAAAGCTGAGCAAAATTTAATATTTGATAATTCAGATGTTTTGTCTCAGACTGGCATGGGGATCCCAACACACACACATAAAACATTCCACCACAAACACACACACATACACACACACACTAAAATAACTGCATCTTTTGTCACGCAATAAATGTTTGTAGCCCTTTTACCCTATTTATTAGTAATAGAAACTCATAGAAGCCCCAGGAGAATGTCTGAAGATCCAGTAGCAAAGGGACTAACCACGGTTTGTCTGATGTCAGGCCAGGCTCAGGCCATGTTCCTCGGGGGCCCTTCATGCCACACTGCTCTTCTAGGACAGAGTTTTAATGAAAGATGACAAGGAGTATCAAGCTAGAGTCAACATATTGCTGCCCCATCCTTTCAGGACCCAGAAGGATACCTGATACTCCTTTTCTTTTTCCCCCCTCCGACAGATAAAGATACACATCATGTCGTCTTCGCATCTCTTCTACCTGGCGCTCTGCTTGCTCACCTTCACCAGCTCCACCACAGCTGGACCAGAGACCCTTTGCGGGGCTGAGCTGGTGGACGCTCTTCAGTTCGTCTGTGGACCAAGGGGCTTTTACTTCAGTGAGTAGCTCTCCCACCCCCTCTCCCAACCCTCTTCTCCCTGCTACAATGATTCTGAAGTAGATGGTGTCCTGGATTTACAACCACAGGGATTGGTCAAATAAATGAGTGACTGCCTATGGCTAACAGCCACCCCCACCCCCACCCCCAGGCTCCAAGATCCATCACCTTAAAGTATGCATAACACTTCAGTGGGGCTTTGGCAGGTTTGGGAGATTTACAGTCGAATTTTCTTCCTTAAGAGTTTGCCTTTAACTGCTTCCTCTGGGGCCCTTTCCAGAATTTATGGTCAACCCCCACTCTCCTGTTCCTCCCAATGAAGAAATGAGACGGCATAACCCTAGAGTATTGCAGATTGTGTTCTTAGACATTTGGGCACATATAGAAACATCCAGAGGGTGTACAGGACTACTTTGGGTGTTCTGAAATTTAAAGTAAAATGGTAAGGATCTTGCACCCCGACCTCATGTGAACTTAAGAAACGAATTAAATGGAGAACAAAGTAGATGTCTCCATGCAACACAAAGCCAGCATGAGTGGACAAAAGGTGATCTTTGCCAAGAGATGTTTGTAAGTACACAAGCTTTCTAACCGCACACTGTGGTGTCATTATCAATATGCCCTCTATGCAGATTGACTTTGATAATTTCTTCTCTTCCTTTTGTGATTATGTCCCTTTGATGTAGGTCTTCCCTGGGTATTATAGCCATCTAGAAAGGAGTCTTTGAAAACTTCAGCACCACATATCTTTTAAAAGTAGGTCTCAGACAATCAGAGAGTCAGCAGTCCGTGGGAAGGAGACAGGGCAATCAATTTCTGTAAATATCACACACCCATAAGTCAATGGCCACCAAGGGGAGTGATCACTTGAAAAAAAAATCTACCTCATAGGTATCCATCTCATAGAATATTACAATGCAGTGAAAAACTGGAAGACAGATATGAACTCTGTACATTTCTTTGGAAGTGCAAAGAGTTCTTGGAACCTGGGCGTGAGTCATTTGCCAGTGCTCCTGTCACTCAAGTGGAGACAAATCACCTCGGTGAACCCCCACCCCCAATCCCAAGCTCAGGCTCCTGAGATGATTCATACTCTTGAAGTCTCTCCTGTCTTCTTGCCAAATGCCAGTCTCTCTTGAGGCAGGTGATAATGGCTGTGGCTTGTGTGGTATGGGGTGTGTGTGTGTGTGTGTGTGTGTGTGTGTGTGTGTGTGTAAGAAGGAGGCAAAAGTTTATTCATATAAGTTTGAAACTACGAAGGGAACTACCAAGGAGACTGTTAATGTGTATTTACCATGGTTTTGGCAAAATAAAATAAAAGAGACAACTTGGCTGAATAGCGTCAGAGACGGACACGCTTTCGGTTGTTTGAATGGGAAATTTTCCACTTCGTGCTCCCTGCCAGTCCTTTATTTGAATAAATTCACTTACTCTTCTGGCACTAGAACAGTTTCATCTAGTTCCCTGGTGCAGGAGAGATGAATGAGTTCATTAGGTGGGTGACTTTTTTCTTTTAATACAAGACTTGTTTCACCTTTAAGAACATTCTAAACCAAGTGAAATGAGACATGAACACAATTGAACAAGGAATTGAGGGCATTCTATAACTCGCTGTAATTGAGCTATATTTTCTCTTTGGAAAACATAAGTCGTTCTTATCTCCAGTTCCCAAGGACTTTGTCTCCTCTTGGCAGGGCACTTGTGTAAGGACCTTCTGGGTAGTGGCATATTGAATTGTAACACCCACCCTGATGTACTCCAGGAATTTCTGGCACGAGACATGACTATGCCTATGCTGTTTACATCAGATAACGAAAACTAAGACAAGAAATAACAACTCAGCTCTAGATAACTGGGCAATACTTATATGTGTTTGCACAGACACTTGAGCATTGAGCACTGGCAACGGAAACTGGTTTTTATGGGCTGGAAAGGTTTTTGCATTTGATCACCAGGAGGATCAAATTTCAATAAGTGTGTTTAAGTTGTGTTTTAATAGCTTAAAGGGAAAAGAATTCATACGGTCACTTGACACTTATAACAGGGTTCTAGATTTCAAAACAGTGACTGTATGAAACACGTGCTGTTGTGAATTCTGCCATTAAGAGTGGTTTTGTAATCACATCCCACCATATACATGACTTAAACTAAATCCCAAGCTCTGTTTGGCTCCTTAAGTGTGAAGGTATTCTTGATAGCTCTCTGATCGACTCCACAATCCTCTCTACATGAGAAGAGCTGATCCTTTTAAATTGCTTTAGTTTACTTCAAAACACTGGGGGCAGGGGAGGGGAAGCTTTTTTTTTTTTTTTTTTTTTTTTTGGTTTTTCAAGACAGGGTTTCTCTGTGTAGCCCTGGCTGTCCTGGAACTCACTTTGTAGACCAGGCTGGCCTCGAACTCAGAAATCCATCTGCCTCTGCCTCCCAAATGCTGGGATTAAAGGCGTGCACCACCACGCCCGCTGGGAAGCATTTTTTTTGTGTGGTAGCACAAGATATAAATGAGAAACCAGAAGATGACTGAGAGACTGACCTTGCCTTTGAAGTACTCAGAGGTTAGAAAAAAAGTATCATATGCTATAAGGGAAAATAACCTTGGGAAAAGAAGTGCAATTCTTTAAGCTTTTCCTGAATCTTCCCCATCACTCATGACATGTCTTTGCCAGGCTCTGCCCTCTAAGTGAACTCCTCAAAGGCCATAGCTATTTATCTTTGAAGATCAATGTCAAGTTCAATGTTTGAGCGATAAGGTAGCTGCTGGTATCTATCCATTGGAACTGGCAAGATTGAATCCAAGTAAACAGCATAGAACTGCTTCTGTGGGGTTCTCCCAGGAAGAACCACCAAGGATTAGGATCACCAAACACTTTACAACATACTTCTCACCTCCCTCGTGCCTACCTAGTTATTTGATGAAACTGCTTAGCTTTCTTCGCAGAATAGCAATGTTAGGTATATCACCAGGAACTTATAAGCTGTCCTTTGGCCATCTCTAAGCTACACTCATGGTCTGTTTCCTTCCTGAGCCAATTATTCTTACAGGCATTAACTGTTGTCAACAAATTTTATTGAGTTTCCTTTTCATCCCCTAAGATTTACTGTGTGTGGGGAAGTCAGTGCTAAGCATTTACAGTCCTCGAAGTACCTTTTAAAGGAGAGTACCCTTCACATGTCTGTCCCCGCAGTTGACATTTACTAGATTTTGCTCTTATTTACAAAGTTTTATTGAGGCCATACCTTTTTATTTTAAGCTGGTTCAACTTCACTTTGGAAGTATATATTTCTCTCCATGGCGGAAGGCAGGGTCTCATCTTGGATTGATATTTAAACATCATAAAGAAAATTGCTTCTATATTTATTTATTTATTTATTTATGGATAATACAAACTATTTAACAAGGAAGAGTTCTGAAATCTTATTAAAACTGTTCTGAGTATGTTTTTTGTTTGCTTTGTTTGTTTTCCTAATGCTTGCTTTGTGTAGGTTGACCTAATTTTGCAAATGAGCTCACAATACCGGTCTAGCCTAAGTTCTGTAGGAGCACAGCAGACACAACCTCCAGGATGATCAGATGTGAATATCCCTCCAGCATAAGTAGAGCAGTTGATCCAAAATTAATGTGGCTTCCCCAGACATTTTACAAAATGAAGGAGCCAATGAAGAGCTAATTATGGGTTCTTCCCCATGTACCGTAGAGAGAGGGCATGTCAATCAGGCGGGTGCTCTTTCGGTTCTGTGAGGAGGGCAGCGCCATTGTGGAGATGAAAGCTTACTAGCAGAGATTAGCTGGTTTGCTGGAACCCACACATAGGACAGACGTCCAGTTATAACTTTGTTTTGTCTGAAGCACACCAGTGGGTAAAACAAAGTGAAAGAGGTGACGCTTGCCGCAGGTATAATTTTGGACGGCTATGGCAAGAAACCATTTTTAACATTGCTGTTTGGGAACTTCTGGAATTTTTCTCCTTTGAGGTAGTTAAGAAGTTGACAGACAACCAACCATCTTGAATGGTTTCAATTAAGAACGACCAGAAGAAAGAGAGGTTCTGGGGTCCTTTTCAGTTTTAAGAGTCTATAAACAGTCCCTTAAATAAAGTGTATATGCTTTACCTCAGGCAGTCTGGGGAAAAGGAGAAGTAAATCAATTAGAAAAGAAAGTTGGATACCCTTTCAGCTACCCCAGATTTATAGCTTTTGTAAAACATCCCTCCAATGCAGGCTTATTAGGAACAGATCTGAATAAACGAACAGCATTCTTCATGTGTTAAAGCATACTGTTTTTAAAGGGTTTAAGTGAAACTTTGCAATTAGCTTTCATTGTTATTGATTGCACAAACCTTCCGAGGCTTTGCTTATTATTATAAACTCGGACTTCTTCCTTTGATACGCAGAGCTCAGAAAACTACCTCCAGACCTGTCAATCATTATTTATATGACTTTGGCAGGCATTTAAACTTCCTGGGCTGAAATGCCCTTGTCTATAAAACAAGGGGATTGTGTTAAAGCAAATGACCTTTAACTTTAACAGATTTGACATCTAGGTTGCAAGCAACAAGCGTTCATGCTATTGGAGAAGGAAGAACCCTGGATTTAACTAGTGCCTGAGGACCATTTAACTTCTTTTATCTTCTTGACATCATCTCAGTTGGTCCCCAAAGGTAGCCAATCTGCTCACTTCAAGAAATCAGAGCCAGCTGCTTTGCTTTATTTCAGTTTGAACTTCAGGTTCTCCAAGGACAGAACAGAAACTCAGACATGACCACAAAGTCCGAGGTCTTAAACCTAAGCTTGTCATTTCTCTTTGTTAGCAAAGATGATCTGATGATACTCATCTTTCAAACACTTTTGCACTGCTTTGACATGTGAGGGGGGGGTTTGCAATGAGTAAATCTGTTCATTATCTCAGAAGAGCATTCTATGAATCCACCTCAATCCTTTGGGCATCCTATTAGATACAGCCTGTCTAGCGAAAGAAGAACAACACAGTTAAAAAAAAGACACCCACCCACCACTAACTTTGGGCCAGTGTGGATTTTGAGCTCCATCCATCTGCACTTCCTTGCATAGCACCCCTATGGGAATTCCAGGCATGCATTTGTGTGAGTTCTGGTCCAAGTTAGGGGCATGGTCACTGCCTATGGAAAAACAATTCTCTTTGAAATTGATACATCTGGAATTGACCTTATAACCTTGCCCTCATTAGTACACAGAGCTAATAGGCCACAGATATTGTTTGTTTAAAAGAGCACTGGGCTTTTATCTTGACCCTCAAATGCTCGCTACTACCTTTTAAAATATACCCAAGGGGCCTTGTGTGGGGGACTAAGAAAAATGGAGGTTTCTGTGTGAAATTAGAAAACAACTTTCAATTTTATGACATGTTAATATTCATTAAGATTGTCTTCTCCTGGATCAAAGACCTAGAAACGGGAGAATGACAGGTTCAAGACCAAGACTGTGGCCTCTTTCTACAAGAATCCAGAGTTGAGCCTTAGCTTTGCAAACTTAGTGGGAGACCTTGAGCAAGCTCCTAAACCATGCTGTGCCTCAATTTCTTCATCTGTAAAATGGGACCTGCCTTATGGTGTTGATATTGGGGTTGAATGAACAGAGAGATTTGAACATGTTAGTTTAGAGTGGTGCCTGGTACATCACACCATCCTAATTAGCTAGCCCATCTATTTACTCTCATCTGAGCCTCGGTTGTAGAATCTGCTGTAAAAGTTTCACTATCTGAAAAGTCCACTTAGTTATTGACTCACTATTTTTTTTTGCTTGGGACAGAAGCAATTCATTGTTGAGACAATCACTAGTAGTAACAATCAGGTGCATAGCATCAGTATAAATGATGAGAAGAGTGATCTGCTTGTCTCCCTGCTCTGTCTTTATCACCACTTTGACAGGTAGAGACGGTTTACTGCATTAGACAAACAATAAATGTAAAGGCATGGGCTGGGAAAGATGCTCAGCAGGTCATACTTGTCCCACAAATGTGAAGATGTAAAGCCAGATGCAGTGGTGGTGCAAGTCTGCAATTGTAGTGCTCCAATAAAGAGACATGGGAGGTATTCCTAGGAGAACCCTTAGAGGCTTGCAATCCAGCTAGCCTGACATGCACAGTGATGGGAAGACCCTGCCTCATACAAGGTAGGAGTTAGGGACTTACATCCATGGATGGCCTCTAACCTCCACATGTATGTGATGGCATGTAGGCTTGCACTCAGACACAGAACAGACACACCACATACATGCACACATACACACAAAATGAGATGAGAGGTGTGGAGATTTTGAAACTTGATGGGTCAAAAAGCCAAGTCCACAGTTTCTCGTCTTCATGAAATACTCTCATTTGGTCACTTGTTCAGAAGCCCACAGTTTTGTAGCCTAGAGAAGTGCTCCCTGAACCCTAGTCAACCCCTGGAAAATACACAGCAAGATCCCTGGTATGAAGCAGTTGGCTTTCAGCATTCTCTTGAAATGAGGCCCTTAGAGAGTGGGGAGGGGCATATCTATGTAATGAACTTGCATTTTACCTCTGAGACCATTGAGAAAATACTAAGAAAATTTCAACAGAGTAAAGAAGAAAAGTTTCCTTTGATGAGAGATAGCTGCTGTACAAGACATTGCCTAGGACTCCCTCAGTCACTACACAGCCCCTTTCCTGTGAGATCCAAGATGCCCTCTGTTCTGGGGATCCTCACCCATCACTCACAAGTTTCATACTCTTCTTCCTCTAACAGAAAACCTCAAAGGTTTAACTTCTTGCAGCATTTAGTTTGGAAGGCTTGCTTTTTCTCAAAGAATTGCCGGGAATTGTTGGAACACACGCCTTTAGTGGGGTACCAGGAAAGTGTTGTCAAAGGTGAAAAAGGACCAGATGGGAGCCTGATCAAAGTGGGAGTGGCCAGTGGGCTGTAACACAAGATTTCCGGCTGTGCGATGTATATCTCAACCATGGGATGAGAAGATCTCACATCAATTGCAGGTAGACATTTAAGATCCAAAAGAGAGATTGAGTGTCAAGTAGCTTGAGTGTTCTTCCAAATACCTTGTCCAGATACTATGTGCCATGCCAGCATCCCTTAGGTACTCCGTCAGAGCCAGTCCCATCTCTGTGGGCTTCTAAACAAAACAAGTGAGCAAATGAGTGTACTTCATGGAGACAAGAAGCTGTGGGCTTGGCTTTTGGACCCATCAAGTTCCAGAAGCCTTCCTTTTGATTTCAAAACCCACAGCACAGATCCAGACACACTGAGAACAGGCACAAGGTCTCTCCCGAGGAGATTCCCTCTTGTCCTCACTTACAGACCACAGAGGCTTTGATCTTCCCTCTAGCCAGATGTCCTTGACAACCACGGTGGCAAATTACCTTGTTTGCTCTGGGCTGTTCGCCTGGCACAGTTCCCACCCAGCACCTTTCCACGAAACTTCATAACGCTCTTCTATCCCAAGGAATTATTTTGGTTGCCTGGAAAGTTTAAACCTCCCATTAGCTGTCAGACCGAGGAGACCACATCTCGGAGGAGGAGTTGTGTTTGTCTTTATCTATATGTGAGATCGTGTTTCAAACATAGCAAAGAGCTGTTACTTGACATGCAATTCCCTAACTGTAGCAAGTTGTATGCCTATTTAATTCATTGTTTAGTCTCACATTGGCTAGAGCCATTTAAAGAAGCACTTGGCAAGCTCTAGGTTTGCATTCTTGGCATAACTGCCCCTTTTAGTTTTCCACTGAACCCTGGATACCAAGAAAACCCCTACACTTGCTTTGCATCTGGCATACTGCTTGATACAATTCACCAGACCCTCTGCAAGTGGCCCCTCTCTGCATTCGTCCGAACGTAATTAATGGCTTTGCAATATTTGATCTGCAGAAGCAGAGACACAAAGGGAAATTGTGCAACCCAGAAGAGACCACACAGCCTTTTAAAATTAAAACCTTTTGCTTTAAATGTTCTTCGGCATTCTGCAGGAGTAGAAATTTCCATTTCAAGAGGAAAAATAAAGTCATGCTGAAATGCCCAGGAAGATACTTAAGAGAACCTGATAATTGATCAAATGTACACACCTCTATCTCCCTTTTAAAGCCACCTGATTGTTAAAAGGAAGGAACATCAAACTTTTGGAAAATAATCTTCCCAACACTAAAACAGAAACCCAGAGAGAAGTGATGTGTTCAAGGTCACATAGCTAATTAGTAGCAGTAGGAGATGTGTGGATTCTGCTCTCTAATCCCAGTGCAGCCTGCCTCTACTTAGCATGATTAATCATGCCTGTGTGAAATTACCTGGTAACTTCAAATGAGCGGGAACAGGGAGGGGGAGGGGAACTCAAGTCAAGTTCATGCAAACGAGTGGTCCCCCAGGGGACGGTGCATTCTAGTGCATTCTAATAAGCGCACCTGAGAGTTGACAATTTGCTCCCTTGTGGCAGAAATTAAAGTCATCTGCCTGCCTGTAGATATGGAGTACAATGCCTTCAGATGTGCTTTGGGCATTGAAATCTACTTATGGTATAATTTAGACTATTATTGTATATTATGTTCTTCTGGTCCTCTGGCTACTCTCTCCAAAGTCAACTTCAGTAGAACTGCTTTGGAATGACTTAACAAAGCTGTGTGTTCCTGGAAACTCTGAAACAGCCTCTTGAATTGGAAGGTCAGCTTTTTTTTTTTTTTTTTTTTTTTTTTTAGATTTCTCTGTCTCATGCCAAAAGAAATTTATACCTGATATTTTTTCAGACTCTTAAGCAGATACTCTGCGAATCTCCAGTGGTTTCCTTCTTTGTGCCTTTTGTGGAGTACTAGGAAAGGCTGTCTGAGGAGAAGCATGGTTAAGCTAAAGTTTGGTTACACTGTGCAAGAACTGTCAGGCAATCCTGTGTTTCTGGGAAGATAGCACTACCTCTGTGCTATTTACCCTGGTGAAATGGGTCTTTCATCAGAAACAAGCAATTTAGAAAGACTGTTCGGAGCCAAGCCCGTGGAGCCAACTTCTGATTATCCAATGAAACTGGGGGAAAGGAGCCCAAGAGTTAGAACTGTGGATTAAACTGATGTGTGGACTCTGCATGTTTCTCTCATTCCTCCTCCATGCCCATTTATGAAACCAGGTAACGTGTTCTGAAATCATATTCATTCTTACACAGCCCTTCCTTTTCCTGGCAGTGTTATTAGCAATAGGAGTTTCAGCTGTAGGAATATTGAAGTCTGGGGTCTGGTAACTTCTGCTGAAAGGAGGGTCATGTCCAGTATATTAAAGTAGGTTCAGAGCAGTATGATTGGCTCCTACCAATGCCAGGAGTCCCATTGTAATAAATAAACACAGATATTGCCTAATATATTTTGGGGTGCTAAATCACCCCTAATTCAGAACTACTGGACTAGGAAAGAGAAATAAGTAACAAAGCAGAACAAAATCAGGCATAAAATTAAAGATAACACACCACCTAGGAAGCCTTCCTAAATGAAGGGACTAGGGGCTCAGGCCTCCGTCAATGATTCCAGGAGTGGATGGTCCATTGCCTGGGTCAAGCAATGAGAAGAGTCAATGGAGCTAGAAAAACTTTTCTATGGAAATATACAGCTCTTTCTAGAAGCTATTTGAAAAAGCTCTTGCAGGCTTTCCTTTCTGCCTTGCAGCTCAGCGGTTTTGGTAAGAGCGGTTAGGACAAAAAGAAGTGGCCTACTACAAATCTGTAGGCCTTAGAAGTTAGATTGAGATCACCTGAAGCCAGTATAAATGACACTGGCTGCTTGCACCTTTGTGCTTATGACCATTCCTTTCTTAGACCCATAATAAATAAACTCTATCCTTCACTAGGAAAAGGCCTAGTTCAAAGTAAATGCCCCCCCTTCCCTTATTATCCTTTTCCTATCTGAGCATCATCAGACTCACTGTCCAGAAAGTCAGCAGTCGCACGTTGAGTTTGACCCATTATCCCCTACCAAACAGCATTGTGGTCCTGGGGAAGACACTCTGATCGTAAGCCTCACACTCCTCATCATAAACTGGTAATAAAAAGATTATGGCTCGGAAATGTTCTGAGACTCAGCCCTAGAAGGGCTTCTGAAACTAAAAGAGCCATCTAGACACATTCCCTATTGATGCATTGAAGGAGACACTTTGTCTTTTGTGCTTACTCAGGGCTGACAATTTAGTTCAGTCATTCAATCTCTGCAAAACTTTCTGTAATAATTATAATCTAGAAAAGTTAGCTCAGTCGCATATTCTCCTCGACATTCTTAATTAAAAGTAACAGCACACTGAGATCTTCTTCTTACCTATCTCTTTGTCTTTAGAACGACCAAGGGCTACTTACTGCTTAGCTTTAGTATTAGTTTTTTTTTTCTCTTTCTGGAAGAAGCAAGAATGAGACGAAGCCTATCATGTTACCACACTGAGGCTGCTGAGAGAGTTTATTCTCTCGGAGGTAGTCAGGTAGTCACTGAAGCAGCATGCGTAGGCAAAAGATCTTTTTCCTCCAGTCAGCTATTAGTGAGCTCTGCTTCGCCTCGAAGCATAAATGCTCAGCAGAGGGGATTTATTTACAGTCTGAAAAGTAATTTTCTCTCTCGAGTTGCTCATCGAAAGGATGTTTGTGTTTCATGATTGTCTGACTTAAGATGATGATTTACAAAGCGGCTTTTTGCTTAAGCATGACTTTAATGTAATCAAAAGTATGAGCTGTATCACCCTATGGACCAGGAACAAGGTGGCTTTTCTATCTCAGAGGATTTCCATGCAACCACCTCTAGAGATACAGATTTGAGATGTAGAAAATATACATCCAGGGCACCCAATGATGGATTAGCTACTATTGCTCTGGATTTTCATCGTACTTTATAGCTTGTTGGGAAAAACAGAGACTAAACACCCATAGATTTCTTTTTCCGGACCACCACAGTTGCCAGCATGAGACACTTAATAAAACCCTGATTTGATATTGAAAACCTCACTCCAAAATCGTGTTGATTCTTCCCATTCCCAAGAATGAGCCCCTTGACTTTCTGTTGGCTACTGTCATTGTGTGTTGAGACTGAAGAGATAGGAGAATTCAGTCTTCAGGTCTACTTGAACTATCAGCTCTAAGGTTTTCCTCACCACTGAACAGTCAGCTCAAGACTAAGGCAACAGAGACTTTTTGAAGCCTTCCAGACCCTCATTTATATATCCTCCCAAGTTTGAAAACCCTAACTTATACTCCATTCTTCTCTCTTGTTCTTTTTGATGCATTTACAAGAAGCCATTGTAGACCAGGGAAGTGAAACCCTAGCACATATAATCAGAAAGACAGCACAGCCAGAGGGCCTTTGCTCAGTAAACACCACAATAAGGTTCTATTTGCCAACCAGAACTAAAGAATTGAAGAGCTATGAAGAACCATACATAGTCATCAGACCCAGAGAACCAAGAATGAGAGAAAACCTGGTGTGCACCAGGCCCTAAAGTAGACTATTGGGGAAAGCAATCTGATCATCCGCATCCAGTCCTAAGAAACTCCTGAACAAGCAGACACATTAAGTGGAACCTTAAAAACTCAAGTAAAATAGTCCTGGTGACTACAGTCTAAGTCCCCGCCATGAACTACTAGGTAATGTTTTCTGGTTAGTGAATGAGAATAGTCATGGAAACTCCAAGTGTTTAATCATTCTGAAAACACTTCTTCCGACTTCTATAAACCAACTTCATTGGGTTTCGTTTCTTCTCCATCAGTGTGACTTTATTTCATAAACCTTAGAAGTTTGATACATTGGAGGCTTCAAAGAGAAAGAGCAAAGGTGAAAAAGGAATTTTCCTGAGTCAGTTTAATGTCAGCTGGTTGGCTAGTTAACGCACTTTCTATCGCTAGCTGATATAAGCTACCCAAAGCAAAAGGTATATATTCTAGTCTTCCATGAAGATCTTCCATGAAGAAGCTTAAATTTTCCTATGTATTTTGAGTTTTCTATTTCTTTCCATTCAAGTCTCCAGTTGTTCATAGGCTTATTTAGTTTGGCAGAAGGTAATGGTGATTCATGAAATGAAAAAATTTGAAGGCAAAGCTACTGAAAGTGGATCTAATTTCTTAGGGTAATTTGGGAGCGAGAAATTGATAATTTGTCTCCTTTTTTTCTGGTTTCATCGGCTGCCATGCTGCCAAATAGTTTGCACCATATGGATGTTTGGTCATTCCTGAAATGCATAACAAATCTTAGCTGCAACTTTATCTAACATGGCTGAAGAATAAAACTATAGTTGGCTCATTGGCTCATTGTTCTTGGCTGGGCAGCCTCGATCAATGGCTATTGAGTTGAAAACACAAGATCAGATGGATACCATTTCCAGCTTGTTCCTTCCTATGGATCCAGCCATTTTACTGTGTTTGTCAAGCACAGCAAATGTTCCCAACAAGTATGGCTATATTTTCAGCACAGATGCAAATGATAGTAAGTTTGACTCTCTCAGTTTGAGTGTTGAGATAGTATTTTTTATGTTTGGGGATTACTTCTTTCCTGCTGGTTCTTACCTCCCAGTAAGGAACAGATATTTGGAGATAATGTCTTAGATGTTCAATGATGTAGTCACGTAATAGGCTTCCCTTAAGTTAGATTTGAGGGTCCTAAAGTTGTAGGAATATAAGACTTTGAAAAGTGTTCATGCTCTAAGTCTGGTTGGCATTCTTATAGACTTATAATAATGCTTTTACATGAGATTGTGGAATTTTCTCTTAATAGATAAGCTATTGATTGACCAGTAACTATGTAGAAGTGATGTATAAGCTAAAGACAGAGAGGGACTTATTTCTAGCTAGTTCAGAAGCACTCACTTGCCCCTTGGAGACTTAACAGTCACTAGATGGGTGATTGGTTTCAAGTTAAATGACTTTGATCCCACTACCACCACCACATTAAAACAAACAAATAAACAAACAAAAAATCAGCAATACTAAAAAAAATCAGAGAAGTCTATCCCTTCAGGGAAAAAAAAAGAGAGATGACTGATAGATATAGAAAATGTTTTCTATCCAGAAACAACCTCTTGTTTACATTGGGTCAAGTGTGTTTGATTAGCAAATGCTCTTAAAGATGCATGTTAATGTCATTTGGTGTATGAAGGTAGATCTGAAGGCAGGCTGCTCAACACACCCTAGGAGCTTATTAGAGAGGCAGGATCAGGGGCTCCTAGCACCCCCAAATTATCTCAAATCTGCATGTTAACTAGGGAATTAACTTGGGAGATTGTATGAACACTGGGGTCTGAGGAAACATGTTTTAGAAAATAATGTGTGACACTCATTCCAGAAGAAAGACAATAAAAACTAGGCAGTGCTCAGCTTCTACTGAAGCTGAATGATAATGCTGAGGTCAAGGCTGCTTACAGTTTCTACCAATGTAGAAGGCGAGGCAGTAGCCTCTATTTTCTCAAGTTAGTGGTTTCTCTACAGAGGAAATACAGAGATGCTCGAAGGATAACCCTGTGGCCTGATTTTCTGTGAACTAGAAATTGGAATTCCCAATTGCTGTGGCTGCAATTTTCAAACCTGTCACCAGGGCCAGGAACTGAGCTCCAAGACCTTAAGATCTTGCCAGTTTCTTTTTCAAGAGTTACAGTTTTTCAGAAATAACCCAGCAACAGTGCTGCGTGTATGTGTGCATGCATGTGTGCGTGTATGTCTACGTATTTGCGTGCATTTGTACACATATATGTCTGCTTATGTGTGTATATTATATAAGCATGCATTAAGCAAGAAAATGTGTTTCATTCCTATCACTCTGCCTCCATCTTTATGCCAGCCAGATCCTCAGGTTTCTATTAGTCTCTGCCGACTACTTCCCTCATGGCCCCTGTTTTGGTTTAATAGAAATGATTGGATATGATAAGAATATATTTCTACCACCCATCAGAAGGCAAAGGATAAACTTTGAAACTGTGTCTCAAGGTAATATCTAAGTTTCCCCAGGGCCATTCTAGAATATGACAAATCCCCTGCTTGAGCATAATAATACAGGACCAGGTACACACACACACACACACACACACACACACACACACACACACATACACGACAGCCTCCTGTCTTAAGCTCTTTGAAACTTCTTAAAGATACTTGATCTAGGGTCTTGGTGTTGTTCTTGGACCAAAATGTTACATTTGATCTTTTTAGAACCAGGTGACGACTATTTGCATACAATCATATCACTGAATTGATACTGACAAAATAATATCTACAGCCTTATCTGGAACAAGCAGTTAGTTCACATTGCATCTAAATCTCTTTAGTCCTGCTTTTAAAAGGTCCAGTTAGATATGGAGTCTATTGTTTCTTTTCATGGTTGCTAGCACTCTTCTCTCATTAACCTTTACTTGGCACTTTGATAGAAACACATAGAAGTTTAATCACAGCAACCATTAGTTTCACTGTAAAATCATCCACTGAGTATCTGCTTTGTGGTAAACAGGATCCATGGGAAAATGAAGCCTGCCTTGACAGGCTTTATTTACTCTTTACTCTTGTGCCACAAGGACTCCTTAAATATCAATCTTATAACCCAACTCATAAGGGCATATTTCCTCCATCTCTGATTCCATCTCTTGGTTTCACCATTTACAGAGTGTGTTCTGCTTGACCCTGTGCTGGCAACAAGAGGCTTAAAAGTAAGCACAACCACTACACTCATGGAGTTGGTGAGCAGATCTCACAAGAGACCAGTCACCACTCAAAATCCATCCAACTGTAACCCACATAAATGAATTGTTTTATATGTGTGTGTATTTATAAACATCAAAAATATCCTAAATGAAAGCAAAAACTAACACAGTCTCTTGGAAAATAGGCTGGCATACTATGGTGGGGTCTACTTGGAAGCCCAAGTAGCGTCCCTTGTCTGCAGCTTTCAGTATCTGCACTATGAGCCCAGCACACACCATAGTGACCTTGAAGGGTTGCTTCATTCATTTATATACTCATCTGCTGTTAGCACCAGCCCACACTGTTTCTGCTTAAGATATGCACGATCCCTTTGGATGCAAACTATCCACTTTTCTGTCATTCATGCACTTCATTTTCTGTCATCATGCACTTATTGGCTCTGTATGATCACCCACTCACTCAGCTAACTTCCGCTGACTCATAGGAATGCCACACAGACTTTATCTTTTGCACAACCTCATAGCTCTCCCCAGACATACCAAAGGTACACGTCATCAAGAATTTGTAAGATATCAGGCTCTCTTGATTGAAAGAAGAACCCAAGTCTGAAATCCCAAACATTTAATAAACTTAGAGATCACCAAAGGGGTGCTCCTTCGACAACAAGTGAAGAATTTGGCTACAGGCCTTGTCAAGCAGAAAAGGCCAGATTTGTAGCCAACTTTAATGGATCATTTATGCAATCATCCAGCATGTTTAAGACAGTGTAGACCATCAAACTCAACTTTTTTAGACAAAGCAAGCTGTAGCATTATAGTTTGTTTTGCACCAAGATCGAGAACAGCTGTTACCAATTCACTGGAAGATTCCACATGTGTCCCTCCATCCAGTCCCGTCACCATTCCTAGCCTCCTCATCACTCAGCAAAACTATTGCAACAGCTTCCTCGATGCTCGCTCTGTGTCCAATCGTGCCTGACTCCAGCCATCCCACCCAGGAGATTCATCTTTATAAACACAGTTCTAATCGCTTTATTCCTTTCCCAAACAACTTTCCAGTGACCATGCACGGCTAAATAAATTGAGCCTAAATTCTCTAATTTGACAGCAAGGCATTTTAAAAGAAGGCCACTGCCAGACTTTGTCCAGTTGCATTTCTTGATGTTTCCCTACAGCAGAACCCACAAACCAACAAACCTGTACCTTGTATCTAGTCTTCATAAGTATTTTTCTTGGAAAAGACTGTGGGTTTTTTTTTAAATCTGAATTATCTACCAATATCTTATTTATTTATTTATTTATTTATTTATTTATTTATTTATTTGTTTACAACCCAAATATTGCCTTCCCCTTCCACCCCAGTTCCCCCTCAAAGAATTCCTCTCCTCATCCTATCTCCCCTTAGCCACTAAGACCTGGGATAGGTCTAAGAGGGCAGCTCCCCCCTGGTTCTCAACCCACCCTGGTACATCAAGTCTCTACAGGATTAGGCACATCTTCTCCCACTGAGTCCAGACAAGGCAGCCCTCTGCTACATATGTGCCAAGGGCCTTGAACCAGCCCATGTATGTCCTTTGGTTGGTGGCTCAGGCCCTGAGAGCTCCCAGGGGTCCAAGTTAGTTGACACTGTTGGTCCTCCTGTAGGGTTGCCATTTCTTTGAGGGCCTTCAATCCTTCCACCTAATTCTTCCACAGGGGTCCCCGACCTGCATTCAAAGTTTGGCTGTGGGTATCTGCATCTGTCTCAATTGGCTAATGGGTAGAGCCTCTCAGAGGGCTGCTATGCTAGACCCCTGTCTTCAAGTGTAACATAGCATCATTGATAGTGTGAGGAATTGGTACCTGTCCCTGGAATAGGTCTTAAAATGGGCTACTCAGCCATTCCTTCAGTCTCTGCTCCATCTTTGTCCTTGCGTTGCTTTTAGACAGGACCAATTTTTGGCCAATATTCATTGAAGGGCAACTCTCTTCATATTGACATGTCTTTTCCTTTCTGCTTCACCTAAACCTCCACTGTTCTCAACTATCTTACTCTGGTCCATCTCACTTCTTAATATGACTTGCTTCAGTCCAAAAGTCACTAAATTGGTTGTCTCATTGGGTCTACAAATGTCCCCCACATCTTCCAACATCCAACCTACATGACTTATTACCAGGTTTTGTTCATGGATTTCTTCTCTCAGATGTAACTGCCTTTATAAAGTCTTCTAGCAGATGTCAACTTTCTTCTGAAACAAGAAAGCCATAATATTACTCTAGATGCTTTTATAATATGTTCTATTTCATGTTGTTGGGTTTGGGGGTTTTGGAGGGTAGGGATTGTTTTGTTTTGTTTTGGTGAATGTTTCTGCTTTCTACCATCTGCTTAGAAATAAGCTTGTCGAAGGTAAGAGCGGGCTACATTTAATTAATTTCTGTAAGATTTCCCTAGCTCCCTGTACACAGTATGTTAATGTTGCATGGAATTCATTACGTTGCCCATTTTTCTTTGGACCCCACAGGTCGAGAGTAGTTGTGCATTCCCATGGGAAGGCAGTAACTCATTTAAAATGCAGACATGGTTGGGTTGGATGCTCTCTCTGGACTTTTAGGCATTTTCAAGGACAAAGTGAGGAGTGATGTATCACAAGAAAACTGCTGAGGGAATTTAGGTAAATAGAACATGAACCTTTCTGTTGGAAGCTTGCTATGATCTCCAGATTAAAACACTATGGCATGTCTCACAAGGAGCAACTTGTTTAGAATTATAGGAGCCCTATCTCCAGGTCCCCAACTGAAAGCTGAGCATAAACCCAATGCCAGGTAAACCACAAATATCAAAGGAAAAATGAAACGCTAAAGTTCTGCCTCCTAAATCCAAAAATATCTATTTCTATAGTTTTGGAGTGCCTATAAAACAGATTCTCATCCCTGAGGACCTGGAAAGATGGGTTATCCACCACCAAGATTATAGAGTCAATTTTATGTTCCAGAAATGGATTCAACATAATGAAATTTTATTCGAGTGGCCAACTGTAAAATGCTGTAGAAAAAGTGAAAGTCCCTATTGTAAATGTAATTAAAGTCTGAG
Source organism: Mus minutoides (assembly GCA_902729485.2). Lineage (NCBI taxonomy): Eukaryota > Metazoa > Chordata > Mammalia > Rodentia > Muridae > Mus > Mus minutoides. The sequence goes on from CACVCL010012469.1 coordinate 29,432, forward strand.
ATATTTAATGAACACTACTTATTTGCTATAGAGTTAGTGTCAACAAGAAAGTTGAATTAATAAAGTCAAAGACTATATAGTATTGTTGATGAGCATCTATCATACTATCAAAAGTATGTTGTAAGGTCTGTCAATCAAGTTTTTAAAAATGATCCTTACCTGTTTATTAGTAAGTTCCATAACCTACTATTGAAAATGATACATTAAAATAGTATTCCTTTCTCTCCATTTACCTTCAGACCGTATCATTGAATTTCTAACTCAATATCAAGAATTTTAATTTTACTCTCTTTATACATGATCATGTAAGAGTGCCCACTGATGTTTAAATGGAAGATGGGTTATATTACTTCTGAGCACTCTCTGTTGAGATTCCCTGGTGAGGTAGAGGTTTGAATGTGCTTCCTATCCTGAAAGAGGCCAGAGAGAGAGTATGAGGACACGCTGATTTAAGTTAGAATTGATGGAAAGATCACCTAGGAATCTTTCTTTCTGTGAACTTGTCAGACCAGCCTTTCCAACATAAAGTTAATACCTTCTAAATCCTACCTAGAGTTGTACGGTCCATCCCCTCACTCCCAGCTGATCTCTATTCCACAAAAATCTCTATCCTGTCAGATAGGGTCTGACAGAGAGGACCATGGGCATTGGTAATTTCTCAAAGCATAAGAATAAAAAAAAAAAAAGAATATTTTTCCTGAATTAAGCAGAGATCCTGCTCTAAGTGACTGTATGTATTGATGTAACATTTATTTCACTACCAAAAAGACAACAGTTGTTATAAAAAAAGGAACTCTTAGAGCTTGAGGTTATGAACTCTGGTCATCACAAAGAGCTTTAAAGTAGTGGCTTTGAGCTGGGAAACTTCAAGCAATTTTCTCCCTTTAAAACAGGGATCTGAGTATCCCACCTGTCTGCCAAGTGATATGAATGACATCTATGATGTCGTTACCAAATTCGGAGACTCAAGGCTCACCACGAATTTCTAAATGTTATTTACATAACAAGTTCTCAGAACAGAAGGAGAATTGGACTACAATACATGTTGAAGCAGAAAGTGGGTTAGGCAGGCTGGTCTTCATGCACCTTTCTGGAGAGCCTGGGAGCTATCATTTCTTACTTGGGGTCATGTATCATTTCTTCTGACTGGAATGCCAAGGGCAAAAATCAGAGTCATTATATCATTGGTCAGTCCTTTGCACATTCCACCACCCCTTGAGTAGGGCTAAAAGGTTAATTACACACATCTCTCGGGCTACAGTAATGATCAAGACTGTCCCTGGGATACAGTTACTTCAAAAACTAGGCTTTTGTTTCAGGGAAAAATCTCCCACAGAGAAACATGGAAGGCGAAGGAGAACTATAAATAAGACTGCCATGTATGTCAATTATAAATAGATTTGTTCCCTTTTGATTAGAAGATTAATGGTAGCGGGACATCTACACTCAAACAGAAACCAAGGAAGAGTCTCTGACAGCATATTACTATGTGCTAACAGGTTTGACACCTGCTTCTTCCGGAGCTAGTTTCTCTGACTTTTCCCTAAATGAGGGCTTTTCTTCTCTTTTCAGTTTAGAATTCAGCATAGTCTTCACATTCTTTGCCAAGTCTCCATGTACATGCAGATCCTTCCTTATAGGCACTTATAAGCTGTGAGTAACCTAAGGGATGACAGAAAAGGGAAAGTCTACTTCTCACACCTGGACACTTGCTAGACAAGGAATGAGTTTTCCTTTCATTCTAAAGGGAGCCTTATCGGGAGGGATCACTACTCTCTGTCGCTGTCGCCATCGTTGGTTTGCCATTTCCTTATTCTCTGCTTGTGTTCATGAGTCATCTTTCCCCAGTGTCAGGGTGAGAAATGGCAGCTTCTGATCCAAGCTACCTGCTGAGTTCACTCTGGGATGAGGACAAAATAGCTGGGTGCCTTTGTCCTGCACCAGGCTCCCCTCCCTGCAATGCAGAGGCATGCATCTCCTCTCTACTAGGATAAGGGGACCAGGACATCTTGCCCAAGTCAGACCAGCCTTTCCAACATAAAAGTAATACCTTCCAAATCCTACCTAGAGTTGTAAGATCCATCCCCTCACCACCAGCTGATCTCCATCCCACAACACAGAAAGGGTCTGACAGAGAGAGAGCACGTGGGCCCACTTTGGCCCAAGTCTACCTACCATTAAAGGTTTTGACTCTAGCCACCCTAGATCGGGTATTAAAGGAGAGGCAGTTGATAAAAGTAGCTGGGAGGTGAGGACTGAGACACTGGGCAGTGATCCCTCTGGGAAACTCATATACACCTGATATGGCCCCTTCTGGTTTCACTGTGGGGAATTTTTAAATGATCTTAACTCATCAGTTAAAAATTCACTTATTGACAAACAGTGACCACCATGACAAAACTGATTGGGTATTGAAAAGCCTGGCTCCCAACACATGAGGAAATACATAAAACATTTTAAACCTAAGTTCTTAGAACTCTTGGACAGGTTGCTGTGTATGAGTTCTCTCTCCAAGTGGCATTGCTGAACAGCTCAGCTCCCATCGGAAAGCTGGCATGCTCTTGTCTGAGCCAGAGCCACAGCAAGGGCATTCTGCTAACAGCACTTGCTGTGCATTCAAGTTTTGAGTCAGAAGTTCCAAACAGGACCATTCCCCTTGAAAAAAAAAAAAAAAAAAAAAAAAAAAAAAGAGCCCTTCATTCCTCTTAAATGTCAAGATACCTTTGGGTCCAGACTATCAGATCTAGTATTTTCCTAATCAAAACCTAGAAATGGCGCTGTGGGTGGCTGGAGCCATGACCTCCACTCCTTTTTTACCCTCCCTCCATGCCCCAAGCCAAGATTCCTCAGACTTTGCCAGACCTGAAGTGACAAAGCAGTTCAGGTCCTCGTGTGGCCAGCCCTCAACCTCCCTGCCAAGCACTACATTAATGGCAGACTGACTCAGTGGGACGTGAAGACATGTGTGTGTGTGTGTGCACACCAATTTGTTCCCAGACTGTTAGGTAAACAGAAAACAGAAAACACCCTCTCGTCATCCCTGCAAGATGTCTGAGCTGCACCCAATAGCCTGACTTTATATCCAGTGTCGACCTCTAACTTAACTGGCCCCTTGATGAGCCATCTTTCACCTCCACTGAATCATGTATCTGGCTCTATCTGTGAACAGCTTTCATAATCGAGGATGTGAGGTTTCCTTTAAAAATGATCCTTGAATAAGCTGCCCGAGAATGTGCTTGGAGGCTTCATAAAAAGAGTGCCAAGTCCTGGCTTGCTCACAAAGGTAGAGATGGCCTTTAGACTCAGTGAAGTCAAACATTGGCACATGCCCATTGACCAGATGATGTGTTTGTCTTGTTCCTTTGGTATTGCTGTCATCTTTCAGGGAAATCTAGGAATAGCAGAAAGATGAGTCTGCCCTTTTCCTGCTGCATGTCCTCCTCTCTGAGGATAAAGGAGAAGCTCAGCCTCTCTCAGATCCTATGAGTCACTCTGAAAGGTCAATCTCAGGCTTGGTTACTCTGAAGGCAAGTTCTGTTATATACAATGTGAGAATCCTTGTGTTCCTCTGCAATCCGTAGCTAGTGGTTAAGGTAGAACGTGGGACCTGATAAATGGAGATGTTCTGAAGAATGGGATGGAGAATCTAGAGATCACCGTATGGAATGTGTGGCAATAGTCTACATATTAGGGGATCTATGGGGAGGGGGGGAAATAAGCCAAATATATAACATTTACATTGAAGAATAATAAATTATACATTCTGAGCTCTCATTACATGCATGGCACTGTTTTAAACACTTTTGTGTGTCGTTCACACACTTCATTCTCAGCCACCTGTGTAAAACAGGAAGTGTCGTTATAATTACAAGTGAGTGCACTGAGAAACACAGATGCACATACACACCTATGAGAACACAAAAGGCTAAGTGTGACTGCTGATATCTTCACTCAGGCAACCAAACTAGGCCCACCCCGTGCAGGTGACATTCATGTCGTTAGTCCTTTGCTCTCTCTTTCAGTCCTTTTTCTGGGTAACACCTAAGGCTGAGGCCATCTATTCTTTACTTACTATAGTCTGTTACACCATTAGCAAGATGCAGTGCCTTCACAGTCCAGGCATCTCTTTATTTGTACATGGAAAAAATAATCCCCATATATACTTACAATAGAGTTAAGTATACATTTAGTCCTAAGTTTCATCCAGCCAGAATCAATGGCCTACCCCTCTGTATCGTCTTAGAACGCCAGACAATCTTTAGCACATGGAGACCACACAATGAAAAGTCCCTGAATGAGGCTGAATGACTGAGCTTCAAAGTGCTTTTACTACTGAAATATGCCTTTAAGATTATCTTTTAAAATTTAAAACAAAGGCTCCAAACAAATAAGTAAGTGTCTAAGAAATGCTGAACCCTACAGGGAACTCCCCCATTCCTTTAAGTCTATAACCCATAAAAATGAGTTTGGAAAGGCACAGTTTGGGCTACAACCAAGTCCAACCATCCCAGGCTTAGCCACCCATGGCCATAAAAGAATGCCATTGACCACAATACTTCTAAAGGCAAAACTGTGTCCTCAAGTGGGTGATTTGTCTCACCAAGAGCTATGGGGTTCCAGGATTTTCTAGGCGTCCTCCGTCCTAATAAAAGTTCTCAGCTTCACAACCTCTCAACCTGAACAACTCTGAGGGAGATTTAAAAAAAAAAAAAACCATCCAATTTAATTGAAACCTCTTTATTTTTTTTTTCACATTGAAGTCACAAGTTTTCACAGGGTACGATGTGTTGCCAATCTAGCATTTTCCAAACTAACTCTTCCGCAAGGCACTTGCAGTTTTCTTTTTCAGAAGCATGTCCTCAAATTTCTTTGCGACATAGTTGTCTCTAAGTATTCTTTGTGCTATAGGTGAGGTTCTCAGTAGAAAAACAAATATCAACTTTTAAACATACATTTTTTTTTTTAATGTTTGCCGCTGGTTGTCTCAACTCAGCGAGTCAATATCAATAGTGAGAATGTCATGGAACCTACGCTGATCCAACAGCTAGTATTCCAGATGTGCCCATCTGAGTGCTGGTAAATACATGGCTGTGTGAACGCCTATCAGGAGCAAGTGCTGGTGCTGAACTGCTGACATGGTTTTTGCCGTAGGAGGTGCTCAGAGCTTAGAAAAGCTTCAGGACCATGAGAAAGGGAACGAGCCCCAACTACTGGAAACATCTGATTGGAAGACACATAGTGTATTTCCTAGGCATTCTTTTCTTTCCATCCCAATGATTGGTATATATACATATCCTGCCTTCTTCATCTCTCTTTTTCTCCTTATTAAGTCCTGCAGCGTGAGTTGCTGTATACCCACTGTGGTGGGAACTGACTTGAATTTTCTGTGGTGAGGGAGCTTCACTCTAAGGTGTGGTTTAGGCCCTTGCTTGTTCCTTTTATCTCACTTCGCCAGAGGAGGCACGTTGGTCCCCATCTAGCATCAGACTTTTTGTTTTAACTTGTCCTGTGTACCTTGGAACAATCTAAGTGCATGGTCCTTGCCACGAGAAGGTCCTCAATTCTATAAGTATCAAGAATGGTATCTTCGCACCCTGATCTAAAACTGTTAGGAGTATGAACTTCTTTAACATGTTTTGTAAACATTATATTTACCATGCTCTGTAAACAAACAAGAAAGACAATGATGACAAACGCTAACGCTCACGGTATTTGTTTGGGAGATGTTGAACTGACAGCAGTCATCTCATATCTTTGAAGGTAGACTGTATCTATCTTCAGTCAGGGAGACTAATACACATTTACTGACCAAGTCAATCCCAGCTGGGAAGTTCAATGGTTTGTCTGCATGATTTCTGGAAAAATACAAGCTAGACTAAGTGTGTGAACCCACTGATAAAATTCCACATAGAAGACTTTGACTTTACTTGATACAGCTTTGGGGTGTTTTAACCCTAGCTTGTTTTCTTACCAGAGCCTTTGTGATCTTACAGGACCCCTTTCTGTTTGTCTTTAAACATCATTTAGGGTGACTGGCTACAATAGAATGAGATCCTCCCAGGTTTCTTTTAGTGCTGATCTGTGACTCTGTTTACCCAGAACACAAATGCTAACCCTAGTTATCAGAGGCTTGAAGAGAAATGAACTCAATCCCACTCTTCTGACAGTCTACCCAAGGTATTATGAAAGTTTTATTAAAATTAGACAAGATAAGTCAAAAGTAGATGAACAGATGGAAAGATAGCTATATTGGCAAAAAAGCATGTAAATATGGGAAAATGAAGCTAAAAGTATCAAGAAATATTGACTCAATGAAACAAATAAATTGTAACAAAATATATAAATAATTTCTTAAAATGACAAATGTAGCCTTTATCTGTATTGCTCACGTAGAGAATTAGAGTGTGGTCAGTCTTAGTTTTCAGATGAAGAGCAAAGAGGACATGGATAACCCCACTCCTCTGGCAAAAAAAAATAATCAATACTTTATCAGGACTAATTTAGCCTCAGAGCCAATGAGAGTACATCTGTCTCCATGAGGAACATTATTTACTGCCTTGTTTTCATTCATCGCAAAAGTGGCTTGTTCTATTGGAGCAACTGAGGCTTTTGATCTCTGGCATTTTCTAATTCTTTGTCATGGAAAGAGTTCATTTCAAAAATAGAAGTTGATTTGCTCTAGTCTAGCCAATGTGGCAGTTGTTAAAAGAACAAATAAAACAAATGCTCGCCAGGATGTGGGGAAAAGGAGAGTCTTATATACTGCTGATTGGAATGTAAACCAATCTAGACACTGTGGAAGTCAGGATGAAGGCTCCCCAGGACTCTAGAAAGAGATCTATCAGATTCAGCTATACCACTTGTGAGTAGTCCCCTGAAGGACCTCAAGACAACATAGCCTAGAGATAGTTCCACACCAGGGCTTGCTGCAGCTTTGCTCACAGTATCTAAGTCACAGAACCCAACTTGCATGCTCAACAACAAAGACTGGATAAAGAAAACATGCTGTGCACAGTTCAAGTAAGTTATGTTCTTTTATGTACAGATACAACTGGGCATAATGACACAACTGGGCATCATGAAGAGAGTTGAGTATGCCTCAAGGACAAATACCATGTTTTCTTTCATTTGTTGTTCCTAGATTTTTACATAGATACTTCATGTATGTACATATGACATGAGTAGAATCCAAGCTGTCTAGAGGAACAAAGGCCTGATGAAGGGGAAGGACAAAGGTATAGTGGGAAATATAGTTAAAGAACAGTATTAACTTACATGAAAATGTCTATGTAACATGGTATCTTGTACCAAGAATAGACACAATGGAAACTGAAAACAAAGTTAAAAAAAAAAAATAAGAATCTCAGAATTAAGGAGTTGGAAAAGCCCTCCCTCCTCATAAAACATGTCTATAGAGAAGACAGTTGTTTCCTCCACATCCTGAGAGAGGCCTGTGCTGGAATATCTCCAGGGACTGGGCCCAGAAACAATTTCCCAGCCCCCCCCCACTCTGCAAACATAAAAACACATCAGGGTAGCATCACACCAGCCAGTGGAAGAATGACTCAGCTGAGTTCCTTCCCTGAACCTTCCTCGCCTGCACCTGCTGAGGCACTCAACTTCTTTCTGTTTTGCATTTTCCTTATTTATGGTTTACTTTTCTCTCTACTCAGTCATAGAGTCCTTGAGGGTCACAGTTCTTGCATTCCCATCCATTTTCACATTACACAGCATTGGGACTCAGTGCCCTCAATATGGTGGGTAACCAATGGTCTGGCTTGTTTTTTAACAACTGCTGTTTTTAAATTGGCTAACAGCTTAACTCTCTGAGAAGGCAATCATGTTAAAAGAAATTATGTCATGTTCATTGAGTTGGATAGACCTGGGGTCCATTAAATTTTGGTGTCTTCTGTTTTTATTTAATTACAAGTCTTTTATAATAAAGTTTATAAATTTTTTAAATCAAAAAGAAAGTAATTTTTGTCAACATAAATCCAAATTTCTTTACTATTTAATCCATTTAAAATTATTTCTGACACAGTAGACTATAAATAAGTATTTTGGAGTGAAGTTATGAATTAATGAATGAATTAGTGAATGGATGAATGAATGAATGAATGAATGCTCATTGTGATTGCTTTCCATTTCCCTGAGAAGTACAAACCCTGCTCCAGAAGTATCTGTTTTGTGCCTCCTTTTGCTCTGTATTATATGTCTTCCCAGAATCTCCATCTTTAATAGTCTAAAGATGTAACGATGCCATGTGAGGCCCTGTAGCCTCCCAGTCATCTATCTGTTCCTTTCTTCATTCAAGAGGTGAGAAGGAAGAGTGTCTGGGATTGCCCAAGCTTTAATAAGATGAAAATACAATTGCTCATCTATAAGATTTAAGCTACATAGTTCAATACTGCTGAATTATATGTCATGCAAGGCAGTTCTGCTCCATAACATCCTCAAGAATCCAGCTCTTGAGATAGTGAAGCAGCAGATAGAAGTGCTTGTCCTGCAATCCTGATGGCCTGAGGTCAATCCCCAGCACCCATATCACAGTGGAAGGAGAGAACTGACTCTACAAAGTTGTCCTCAGACATTCATTCACAAGCTGCTGTGGTATATGGGAACACACATACACACCATAATAAATGAACAAAAAAAATAATAATAAAAGCAAAGTATATTTTATATGAAGAATCCAGCTCTTTCTAGCATTCAATTTTATCCTCCTGTGTTATATTCTTCACCGACATGGCCATATATGCTTGCTGGGCATTCAACATTATAATCATGCTATACCCAAAAGAAAGATGACAGGGAAAAAGAGAGACAGAGACACAGAGACAGAGAGACAGCGAGACTGAGACACACACAAAAAGTGGGGAGGGTTTCTGGATGACCTTCAAGAAAGAATCCCAAAGCTTTTATATGATGCTTTCACTTATATTCTTTTGTGCAGAACTTGAGAAAATGGTCAAATGTAGCTGCAAGGGAGGCTGGATAAGAAATGTAGTCATCTGAAGATTAGTAGTTCTGTTATCACACAAAAATGGAAGGGTAGAAAAAACATAAGAATAAATCTTCTTGGGTTCTTTAAGTTATATGAGTTGGGTGTCCAACCTTGAGGCACTGTAAAATCTGAGGCTGCTCTCATGTTTGCCAGGTCTTATTTAAATCTTGTCTTTGGGCATCATTCATTGAGCTGTGTGATTTCTGAACCATTTCCAAAGCTGCCAAAAACTGAAGCAAAACCTCTTTCTAAGGTTCCTGTGGAATGATGTGGGGCAACTTGGTGGTACCTAGCACAGACAGACAAAGAGTAGATGCTCAGATCACATTGATCACTTTTATACTTCAGCCAGCATGTAAGGCTGGCTTGAAATCAATCTGGGCAAGAAAATATTCCCGAAGTTCCTGACAGCTGTTTCTCTTGAGTAATTTCACACCCTATCCACTCACCAGATGCATTTGAAAGCAAATGAGCAGCTGCTAAAGAGAGTGTAGTGTCCTCATCCTCACCTACCCTTTCCTTGCCACCTTTGTTGGATGCTATTGAACCAGTCAGAAAACACCAATAAACTTCTCAGAGATGTAAGAAATAAGCCTGGATAAACAAGAAGAAATAGCAAGTCTAAAGATCTGACTTGGGTCAACTTGGCTTTAATTGGTAGTGAAGATGTTGCTCTTGATTTTTATAGATACTGAACCACAAATAATAGACAATTCCCATGGGTCATTAGGATAAGAATCCAAAGCTGAAAGAGGGCATCACAGAAGAACTGGCTTACAAGTGTCACTGTACGGACAACAGCTACAGCACAACCTTCTACTATACTCAGCAAACATGAGTAAATAAATTACTTTTTTAATGGAAAAAAAATAGTCTGTGGAGGTAACTTCAGTGGGTAATATGTTTGTTGCACAAGGATCCAGGGCCCGTGTATAAAGCCCTGTGTGTGTCAGCATGTACCTATAACCTTAGCCCAAGGGGCATGGGGTGTGACTGAAACAGACAATCCCTAAAGCTCATTGGCTAGCCAACCTTGCTTAACTGAATCAATGAATTTCATGTTCAGAGAGAAACTTTGCCTCAAAGAGAAGGTATAAAGAAGATTTATGGTCTCCACACATACATGAATACACTATCAGTGCATATACTACACACACACACACACACACACACACACACACACACACACACCACACACCACACTATACCATACACATACACATTTTTCAAAATTTTAGAGTCTCAAAAAGATTGAGTCAATCACATAAGTGATCTTGTAAGCAAAGTCACCCTTTGAACCATCAACTGAACATCTACCCATTATTATTTTTGAAACCATAATTTCACAGAAATATAACATATTGCAACTAGTAGTAAGACTTTCAGTGCTCTTGTTCCAAATGCCTCCCTTGTATTTGACGATAACAGCAAGATGGGTGGTAATTCTACTAAAATATGTGTTCTCCCTTGCTCGATGTCTCACTTCTAGCTAAGCTATCAAACATAGGATTTTAGACACTTTATCTTCATCAAAAATATTCCTTCTAGCTAAAGCACAGACCCAGGTTGACAGTAACAGTAGCCCTTGTGGGCTAAAGGGTTTACAATTCTGTCCATTGCAGAAAGAACCAGCTGGATTCCTTGAGTGTTTTGTTTGTTTGTTTGTTTGTTTGTTTGTTTTAAGTTCTTAGACTGAGCAACAAGGGGATAGATCCAAACTGGATCTCAAATGTCTTGGAGATCTGGCAACCCATGACTATGTCTAGTTGCACCCACCTTCCAATCCCACACATGATGGTGAAGTGCCTGCTGCTGCAACATGTTAGGAGCCCCAACAAGACAAGAGCTGGCCTCTCTCTGTGGGGGCTGCAGAAAGGAAGCAGCTGAAGCAACACCATCGGTTTCCTTCCAGTACTGAGAAGAACAATTGCGCTCCTCCCAGGGGAAGCCATTCAGAGTTGGACAGTGTGGGGTCTGTCCTGTGATGGGAATGGAGGATTCCTGAAGAATGGGGGTGCTTAGTCACCACAATTCTCTAAACACAGACTCAAAGATGGATAGAAAGCCAAGAGGTCCTTAGGTCCAGTCCCCTGCCTCTATCTAAGCCTTCCAGAGCAGATGGTAGTCATCCCACATTTAGAGATCTCCAGGGTAGCAACCTCTTCCCACAGGTCCTGGTCCAGCATGTTTCCCTGTTTAATCGAATTCTTCCTGACTCTAAATGTAAATGCATTGGGTGTAGCTAGAACCCACTTCTCCATGTCTGTTCTTCGGGGCATTGGATGTCTAGTCCTCAGGGGAGATGAAGATCGTAAGCTTGCTTTTACCTCTCCACAGTGATTAAGTCACCTTGCTCAGCATTGTCTTTCTAGGAGACCTACACCTTAACTTCAGTTTCCATCCAGTTAATCATTTAAAAAAAAAAAAAAAAAAAAAAACCAACCTTGCTGGAATATCTCCAACTTCTCCAAATGAATCTTAAAATAGAGTGAAATCTAAGTTCCCACTCTAATTAAAAGCTCAGGAATGCCAAGTTTTGTGGAAAGATAACTCTCTAGGCTTTCATTTCATAATCCTCCTCATGAGCCTGCCTCATATTACAGTGTGTTGTACTTCCTTGGTCACCCAGAGCTCACAGATATTTTGCTATAGTGCTTGATACAGGGCTTGCTGCCAGATGGAACCAGTGGCTGTCCATTTTAAATAGTTTTCAGTTTGCAGTGACTCTGTAACTGAAGTCACTAAAGAATGCTTTACATTCTAACCCCTACCTTCAACTGTTCTGATGATCTATTTCCAGACTCAAGGCAATCTGAAAGCTATTCTTTTTTATTATTTGTCATGAAGGAAGGAGTCCAGATTCACACCAATCCTATGAAGGGCTGGAATTTCACCCATTTCTCCCACTTCCCATGAACTTGATTTGAGCATGAAAAATAGTGCCAACCACATTGTCCATGCACTTAGGCGCTGGTCATCTCCTGAGCACTAATTATATGAGCTTAGGTTGGAATAATAGACAAATCAGCTTCCCTATCTGTTCATGAGCCCATCTACCCATGTATTAAAATGGGTTCATTCAGCAATGACTCTCTGCAGAGCTAGTCTGACTGGTGTGGCAAAAGTCCTTGGCTTCAGAGACCTCACATTCTAATGGTTTGTGGGCAAAAAGAGGCAAAGTACAAGTCAACACTAAATAAATAGGACCGTGTCAAATTTTGGTAAATGCCTTGAAAGAGTCGATAGAATAATAGAATTGAGGGTGGAACTGCCTTAGGTAGGGTGGACAATAGGGTCTTCTTTGAGTAGAATATACTGAAGAGATTACAGCTGAAGACAGATCTGATATTTTGAACAATCCCCTCTAGCAAACTAACCCTTCTGTTTTCTTTGACCCAGAACATTTAATGGGAAGTTAACATTTGGTAACATATTGTTCCTCGGTTAATTATTAACACACCTCGTGGATTCTTTTCAGAACTTTTAATCAAATGTGATAAACAGGGAATTTTGAGATTGTTCCTGGAAAGAAATGGGAGCATGGTGTCATTAAATGCAGAACAAGTGACTTTAGTATTATCGGATAGACTTCTTCATCAGGGGCCTTTCCATGAGCTCAGGACTCTTAACACATACTTTTAGCCCATCTGAAGATTTTTATATGTAATATCTTGAACAACAAATACTCTCTTATGAGTGCTGACCATTGACTCTCTTGGATCTTTAGGCGTCTTTTAACAATATAATTGGCATTAGGGATATGAATCCTGATAGGCAGGCAAGCCCTGGATGTCTGAGAAAAGATTGCAGTAGGAGACAGAGTACTGACTGCTTCAGTTCCTCTGTGAGACTGGGCCTGCACTTCTCCAATTTCTTTGGAGGATGGAGACTTTTGAATTTTTTAATTTCCTCTCTGTTAGAAAATCCACAGACATGTGGTTATATATTATGCAAAGGGTGCTGACTATTGACATAGACCAGCAGATTTCTAAGGACCTACCCTTTACTGTAATTTGAATAAGTCTTTGCTTTTGGATCACATGAGCCTCTGGATCATGATTTTTAGTAACCTTTGAACATTTTAGACCAGGCAATGCATTTTGCCAGCCTTCAAAGGTTTTCTGGCCATGGTGGAGTACCTACTTATTAAGGAAGGCTCATCGATATTTCCTGTGCCTATAGCAGGTCTTCCCTAAAAGCCCTTGGAAATTTTGTAAGAAATCAGTAAAGAGGATGGAGAGTATCTCAACCCAGAGATGCCAGTCATCCCTGGGGATACATAACAGACTTCTACTTGAGTGTATGAGACCATTCCCATCTCATCTAGCCCAGGAATAGATCTTTGAAGAAGATATGTGAAGATCCCCAGAGAGTCAATGGAGAGTAGATATCTAGGAAAAGAATGATTGAAAACTCTTGCTTTTTTATTTTAAGAGAAAAATGCAAACAGGGACTTGAAGGAAGTCGCCACACCAGCCACAGCTTCTGTCCCCCTTCTCTATTCAACCAGTTGGGAGCTGCTGCCAACAGGGCACTATTTGGCTTAAAGCTATGGGAAACTCCAAGTAAGCCTCCTGATGCATCATTTGCCCTCCACCCATCTTTCTGGAGACAATTGAATCAATGAATCCTGGGTTTGCAGCAAGACCCATCCTAAGCCTTGCTTGAGACATGTTGATGACTATGGATATAGCTTGACTGACAGACAGAAAGTTGTAATTCTTCTTCCCATACACATGTCCTCTCATCTGTCACCCCTAGTTGTCTCTGTAAGTAATCATTAATGGTATGCCTCTTCCAGCACCCCTTCTCCTCCCGTTCTGAATGGTCCTGAAAGGAGGTTCTGATGATACAGTTCTGAATGCTTGTCATAAACCTACTGCACTTTATTTTACTTCTCTATATTACTCTAGGAGATAATAAAGGTGGAAGGCACAGACAAGGGCATAGGTTTTGATGGATCCTGTCTCCTGTGCCTTGTTTTACCTGAGCAGGGTGGCATTGAGCATGTGTGAAACACCCACCGTAGAATTTTGAAAGCTCAAAAAACAAATGGAACTCAGAAAAGCAGTGTTCAGTATGAGAGAGTGTTTCTAGCTTTCTGGTTTGGCTAGAGGACTTGTTAAGGCTCCAATTTCCTACACTCAGACCCAGCGTCTTGTCTTCAGGTACTAGCTGGAATCCAGACCAACACAGACTATGAAAATAAAAAGAACAGTGAAGGGGGAAAGGTCAACATATGGTTTTTGTTTCATTTCGTTTCTTCCTTTGGAAGGTTTTGATGTTTTTTTTTTCCCCCTTCCTCTCTGATTTGCAATAAAATTGGTTCTGCTACCAGACTAACATATGGATACCTTTATGAGGCCATCATCAAAAGAGATATGAAAATAGTCTGGCATATTTTAAATGTTTGAAAGAGGTCTTTCTCAGTACTGCCATTTTCAATGGCTCCTTCTTTTCCATTCTTCTTCCTGGGTCCTATCTATATCTAGACATCATCCAGTGCCATTAGGTGACATTATCCAGTGCCACACAGAAGCAATGATATCAGCTGAGAACTTGAAAATGTGAATTCTCAGGCACTAGGTCAGACTGACTGAAACAAAGATCTGAGGTGTGGTCCACCGGCCCATGTTCTAATGGCCCCTCCAGGGAGAGAGCAATGTGAACTTAAGCTTGAGGACCACTGTGCAGGTTCATTGTGCATCCTGGGATGTGTTAGTCTTCCTGGCCACTAGCTGCTTCAGGGACTGCCACATATTCATGAGTAAGAAATCCAAAGCAAGAAGCTTTGAGGACAAGAGTGAGAATCAAAGACCTGCCATTTGAGGGCAAAGGAACTTTCAGATTCATCTACCTCTTAAGCTTTGGCTTATTCGCCTACACAATGGGAACAATCCCAGGGAATTTTTAGGGTTGTTGGAAGGGTTAAAGGACAGAAGACCTGTGACAATGATTTGTACCGTCAGGGACTCTCTGGAGATATCTGCAGAGTAAGTTGACTGTATGGATCGATAATGCTGACGTACATTATGAACTGCAAGTTCCAGGAGGTGGGGACGAGAGGCAGGAACTCTCTGTCTCCTTTGTCCTCTTCTGCATTCAGAGCACCAAGTCCCGGTACATAATGACCAATCACTGACTCTTTATGGGATGACATCAACTAAACTTGCCAAGCGCTTATTCATGCGTCCATCCCAAGCCTTGTGAGGCCACTGCCCCTTTGGACGAGCCCTGAGAGGTTCACTAGTTTACTCGTGTTGCACAGCTTGACATAGTGGAGCCAATGCCTTAACTCAAAAAAAGCTCCATATTCAAACCGGCTTCCCACAAAAATCTCACTCTCGAAATTTTCATGGTGATGCTTAGAAAAGTGATCTGAGGTGGCATCTTTCAAGTTCCTGCTATGCCACCTCAGATCTCTCTGCACCTTAATTTGAAATGACCTATAGAAATAAGTATGATTAACAGACACTAGCCACAATACGTGGGGATGGGGGGTTGTTTGTTTGGTAGTTATTAATGTGAGTGGTGGTGGTGACAAAGTATGTGTTGTACCAAACTCAAACCCAGGACTACACACAGCCAAGGCCAGAATTTTACTGCTATGTCCAATCCTTAGTCCCTGATGCTAGGTTTCTTCTTCCTAACGCCCAGATGGTTTTTATATGGCTTCTCTTTGTGATCTATTTGTGTACCAGCTTTGTCAATACGGGTACCAATGAGCATTCAGGAAATGCCCACAAAGCTGACATGATTTTATACCTAGAAGTATATGGGATGACATTTCTGGTTTTAAGGTACACAAAACCAAACAAGAAAAGTGGGCTGATCTTCAAAAAACAGAAGGCAAAGGCAAGGAAACAGTTAAATACCGATTGTCAGTTGTTTTATATGTTCAGAGAGGTTAATGGAATCAGAATAGAGCAGAGTACACCCCAGGACCCAAAATAACTTTCTTGTGTTGTTCTTAAACACTGAACTGTTGAATTCAGCACCCCTGCACAGCAGTATCCAATAAGATTGCCATAGTCACTAGGGTCATGGCTGTATTGATCTGTCATATCCTTCATAATTTTTGCTGAGAAGAGTGCCTAGACTGTAGACAGAATAACAAATATGGCTGCCTACTTTTTTTCTTTAGATGGGAAGTTAGATCTTCAGCATCTTATGTGCCCCCCCTCCAAAGAAGGCTAAACAAGAGCCCAGTTCTCCAGAGTGCACCTCAGCTCAAAAGAAGCATAAAAATAGCACCTTTGTTATTTGGGAGGGGAAAGCCTACTTCTTCCCTGGGGTGGTGTGTTGCTGTGGCAGCTGTGACCCCTGAGTGCCTCCCTAGAGAGGAAACCTCAGAGGTACATAGTGCTTTTGAAAATTGAGAAGCAGGATTTAGGATTTCTTGTCATCGATTTCATTTCCCTTAGTTTTTCTCCTATTTGGTAAACCTTTGAATGCCAAACTCAAGCATGGTTACACCCCATGTTCCCTTCATAAGAAACAGCACTGGTAATTGAAAACAGAAAGTGGTTCCTTTATTCTAACTCATGGGACGCAGGTATGTTTCCTGTTTGGGCCCCACCTTAACTTTCTCTTTCCAAACACTGAGAGAAAATCTGGATATAATTATCTGCTTTTGTGACTAAATTCTTTCTAGTTCTCATGGTGAAAAAGGCAGTCTGTCATCAAAATAGGACTGTCAGATAATATCCTTTGATTTGACAACTCGATTTCTAAACATTCACTCTCATAGGTGTCTAGGGATAGATCTTTATTAAAAAAAACCACCTAATTGCTGCATTAGTTAAAACAATAATAAAACTGAAAATAGCCAAAATGTATAGTAACACAAAAAATGAAGAAACTAAGGACGATAAATCTACCTAATAAAATATTCTGCAAGTTTAAAATTATGACTCTGAAGATCAGGTGGCAACATGGGAAATGCTTGCCATAAAACATTATTTTAACTGGATTAAACAATTAAATAAATTTTAATTAAAGAAATGCAGCACTACATTACATTTTGGCTGTGACTGTAGCTTTATCATAATTACCTACCTCTGGATAAGAATGAGAAAAATCTGCAAAAACATTGGTAATGCAATTTGTTGGGATATTTGAGTGATGGGCGATATTTCATGATTTTACTACAACATTTGAAGTCCAGTAGGGTTGGAAGTGAAATTGTCTACGTATATGATAGAGCTGAGTATCCCCACCTGAAACTGAGTCTTGGTTTTATGGATGAGATCTGAGCATCCAATGTCCAAGCTATGTCCTTGGCAGGAGAAGTACAAAGACATCTATCTCTCTCCCAGGGGCAAAAGCCACTTGTCCCCTTTGAGAACTTGCCCCAGTGCCTCGGTGAAAACAACTTAATGCAAGGGCTTGAATAACTGAGTTGATGGCTCAGCTTAAAAGACCCACACACATACACCCTTCACTTATATCATGGGGTATGCAAGTCTCATTAATGGTTCTCTTACTTTGAGAGTATTCCCAGGAAGGTGGCTTGGATTCTGCTACTTAATAAACTAAGTTAAAACTTAATCTTTGTAAATCTCAGCTTCCAGACATGTTAAATGAATATAGGCATAATGCCTAGCCCATGTAGATGCTATAAAGATATAAATAAGACGTACAAAGTAATAAGACATGAAAAGTTTAATAGAAATCCCTTAAAAGGAAGAAACTGTTGGCTATGTGTTGTCATAAAGGCTTTGGTTTTTCCACACTTGACAAAGAGAACAGTGTTTAATGGATTGTATCTCTGTCTCTTTATTATGCCCTTTGGCTCACTTGCTAGTGGATTTCCGCTAGGTATCAATCTTCATCTGTGTTCTTGTTTCTATGGAATTATTGTCTATACTACACTGTGTAAGTTGGGTTAGTGAATTTTAGACTTCAGATAAGGTAGCATTGCCTCCTTAGCAACTCTGGCTATTTGAAGAAAGGCAGCATTTCAAGTTAGGTAGAAGTGTTGGAGCAGTGCAACTGGAGGTGCCTCAGATGACTAACCCAGATGGGGGCTGTGAGAGGACTCAAATGCCAAGAGCCACAGCCAAGGACAGGAGAGGATTTTAGTTAAAAGAAGAGCGTTAGGCCATGCATGGCCTGGAAAAAGAAGCAAGGGGTGACTTGTGGCCTATTGAGCACAAAGGACAAGGTTTGGCCAAAGAAGGCACAGACAGATGTTGTGAAGAATGTGAGGAATGTGACGGGTCATCGTCCCACTGCAAGAAATGTCTGCCAAAGGCAAGTCTCCACCGACCAAGTCTCTCATTCAGTGAGAAGAAAGAGAGGGGCTTGGACCCATCCACTGACCTTTATCTGAGTCTCTTCTTGATTCAGGAGCAGGAACGACAAGGAGAGTTTATGTTAGGGGAGGGAAGGAATTGGTGAACCTTTCGAAGCAGATGTAAGTGTTCCCATGACGTCCATTTCCTATCATTCTCTTCTTTCAAAGTCATCTTCTTTCTCAGTGACTCAAGTTTACAGTCTAGGTGTGTCTGATTTGAACATAAAGTGATGCCCACAGCTTCAGATCCTTGGGGCCTGGGTTCCCAGCCTGTGTTGTTATTGACAGGTAGTTGGATAATAAAGATTTCATGAATGGATGGATCTGATGATGATACCTAAGTGTACTATTAGGAAGTGGGGCATGGTTTGAGGAAGAAGGTCACTGGAGTTTATTTTGAAGGGCACATCTTATCTATTCATCTCTCTTTCTCTTCCTCCCTCCATCTCCTCCCCTCCTTTTCTCTCCCTTCTCCTCTCTCTTTCCTTCCCTTTTTCGCTATCCCTCCATGAGGTAAAGTACATTCCTCCACCATGCCTTTCTAGCATGATGCTTTTTGCCCTGACCCAGAACCATGCTCAAAGCAACTCATCATGAACTGAAACCATGAGTCAAAATAACTCTTCTTCCCTGAAGTTGATTAGGTAGCTCATCATGGCCACAGCAAGATACCTTACACAGTTAAGAACATCTGAGGTGTTCTCTGCCAGTTCTTAGCAGACCTCCTACTATTCAAAGCCAAAAGCTTCACTTGTCTCCTCTATCTCTACTATACAAAAATGGCTAGGAGACCGGGAGGGTCACTTCTTCTCATTTGCCCATTTATAGATGCAGTTCTTTCATGAAAACACATGTATTTATCATGGTGGAGCCTGTACAGACCATACCCATCCTAGGTCATTAGGCTTTAAACTCTCCTTTCTTCCAAGTTAAGAAACTTTACATGGGATTCTGAGGAAAATGGTCCTGAGAGGCAGGCTAAAAAATGGGATGAAGGCTGACCTGTTGCAGGGTTATATAGCAGAAGAGACCATTAGACCCCAATTCTGCTATAGTAGGGTCAGAGTTTATTTACTTTAGTACTCCTGAAGCTTCCCTAAACCTAGGTCTAAGCTAAAGTGGGCAGACAGAGGCAGTCAGGGAATCACAGGCACCGTGCCCCGGCATGAAATATTCCTCCCAGCTGTGTGTCACATTAGGTCTCACACTGCCTGCTCTCCATGAGGCCAACTCAGTCGGCAACTGTGAGTTCGTTTGGCGAGGAATTGGAAAATGACTTCTGAGGCAACGGGCTCCAGTTCTCAGAAAGGAAATTCGCAGAAGTGAGTGAATGGTCAGAAGGCCAGAAGGCCATTGCCTCAGACTAAGTCCCTGGGCAGAGTGTTGGGGCCATTCTGGGTTTAGGCTTGTAATAAAAAAAATTTTTAAAAAAAATACAAGTGAAAATGTGATTTCTCTATCCAATATCACAACCCCAAAGTGGTTTTTCTATGCTGAATTTAGTAAAATAATTAAGAGAATCGGTTTTTCCCCCTTGGTGGAGAATTATATTTGCTAAAAAGCGTTTAATGAGTTTTGGAATGTAGGCATAAGATTGGTCCCAGGTGAAATAAAGATGAGAACATCTTCTAACTTGGAGTCAGCCAATTATATGACTCTCTTGCCCTTCCTCTGTCAGTCTCTTCCTCTCCTCTTCTCTCTCTCTCTCTCTCTCTCTCTCTCTCTCTCTTTCCTCCCTTGGGTGGGGCTAGGCTGGGAGTGTAATGGCTCAAAGCTAACAGACTCCATGATTGCCAAAAGTTCACCAAGAAACCACTTTAGTTGACTCGGACTTTGTTGTAATATCCAAGGAAATTTTTTTTTCAAAAGCTAAAGTGCAAGAGTTTGAAGAAAACTCATAAGGTCTCTTGGTTATATTTTTTAAAAAATCAAATGCTGGGGAGAAGGGATAAGAATAGTGGTAGGAAAAATTAATAATGATCTAACAAGTTCACTCTTATCTAAAATGCCCTAAAATAATATAATTATTAATATGCATTTATAGGATAACATCTATTCTATTTATATACTATAAATAATCCATCTGACTTCACTCTGTATGCTTGCGTGGTACCGTGACAAGTAATAGATTCTGGCAGGCTTAAGAACTTCTTATATGCACTTAAAAATTTTAGAAACTGTAGAAAAAGTTAGTTTTACAGACAGAGAGGAAAAGAACAAGAGAGAAGGAAGGGAAGGAAGAGAGCAATTGAGAACAAGGGAGCACTTGAAAAACGCATTACTGGACATGGTCCCCTAAGAGAGCATGGCAGCCTACCTAGAAGCTCATTTATATTATCTAAGGAGAGATACTAGAAACTGTAACTAGTCTTTTCCAAGGAAACTGCGTGTGCCCACCTCATAGGAAGGAAATATCACACAGAAGGACCATATGCCATTGACAGACACTACGGAACTTGGGGAGTTAAACCCCCGACTGAGTACCAGGAAGTTAAGCATTCTAATCAACAATATTAATAGCCTTCCTGCCTATCACAGAAAACAATTTATTACCTTCTGCAGATGAAACCTTGCAAATCACAACAATAGAGCAGTAGTAAAATAACAGAATAATAGTAAAAGACCCATCAAAGATATTAAAAGAAAAAAAAAAAAAAAACAGCGCTAGAGAGGTGGTTCAGCAATTAAAAGTACTTAATGTCCTGGCAGGGGACCAGGGTTCTGTTCCCAACACCCACTTCGTGGCTCACAACTGTCTGAAACTCCAGTTTCAGGTGCTCCCGCAGTCTATCCTGACCTCCATGGGCTCCAGCCATGTTTATGTGTATATATACATGCAGGTAAAGTGTTCATACACATAAAATACAACAAAGCTTAAAAAAAAATTCAGGGATGTTTTGCAAGCACTTCTGTATACCAAGATTCATTTGCAAATCCCAATGGAATGAGAAGCACTCCTCCTTGTTAACATCTCGGTTAGCAATATGTAGCTAGTTTCTTCCTGTTGTCTCC
The DNA here is from genome assembly GCA_902729485.2 of Mus minutoides. Classification (NCBI taxonomy): domain Eukaryota; kingdom Metazoa; phylum Chordata; class Mammalia; order Rodentia; family Muridae; genus Mus; species Mus minutoides. Next base: position 50,746 of record CACVCL010012469.1, read on the forward strand.
AACAAATAACTTTCTGGTGAGTTCTTTCCTATTCTCCTTCTAATTTACACTAGAACCCTACTTCTAGTAGCCTCTGAAGTCCCCACAGATATTCCTGGTTTTGTCCCTAAATGGAGCATCAGAATTCGACATTTTCTTCAATTTTTATTTTTGTTGGCTACTAAGCCTAACACTGGTCTTAACTGTCCTTAAATTGAGCTGATGAAACTTGCTTGTATCTAAAACTAATCAGAGAAGAAACTTCAGATTCCTCCTATCAGACCCTCCTACCTCGGAATGCATTCATGCACCATATGTAAACGTTATTTAGCCACAAAGTGGGAAGCATAGCCCACCTAACACTGTGAAGAGTTGGGGCTTCAGTGAGGGTGTCTGATGCTATCCCGAATTTAGTTTGCTCATGTGAATGAATCACTGAGAGTCTGGGTGACGTGCTAATCCATGAGAAGGCTGTAAGGCTGAGCTCCAGTGTTGCTCTCAATATACCATACCGACACCTTTCTCTTGCCCGGTTGTGTATGGCTCAGCTCTGGGTGCTATAGAAACACTCTCTGGGATCTTTCAATCAGAGAACAGCAGTGTTGACATACCAGCATGAAAGGACTGTCGCACACCACCCAACTGGCATCTCAGTGCACATCAGGAAGTTATTTATGATGTGTAACACCCAAACTGTCTCCTCCTGCCCACCCTCCTCCTTTCCTCTCCCCGTGTGTGTTTCAATCTGTCATTGACTCTGGCTGCCTTTTCCTCTGCCATAGTGCCAAGAGCTGTTCCTGCTGCTGTGAAGGCTGTCTTCCAACAGCTTCCTCTCTGGTGCAAGCCTGGATGCCCATCTTTCAGGGCCTCTACCTCTCAAGGCTCTCCCTTCAGACATGCCAGACTTCCTTGGCAGCTATCACCTCTTTACCTGCCATACTGACCCTGTCACAGGCACCTCTGGGAAAATGTCCAGATGTGCCCACACAAAAAGCAAACAAACAAAAGACCCCCCCCCAAAAAAAGAAGCCTGAGTAGAGTAGATTGGAGATTGGCAGGAAACAGAACCCCTGAGAACCCAGGGAAGGTGCCAAGTTGCAAAAAAACAACAACAACAAAAAAAAAAAAATAGAGAAACGATAGACTCTTGAGTGAAACTAAAAATGAAGAGTGTGTTTTAATACCCCCTTCTCCCTCCGTGTCTGATTCATCTCTCTGTGGCACCAGAAAGAGATGTATTGCCCTCTAATCATGAATGCTTGTGTTTTGACTACAAGGCTCCTATCACAACTAAGAGGAACCAACAATAACAGTGTGTGTGAAGGAGATAATACCAATAGCAAGGTTATTATCTCCAGATTGGAGCCAGACTCTCTGAGAACTTTTGTCTCGATGTTTCGGCAAGAGAAAGGAGAAGGCGGGCGCCGAGGTTCAAAAATGTGGTTCCTCAGCTCAGCTTCTCATTCTTTATCTTAAGAGTTTCTACCTCAGCCAGCCTCAAGGCCAAGACGGAGTAGTGATTAGCAGTCTGGTAATCCTGGATGCCCGGTGACTATTCATTCCCAAAGCAGACCTGGCAGGAAGGGATCCCTAGTTTTTGATTATTTAAGGAGGGAACTAGTATCTAATTCCTAACCTACCATGAACTCAGCATGGCATGAGCTTCCCTACTTAATAGTCCTTAGTAGGGATAAATAACACCAAATGGCCTTCGCTATCGAAACAGGAGAGGCAAACTTAAGGGTGGACAGAAAGGTGAGAGCCACAGGAAATAACAGTTTCTGAAAGTGTGATTGCTGACCTCTGACCCTGTGTTCAGCCCACACCCACCTGATGCCTTGCAAGTTGTTTGGATGTAAGTTGGCTATGGAAAAGCAATGGTTTTAACTAGTAGGTTATTTGGGAGGAACCAAAGGCAGCAATAGGCAAAGGTAAACATATCTGGAATTATGTTATTAGACCTGGCTGGAGGATCCAATCAAGTCAGGGTGGTTCACACAACATAAACGTTAGCTATCCTCTCAAGGGAACAGTTATTTATTTACCTAAACAAGGACAGCCTTGTCTATCTTGAAAACCTGTTTCAAACAGACTCTCGTTTGGGGAGGTAAGGGAGGGGTGCATTCTAAACAGGAAGTGAGGAAGACAACCCTTGCCCTAATCACCATATTAATCAACATGACCCAATAGTACAGATAGTCAATATGTATGCAGTTTAGTGCATACCAGTCATTAGGCAAAGATCTACTTAATAATCTCAGAATTTCTAGGAGATATTTTTGGTATAGCAAGTCTACTGATGAAGATCTGAATCTCAGATGTGGTCCCATCTCAACATCATGTAGTTGAGTAAGAGGCAGAATCTAAATAGCTTGACTCCAAACCCTGGGCTTTAACCACTCATTCCCCTGCCTCCATCATTGGTGTGACAGACATTACTGGAAGATCGCAGATTCAGTAGTGTGTTGAAAATGGAATAAATTGCTTAACTGGTTAATGGTAGCTAACTTACATGGAGAGGGCCATTGAAATAGTTCCAACATAAAAATGACCTCTTGGTATTTGATTACCTTTCACCTTAGACATTGATAAACTAAACTGTTCCCTCAGGACAACAGTTTTGTACAGGGAAGCACTTCTCTTGCCAAAGTATAATTTTGTTGGCTATATCTATCTCCTTCAAGCCTTGGAATAAGCCCCAAACTAGTAAATTTTGCTGTCCTGGCAAGATGCTTTTCCTCCAGGGCATTGTATCAGGCTAAAGTAATACATCACGTTGCTTCCCACTCTGTCAGCCCATTTCTCTAAAGAGTCTTAAAGCAGTAATGTTCCTGCTTTGAATCTCAGTTGTTCTTGCCCCTAAGTACTGCACTTTGACTCTCTGACCTTTGAAACAAAGGGCACCAGAATAGTCTCCTTCCCATATCTGCCCTTGAGTTGGGGCTTCTGAGAGACAGAGAGAGAGAGAGAGAGAGAGAGAGAGAGAGAGAGACTCAAGTAAGGGTCAGCATCCTGATGCTTTATTTCATTCATTTTAGACCCAGAGATACATAAACATTGACATAATTGGGTAACAAGGAGACTTTGGTCTTTGGCATTATAGGGATTTAGTCGATGGGAAAGGAAGGCTGGGTGGTAGGATGGGGTGGGGTGGGTAATATAGGGTCATGATTCCTAGAAAAGATGACCTCATCCAACTGAGAAGTAGTGGGGCTGGCAAAAAACTGCCAATTAAAAATTAACATAGGCCAAAAGTGAAATCGATGCCTAAATCTGATAGGTTGTCAGAACCGTTTTTGACACATAGTTCACAGAAAAAGAGAACATTTTCTCAGTGTGCACTTTTACAGATGCCAAAGGTCAGGCTTTGGAAAGATCCTTCCACAGACATGCAGGACTGAACAAAGGTACCTAGAGAAGGCTCAGTCAGGTGTTATTTGTAAATACAGATTTTAAACCTGAAAATAATCCTAATTTGAAAAACTTTAATGTGGGTTATGAGTCACTTTATTCTATAATACATGTGAGTATATAAGCACAAACCCATATCTTCATAAATAAGTAATGATAGGTCCAGCAATGAATTCTCTTTCTACATTTTTTCTAAGCATACAGTGATGCATACCTTATTAATTTATTTAAATTAAATAAAACTTCTATAAAGCCTTTAAAGAATAAAATATTGACTCTCAAAGACATCAAATGTTAAGTGCTATGGATTCAGAAAATATCAACCATACAATGTTTTATCATAGTTTTCCTTACATGAGGAATTATGAAGGATGTCAGTTTTCCATATAAAGCTATCAGAGTAGGAAAGATTGGAAAGCAACTTTCATTTATGCAAATGAAAATTAAAATGTTTTCAGGAGTTACAGCTTAAACTTACAGTCCCAGCACTCAGGGGGTTGGAGCTCCCGGGGTTCAAGGTTAAGGCCAGCCTGAGCTATGTCACAAAAAACTGTCTCCAAGAAACAAAGGGAGGAAGGATACAAAGAAAAAAGAAGTGAGGGAGAAAGGGAGGAAGGGGAGGAGGGAGGGGAGGAGGAGTAGAAGGAGGGAGGGAAGGAAGAAGGGAGGAAAGGAAGGAGGAAGAAAGGGAGGGAAGGAAGGAGGGAGGGAAGGAAGGAAGGAGAGGGGGAGGGAGGGAGAGAGCAAGAGAGGGGGTGAAGGAGGAAGGACATTAAAATGCTCAGATGTAGGTCAAGTGACTTAGTTCAGTGGTACATTGTGTGTTCAGTATGCATAGGCTCCACAGGGCAACGAAAGAAACTTCACTGGACAGCTATAAGATTGCTTCTTAACATGATTTTTAAAACTTTCCTACTAATATGCAATGCAAATTGATGTCAACTGAATTTATTTCTATTAGATAAGGTTCTCATAGACCAACACTGACTTTAGAAGAATTATTCTGTATTGTTGAATCTAGAGATTGGCAAAATTAACAACAACAACAATTATAATAATAATAGTAATAACTTCTATAAGAAAACAAAGGTTCTGACTCCTACAGATCCTAACTGTGATATTTGGTTGTGTAATCAATCTTCAGCTAATAAAAGTTAATGGCAGATTGTTTATTATCTAACCATATCATTTATGTTTTCTATTAGACACATTCCTGAGACCTTTCTAGAAATTGCTCCCAAACCCCATCTTGAAATTTCTTGCCTCTTCATCCGTTTTTTTTATTTTAAAAACTAAATTTAATTTATAAAAAGAAAGAAAGACTCTACTTTGGTACTTCTTCCTCCTATTAATAATGGTTTTTTGAGAACTGTTGTATACTTTATAACCCAGAAAGGAATAAGTATGTATCTTCAAAACTAGGTCCGTTCCTAATTTGAAGATGTTTACATTTGTCATTATTTAAATATTGATGCACCAAATCAGGATTTTTCTCCTTCCGATGACAGTTTAAAGAGCTTTCTCAATAATCAAAAGGAGAGAATTCACAGGGAACCAAGGTAAAGTACTGCATCCCAAGTATATTTCCAGAAACTGATGAGAAGCACAGCTGTGTGTAGGCTGGTAGGCATAGTTTTACTCCTGATTAATGGCCACAACTCTTTCCTCTAGAAACGATGGCCCCGGTTAAGTCTCAGAAGTGCACACTTCTCGTCAGAGAAGAAGGGGAGTGTGTTGCTTGCATCTATGACAAAATGTGATACTCAGCTAATTGGTGTGGTTTTGATGATACCACAGTTCTGCCCCAAACCCTTGTAACTAGCAAGTTTTGCCCTGAAGATTCTTGAATTACTCCACTGACCATGCATTATTTAAAGGGAAGTGCTACTAAACAGAGGCCATCTGTTTAACCATTGGAAGTCTCTCTGTTGGCTCAAGTTTTGACAAAACATTATGTCTCCTCAGAGTGGACTCAAAAATCTAGGTTAAGTGGTGGCCAGCTTGTCTGGAAAGCTGCCTTTGGTCTACATGCTAGACAACCTCTGAACCAAAACTACTGACAAAATAAATATGCTATTATAAATTTTCTCCCTTTTTTTCTTAGTTTGTCTTTTTATTCATTTTGTATCCTGGCCATGGTCCCCCTCCCTCCTCTCCTCAAGTCCCACCTTCACAAGTCCATTTCCTCCACTGCCCCCTGCCCTTCTCCTCAGAGAAAGGGAAACCCCGCTTGGGTACCCACCATGGGACATCAAGTTGCACCAGGACCAGATGCATCCTCTCACACTGAGGCCAGACAAAGTGGCCCAGTTAGGGGGAGGGATCCAAAGGCTGGCAACAGAGTCAGAGACAACCCCTGCTCCAGTTGTTAGGGGACCCACGTGAGGACCCAGCTGCATGTCTACTATAAGTTTCAGTGTTAAGTCTTTGTCAGCAAAACGTCTGTGGAATGTTACACAGTCAAACAATTAAGCAGACAGACAAGGTTAGAGAATCCTCAGACTGTGTCTCATTGTAAAAGGCACTAGCCCAGTCACCTGTCTCTTACTATTGCGTTGGCTAAAGACAATAAGTAATTTTGAGCTTTCTGGAGAGCTGAATGATAATCAATTTCATCTTCCAAGTTTAAACATATTTAAAGCTCTTTCTTGAAGACAACATAAGTGTTTCCCAACTAGGCTGAATGAGTAGCCAAGATTTTCTATACAATCTCTAGCATAGAAAAGATCACAGCAGGCATCTACTTCCCTTTAAAAAGCCTCTTTTTAAAGTATATTATTTTATTTTTAATTATGTACATATTTATCTGTCTGTGAGCCTATGACAGCTCTAAGAGAGTGAAGAATCCCGTGGAGTTGAAGTTACAGGTGGTTGTGAGCTGCCTAGGTGGGTGTTGGAAACCAAACTCTGGACAAGATTAGCATATTTTTGAACAGCTTAGTGCTTTCTCTGGTACCTAGTTTATATAGTCTTTTGATTATTCACATATTTATTTGTTTATTTGAGTGCTAGAAACAGAACACAAGGCCTAGTGCATGCTGGGCAAGCATCCTTTGCAGCCCAATCAATTTTTAAATTTGTTGTTTAAAAATCTTTCAGTAATAGAATCAGTAAAAACAACGAAAATTCTTGGAAGCTGTATTTGCTTATTTATCTATCTGCATCATTAAAATATAAAATATAGGATTCTGCTCCTAAGGTCACCAACAGGTATTTGTACAGCCTTCACTTAGCTGCTTTCTATAGTGGAGACTTCATTATAGTTCAAGAAAGTCTGTTTTTTTTTGTTTGTTTCTTTGTTTGTTTGTTTTGTTTTTTAAAACTTACTTTTTGGTAACAAATTGTTTAAAACCTTTTATGTTAAGACAATTTTATTTTCTGTTCACCTGATAACCAATCAGAATAAAATACATAACAGGAGTTTTTAAAGGCAACGATGTGACCCCTAGTTCCACCTATTTACAAATACAGTCCAATGACTAAAATTTTCTGTAATTTAGATGTGATTAAGATACTCATTTATTTCAAAAAAGGTGCTGAGACGATTTGTTGATTGCCCACCTGATAAGCTATATTACATTAGTTTTCCTATTTTAGACCACAATAGTAAATACTTTTATTAAGGTTCTTTTAAAAAGACTAATAGGAGGTTGTTGAAGAAAAACAAAAGACTTTGACCCACAACTGTGGTCCCTCAGTTGCTGAGAGGTGGCTGTTAACATCAAGCCTATAGGAGACTTCAAAGGATGGATTAAGCTTTAAGCAGCAATAGGTAAACATTTGCTACATTCATAAATTTTGAATAAAGTACAATGAGTCCATTGTAGTCATTGTGAATTGGCAAAGACAAATATCCCTCTAGAATTGTGGTAGCTAGAATGAATATAACTGGTTGTTGTATTCCTGGGAAAATCCACATGTGTATATTACCACTCCAATAGCACTTTAAAAAAAAAAAAGATACAGATGTTACATGAGACCAAAGTTCTTTTTTTATTAGATATTTTCTTTATTTACATTTCAAATGCTATCCCAAAAGTTCCTTATACCCTACCCCACCTCCCGCGCTGCTCCCCTATCCACCCACTCCTACTTCTTGGCCCTGGCATTCTCCTGTACTGGGGCATATAAAGTTTGTAAGACCAAGGGGCCTCCCTTCCCAATGATGGCCGACTAGGCCATCTTCTGCTACATATGCAGCTAGAGACACGAGCTCTGGGGGTACTGGTTAGTTCATATTGTCGTTCCACCTAAAGGGTTGTAGACCCCTTCATCTCCTTGGGTAATTTCTCTAGCTTCTCCATTGGGGGCCCTGTGTTCCATCCTATAGATGGCTATGAGCATCCCCTTCTGTATTTGCCAGACACTGGCATAGCCTTACTCAAAATAGTTATATCAGGGTTCTTTCAGCAGAATCTTGCTGGCATATGCAATAGTGTCTGGGTTTGGTGGCTGATTATGGGATGGATCCCCGGGTGGGGTAGTCTCTCGATGGTCCATCCTTTTGTCTTAGCTCCAATCTTTGTCTCTGTAACTCCTTTCATGGATGTTTTGTTCTCTATTCTAAGAAGGAATTAAGTATCCACACTTTGGTCTTAGTTCTTCTTGATTTTCTTGTGTTTTGCAAATTGTATCTTGGGTATTCTGTTTCTCGGCTAATATCCACTTATTGTTCCTCAGAAAATTGGACATAGTATTACAGGAAGATCCAGCAATACCTCTACTGGGCATATACCCAGAAGATGTTCCAACTGGTAATAAGAACACATGCTCCACTATGTTCATAGCAGCCTTATTTATAATAGCCAGAAGCTGGAAAGAACCCAGATGTCCCTCAACAGAGGAATGGATACAGAAAATGTGGTACATTTACACAATGGAGTACTACTCAGCTATTAAAAACAATGAATTTAAGACCAAAGTTCTTAATCGAACATTATATAAAACTCCTAAAGCTCTCTGCTTCGAACTCTATCAGTGTGTGGCCTGGAAAGGACAGAGGAAGTGCACCGAACTCTGGGCTCCTCTGAGAGAGTCAGCAAGCTAGGCACTGAGCACGTGGGTTATTCTCTGCTGTGGTGATGACTACTGTCCATTTCATCTTCTGAAATGGTCTTGTGGCTGTTGAGAGTCACCAGGAAGGATCATGTAATACATGGAAGTGTTTTTGGTTATGCCCAGATAATGGCTGGTATCTTCTTCTCAGAGCAAGCAAGGATCACAGAAGGACGATTAACCAAGAAGGGCTTCAAGCGGAAGTCCTAAATAGGTCCTCAAATCCCCCCTCCCCCACCTCTCTCCATTTCCAATTCATAAGCCTGAGTTGTGAAAACAGTTACAGCTGAACTGGCCAAGTTCGGAAGTTTCTGGAAGAACTCCTACAACCCTAATCCTAAACATCAAATAACTATCCCATAATTGACAACTGATGGAGTAAAAATTCAGTTTCTTAAGAAATCAGGCTCTTTAAGAAACATGTGCTACAAACAAAGGACAGTCATTGCGTGAAGGTATTGTTGTGATAGGCACAGCAAAAGCAATAGGCCTCTTTTCTCTTTTGCCCCTACCTGCAAAGAGAAACAAAATGAATCCTCTAGTCTTAACTGATTAGCCAGTTAGAAAACTATGCAGAAGTCCTTTGTGGATTACAAAAGCCATGTGCATACATTTGTGTCTTTCCTCTAATTTATAGTCCCAGGAAAAGATTATTAAAGAAAAAAGTCAGGAAAACAAAAAAATATTGTTTACATTGCCCAGGGGACCAGCCAGTTTGAACTTGCCAGGGCCTGGATGGCAAACAAAAGCCCTGAGTCCAATTCTATGTTAGTCTTTCCTCCAATGGCCAGTAAAAAGGTTGCTGAGACTCCACTGGGACCAGCTGCCTGGTCCCTCCCAAAGCCCACAACCATGAGGAGCCCGCAGGGTCGGCTGGGGGGTGGGGAGGGGGGAAGAAGGGAGGAAGAAAGAGAAACAGATCCTTCCCAGAGAGACCACAAATGAACCCTCAGTAAGTTACTACCTCCAGCTGCCCTGAGAATAAACCTTCCTTGTGTGAGGAAGCAGCAACAAGGCTCCTGTGCCAAGCATCAGGAAAACATTTGAGTTCTTAGAAGACGCCATGAACGGTTGGCCTCTCCAGCAGTGAAACAGCCAAGCTAGTGTGAGTGCGGGCCGTTGCCATGGTCCCGATCTCCCCTGCGAAGAAGAAGCTGGAAATATAGATGAAGACTTGGATTTTCAAATGCCCGTCTTTAGGTACTGTGTCAGTACCTGTGTGATCATAAGTCTTTATTTAATGGCATGCCTTCTTGGGTTGGGAATAAAAACTAAGCATATATCAGGTTGTTAACTGAATTCTTGTGGTGTATGACTCTCTCTCTCTCTCTCTCTCTCTCTCTCTCTCTCTCTCTCTCTCTCTCTGACAAAAGCCTACATGTCAAAGGAGAGATGAGAAGCATCCATCCTCCCAAAGGATGTAAAGAAGATGAGACAGACCAAAATGTTGTGACCCCATCTACAACACAGCTTCATATTTGCTGTGAATCAAATCAAATGTTATCCATACAGTATGGCATCAATGCCAGTAAAAGCGTGGTCAAAACCAAGATCAAATCAACTCAATATGTACTTGGCCAATAAAAATGTCTAATTGATGTGCAAAAATCAAAGTAGACTTGATATCCTCAGTTTCACTGCCACCTAGCTCTGCCTGTCCATAATCCAGTGGTTTCTTCTATAGGAAACATAAATGGTTGCTCCAGGCTTTCTGGGGCAACTAGGCAAGCCCCTTCCCCACCAGTATTGTAATCAGTTCTGAGTTTCCAGGCTTCTGCATATGGTCAACAGCAACAATGGATTGATTATTTTTTTATAAGTCATTTAAGACCTTGGAAAAGATCCTCAGGAGAAGCAAACTAATATGAGGTTAAGATCTCTTCTGTAGCAAGTGCTATCTATATATTACTTTATTTAATACACCATTTCATCTTATCCTCAGTTCTGAGAAGAAATATGTCACTGCCTATCACACAATTAGATGGAGACCTCCAGAGCTCTCTCTGCTTTTCTGGGGTTATTCCCCAGTATTTTCTGGACTCCGTGAGATCCTTGGGCTTAACAGCAGGTAGATGAGAGTTTGAACCCCCAACTCCACCAATTACTTCAAACTCTGAGTCTCAGTTTTCCCACCAATAAAAGAAAGATATATGTTTTGACTTCCAACTTTGCTTATATGATATTTGATTTACAAGAGAAATAGATGATAAAAGAGCAGCTGAGCTGCCCATGTATGAAACTGTAGGCATTTACTAAAGTGATTGAGAAGATCCAGTGTCCCAGCACCGTGTATCCAAAGGGGGTTCTTGCTCAAAAGTTTGAGATGATGGGCAACCTAAATATCTTCAGTTGATTATTAAACAATATGCATCATACTGTACCCTCCCAATATCACAATTACCTTGTCAATTTAACAATAGAACAATATGTTTGCAACATTTTAAGAAACTTGATCTATGATGTTATTTTAAATAGAATTGTTAAAAAGCCTCTCAACTAAGACAATAAGAAGAAAGGTCATAGGACTGGACATAGGCAGGATCCTGGAACACAGATTGAAAACATGGGAAGACACTTAATACAAATAAAGTGCATGACAAATGAAGTCTCACTTCATGAGCATGCTTACATATGGGAATCTAAAAGAAAGTACGGGGTCAGGCATATTGGAGATACTTAGCGAAAAGAGTGACATGTTGGAGAAGTATGTAGACTTGATGTGGGAAGAAGAAAGGCACCAGGGGATAGATAAAGGTCTGTGAAAAATAGGCAGTTCTAACACCAGCCCATTCTGATTTGTGCAGACAAGCCTACAGGCTATGGCTCCAGCATTCGAAGGGCACCTCAGACAGGCATTGTGGATGAGTGTTGCTTCCGGAGCTGTGATCTGAGGAGACTGGAGATGTACTGTGCCCCACTGAAGCCTACAAAGGCAGCCCGCTCTATCCGTGCCCAGCGCCACACTGACATGCCCAAGACTCAGAAGGTACGATCAAGTGGGTGAAATGCAGTCATTCTTGAGCGGTCTGTTATATGGGATGCAGGGGGAGGGGGGCAAATGGAAATCCTATGTCTTCTGAGTGATAGGTCACGAAGTTCCAATTCTACCAGTAGGGTGGCTTATGGGTGCGCCCTTCTAATCACTCTCTACTCTGAATTATCTTTCCCACTCCTCTGGACAATCTGACATTTGGAAGGTGTTAGAAAGCCAGGACTAAACCTGTGAAAACTTAAATTGCCCAATGAGGCCGATTGGCCAAATAGAACACCAAGTCTTAGCTATCAATAACATTGTGATAATGACAGAATGTACTGCTGCAGGCTGCCAGAATTTGGCTAAGTTGATATACTCTAAGATGGAGACCATGTACAAGTGGAATGCCTGCACCAAGTAACTGTTAGACAAGGATTAACATCTGTCATGTTTGTATCTAATAACAAAAGTAGCAAGTCCTAGAATTCTACAGTGGTCCAAATACAGACTCCTTAGTGGGACCTATTTGAAATTCTCAGCAGCAATTACAAATTAAAGAGAAATGCATTGAAAATGGACATACTTGGTTTAGCTATAGGGATGTTTAGATGTTTCTGATGATCAAAACACAAGGTATCCTTTGTCCAAGCATTTATTATAAAGCAACCTCAGGAAGACCATTTGTGCCATAAGAAACAGGTAAAACATCTGACACCTGTTGGCTACTTGATACACTTATAAAATGAATGAATGAATGAATGAATGAATGAACAAATATATTATAGTCTAAGTAGAATCATAGCCCTTATATAGAAATAGAGAGAAGATAAAATAGAAAGAGAGAAAGAGAAAGAGAGAGGGAGAAAGAAAGAAAGAAAGAAAGAAAGAAAGAAAGAAAGAAAGAAAGAAAGAAGAAAGAGAGAGGGAGAAAAAAAGAAAGAAAGAAAGAAAGAAAGAAAGAAAGAAAGAAAGAAAGAAAGAAAGAAAGAAAGAAAGAAAGAAGTAAAAGCCCTCTCTTGGGTGTTTTGAGGCTTTTTTTTAAAAGTGAACACATAAATTCTATCATTGAAACTAAACAAACATTGTGCAGAAAGCACAAGATAAGAGACTCAAATGTTCACACTGACACTGTTGCTGCTTCCTGATCCTAAGCTAAAGTTGAGGCTGGAAGAGGACCATGGGGTCTTAGTAGAGACATCACCCCAGTGAGCCTCCAGAAAGGATTTGAGGGGACTGTTTAGGACCTGATATAGAGAGGACACAGTGGGCACAAGAGTCAGAGAGGATATCACTGTGCAAATTAAAGGAAAAGGAGTGTTCCTTCTAGCAGAAGAGGAAGTGGGTATGAGAGATAAGGCGCAAAGCTCTGGCAAGTCGGCTCTGGTGCCTCAGCAGTAAAGCTGTTTCCTATGGAGCCCAGGCATTCTGGGCAGATTCAAAGACCGTCTTCAACACAAGAGCCACCCGTTCTCAATGCAATTATTTTTGTGATGTTTGCAGTCCCAGTCCCTATCGACAAACAAGAAAACGAAGCTGCAAAGGAGAAGGAAAGGTGAGCCAAAGACACACCCAGGAGGGGAACAGGAGGAGGGAACGGAGACAACTCAGAAAATCAGAGGTCCCAGAGAAAGGAGACTGAGCTAGGAACTGTGAGCAAGCAGGCCAAGAGGGGCATGCAGGAACGGGGATGAAGGACGTGCGGGAACAGGGATGAAGGACGTGCGGGAACGGGGATGAAGAAGGAGCAGACAGCGACCCAGGAAAGCCACAGAGGAACTGGAGCAAGGCAGTCCTCACTAAGCTAGATAATGTCTGTGATGGAAGTAAGAAAGTCCTCCTCTGGGATACGGCACTTACACATGGGAAGACTGGCACAGGGAAGTATAACACTGCAGAAAGTGACAAAGGGCAAGGATGGAACATCAACAACAATAACAGCCATTAAAAACATGCCACCAAGACATGCCCCCCCTTCTTAAAAATATAAATCAGAGTAAAAAGAAAAAAAAAAACCAACTATGCAAAACAAAGATTGCATCTTCAGCCTGCATTCCAAATTTTATACAAATCCGTTATAGAAGAATTGCCCATGTCAATATATGTTCAGAGTTAAATATTAACCGTAAATTCACAGCAATGCTGTATTGTGTCATTGAAGTTCCCAGATTTCTGTCCTGAATTTCACCGATGGTTCTGATTCTTGGTCAAGTCCAGGGTATAGGCCAAAGAACATCGGGTATTTACAAAAAGGCCTGTGAGGTAACTTTTAAAAAGATCACTGAACTTTTATTTTGTACTGTGGTGTCAGACACAAAGACACATTAGTTCACCATGGCTGCCATAACAAAGCACCACAGACTAAATGGCTTAACCCACAGACACATTTTCCCCTCATAGTTCTAGAGAGTGGAAGTCCTCGCTCAAGGTGTCAGTCCCTTGGAGGCCTCCTGCCTGTGTCCATACAATTTTCCCTCTGTAGGTATTTCAGTGTCTATATATTATGTTTTCATTATAATATCAGGGAGACACGATTGGGGTTCACCCTAATGACCTCATTTTAATTTGATGAGCTTAATGCAGACTCTGTACCTAAATGTACTCTACTTTTGAGGTGATAGGAATTGAAACCTTAAACATGAATTTTGGGGTAGAGGAGAACAGTTAACCCTATATCATTTAGTTCTCTCTCTCTCTATCTCTCTCTCTCTCTCTCTCTCACATACACACACACACAGAGAGAGAGAGAGAGAGAGAGAGAGAGAGAGCTAGATTCTGAGGTCTCAAATCTTATGAGATTCTTCATTAGAAAACTCTTAGGATCATGCTGATAGTGGTGGTAAAGGCCTTGGAAGCCATTTGATTGTACCTCTTTGTTCTAAAGACTGGGATACTGAGATCTGGACATAGGTGAGATCTCTACTTGGTTTCTAAGCTTCTTGGTTTCTATTGGCCACCAAGTAACAACTATCAAGTGAACCAAGTAAAAAGAGAAGAAGGGCACAGAGTTGGACTCGGGGTCTCCCCCGATTTAATATTTGTCTGCCAGAAGAAAGCTTGCAAGTGCTAACAAGAGTGCTGAATTTTCTGGAGAAGGTGGCAATCAACTCACAGAAGAAGGTGGGTCTTGGTGACCTTTGCAATCACTACAAGCAAGATTGTCATGGGGCAGAAAGCAAAACCTTGAGATTATCTACATTTGAATCCCCACAACAAGAGAGTATAGAAGACAGAAGAACCCTGCATGCTAACAATGACCCTTTGGGGTGGTATAATCTACTTCCAAGAAGACCTGGTATAAAGAAACATCTTTTCTGCCTAGTCCTTCCTTCCTGTTCCTGGTTTGTTTGTTTTTGTTTTGTTTTGTTTTGTTTTGTTTTCCTACTCCAGGATTATGTTTTCTCCATGGCTCACTGAAAATCTTGGATGTCCTCAATATTACAAAGGTGTTCAGAGCTCAAAATAGGATTGAAGATTCCATTAGAAGTCTGTGTCAAAACCCCCAATGAAAGCAAGTTTACTTCTGATATCATTGCAAAAAGTATACCTGGATTGTCAGGAGAAGCTGTGTTCTATTAAGTCAGAACAATTTAGGGACAGACTCGGGCAAAAGCTGTCATTAATGCCACTGTAGCCTAAGCCTTCAGACTCAGACAGCTCTTGAAGAAAGCGCAGTTCAACAAAAGAATTCAGAATCTATGTCCTATGGAAAGAATTGGGTGGTTGTATTTAATTATAAACTTCATTCAAAGAAAACTTAAAGTGGTGCGACTTTCTAGTTAAAATAAGTTCTCATAGCCCTAGACTGTGTGTTGAAATACATTTCTTTATGAAGTAGGTTTTAACCATTTTAAATCAATCCTTAGTATGCCTACATGTCATCTCTCAAACATGCCAACAACTGAATTTATCACTTACAGTTGTGAGGATATAGCAAAAGTATATTTAGGCATATCTGCATTTGCATATATATATATATATATATGTTTATTACACATACATGTGTTATAGATTACTTTAAATAATGCTGACACATAGTATAAGCACTATTGAACTACTAGCTAGTATTGCCATACTTCCGGAAATTGGAGCAATTTGAAGTATGAGACATTTCTGAAGTAGAAGTGTCTCATATTGCCAATAATGTCAAGCCAACGTTTAACAACAGTTCCAGCAATGTACATAACCTCCTACGTACAACAGAAGAGATCTTAGTAGTCTAAGATTACTCCCAGCCTGTAGAATACCTGATTCTGTGACTAATACCAATTAAAATGGTTAGTCCAGCTCTTCCACATGAAGAACTGTCTATATTTATTTATGTCTTAATCAGGGTCTGTATTCCTACGAAAAACATCATGACCAAGAAGCAAGTTGGGGAAGAAGGAGTTTATTCAGCTTACACTTCCACATTGCTGTTCATCACCAAAGGAAGTCAGAACAGGAACTCACACAGGGCAGGAACATGGAGGCAGGAGCTGATGCAGAGGCCATGGAAGGTGCTACTTACTGGCTTGATTCCCATGGCTTGCTCAGCTTGCTTTCTTATAGAACCCAAGACCACCAGCCCAGGGATGGCACTACCTACTATGGCCTGGGCCCTCCCCCCTTGATCACTAATTGAGAAAATGCCTTACAGCTCAATCTCATGGAGGCATTTCCTCAACTGAGGCTCCTATCTCTGTGATAACTCCAGCTTGTGTCAAGTTGACACAAAACCAGCCAATATACAATGAACTTTTCAGAAAGCCATCGTTTTCTTCTCAACCAGTTAAAATCAAATGTAATATGTTTCCTTTCCGCAGTGCCTGGGGAAATTTTAATTGTAGCCTAAATTCTAGATCCCAGTAGTTTTAAGTGAAACTGTCAAAATAAATAGAAACATGGGATATTTCTGAGCTCACAGAGCTTCCGGAATACTTTGGTTCCTAGCGTAGCTGGTCTAGTTAGTGCTTTTCATTGGCATCTGATCTTTCACCTGTCTCTTTAAAACAAGCCAACCTCATACAGCTTTGAATGTGTACTGTTAAGATGGAAGGGGTGGTAAAGGAGACAAAGAAAATCTTCCAAAGAGTAACTCCTCTTCTGCTACTATCTCCTGACCACCTGCCTCCAAGCAACAGTGGAAAGGAAAAAAGGCTTTCCAAGGTAATACAGCCAGCAAGTGCCCAAGTTCATAAGAATCCATAAGGGGGAGAGGGAAGGCTAGTCTATTTACTTGCCTGGAAGAGAATCAAACTTTTTTGAAATATGTAATAGATAATTCAAAGTTGACTCTTTAAGAAGAATGGAATTGACAGCCTGAAATTAATGTGAGGGCTTTTGAAATCAATGGGAAGATTAATGGGTTTTGATCAAACACAATCCCTTTATATCCGTTTTAGAACGTCCACTATAGACTTCACTATAAATGTTACCTCGAGACTGAAAGGCCAGTTATTGGCTCCCATAACCCAAGCAAGAAAAGGCCCCCTGACACTAGTTAAAGAAGGTTCTTCAAGAGCCACCAAACATGCAACAGTGAAGTCAGCTTCTCTCCCAGGGGCCTGACTGAAATTGGAATTCTTCTCTGAAGTCCACATATTTGGGAACCCATTTCTAATAAGATTTCCCAATGCCATTGGCTCTTATCCAGCAACCAAGATATATAATTTAGAAAAGTCAACTTGGGTTTACACTCCGGGAAACAGAAGTAGATGCAGCAAAGACTGGGAACGGGTGTGAGATAGGGTAGAAGAGATCTGTGAGTTCATGCCTGATGCTCAGCACCTCTAAGAAAGTTCTCAGCACACCAGGCACTCAAACAACGATAGAACTCTTCCCATCTCTATTAACCATTAACAGTTTTAGAAAGCATTGGTCAGGGGATTTTTAAAAAATGGAGGGTTGCTTGTTAGAAATGAGAATATTATATGTACTTGCAGCTGATTTTAATTCTAAATATCTTTGGTAGGACTTTGGAATCTGTAATTCACTACAGTAAACAGTCTTGTGAGAAGAGAAAGAGTGTGTGTGAGTGTTCAAAGAAACACAAGTGTACACGTATGTCCATGATGCATGTGCTTCTGTAGCTTTGTTTGACTCAGTAGGGTTTGTGGATAAGTGACTTTCCAAAATCATGGGTAACTACCAGGTCACTTCTTTCAGTGGATGTAATTCCTTTGTAAACATCACTTGTCATCCACAAAGATCTCAAGATTCCTTTGTCTTCTGGGAAATAAAGGGAATGTTTTTGGATAGGCAGAAGGAAATTGATCTTGTTTTCATATCTCTCAGGGAACAAGGGGGCTTCAACCAATTCTCAGCTAATGTACAATCTATAGATCGCTCATATCTGTGAATCTTAGTGGTTTCCCATAGATTGTCATTGCAACTTGAGACACATGGTCCATAATGAAATCTTGACTCCACAGATGAGTCCAGGCATCCAGTCAATGTTCTTTCCACCAACCTGTCAGAGATTAAGATTATTGTCCATCACTGCCCCAGGCTTCTGCTTCCTCTTTCCCTTTTCCTTTAAAACATTTTAAAATAGTGTCTATTTATTCTGGAGGAGGGCATATGCCATGGAGTATATGTGGTGTGTGGAGAACAACCTCACAAGCTGGTTCTCTCCTTCTACCATGAAATTCCTGAGGATCAAACTCAAGTTGTTAGACTCAGACGCAATTTCCTTTACCCTCTAAGCCATCTTGCCAGGCCCCTACTCTTTCTTAGCCATAAGTCTCTGATGACTCTCCTCACTTCAGAACATCCCTAACATCTAAGCATGCTAGCAAATATCCTTCTCTTTGTGAAAATGGCTCTAAAGTTCCCAGGGACAGATGAAGAAATTTCAATTTTTTTTTTTAAATCAACACTTAAACTGGCTGAATGGCCCCTACTTCCAAGCAAGAATTCATATGCCAAAAGTTTTTACAAAATTCTGTGTAAAGTCTAGAAGCGTTCACATGGGGCTTTCTGTCTGGCCAACACCAAGAGGTTAAGTAATCAAAGACCAACCAGCCCTGCCATCTGTGAAAATATGATGGGCTATTTTCACAGCTGGAGATAACAATGATGGCAGGACAAAAAAAATTTCAGATAATTAAGAGCAAGAGTATGGCAGGTTGGGGGTTTGGGAAAGATCCCTACCTATTTGACAACTGTGCTCTTGGAAATGGGCTGTGCTGATGTCACGGCAAGCATGTTTAAAAGTTTATGGAACATTGCAAAACAAGAGAAAAAACTAGTGTGTTATGTTATGTGCATGGCATCTTTATTGTTCTTTTGCCAGCATTGGTTGTCAAGGTCACTATCAGATGCTCTGCTTGTCTCTGTGAATAATATTCATGTTCTTCAAAAGAATATGAGGCTAGGAGTAGAGGTGCTTCAAGCACAACAAAATGGTTCTAAATTTTTAAAGCTGGATGAATCACGCTCGTAGACTGTTCTGTCTTGGAAAAACCACTGATTGGCAGTCCCCATGTTTGCTTTTATGTGTCGAGGGCTCCCATCGACCTCAAATAGACGCAAATCACTTCAACCTGTCACTGTGTTATTTTGTTCATCCTAAAAGTTTGGGAGAGTCTTCCAAGCTTCCAAAATTTCTCTCGACTCAGTGAGAAGGGAAATTCAGAACACAGAGTTTGAATGTTCTGCCCAGATTTGTCACACACTCTAAGACCAAGTGGAAGAGAACAATGAACTTTCTTCCTAACCCTGGGAACTCGTCACCAGTGCACTAAACTGACCCCAGAAGACTTCTCAGGGCCTCAAGTCTCTCAAGGACACTGTGATACAAATTAACACACACACACACACACACACACACACACACACACACACACACACACACTCATACGCATACATTAGCTCAACATTAGCCTAAGCCAGTTGGAACAATGGCTCTGGACAAGCATGAGGAAGAAGGACATCAAAACTGGTCCTCAGGTGAGATGTGCAAACATCAGTCACATTAGCAGAATCTGGGACTGCACTTTTGAAATGTTGCATTTGAACGCTCCCAGAAATTCCAAAATCAACCACCTCAGGGGACGATAGTGTGGCTTATTTAGGCTAATTTGTGACTGTCACCACCATTATTGTTATTTTTGTCATTGTTGTTATTGACATTGAACTTATCACAAATAAAAAAATCCCTAAGCAACTTGTCCATAAAACCAAGTCTAAACAACCTTGAACCTGAAGGATTTTTTTTAACATCCTTTCAGACTGTTAAAGACAATATAAATATTTTCTGCTGCCTAGCCAAAAAAAAATTCTTCAGTATTTTCTTCTTCTTTTATTTCCCTCTAGCCTTTAAAACCATCTACCAGCAGTTTCTTACATCACAGGAAAGTATGCTGGAAATCAAATCAGGTGGCTATTTGCAGAGTGAGAGAGTTGCTAAATCAGGCTGGGCTAAATCAGAAAATAATGGGAGGAAGAATGCAAGTTTCTTGACTCCTGAGCATACCTACTTATTTATCGGATATTTATTTGTTACTTATTCATTTGTTATTATTTATTAAAGGAGCAAAGGATGAAAGAGCTATTGGCATACTATCCCAACATTCGAGGATACTCTGCAAATCCAGGAGGTAGCTAATTTGGCCTATAATCAGCAGTAAAAGAGGTGGCATTCTAGCATGGAAAACACTCTGATAGTAGGAACCGTTAAACGCTGGATAATAAGAATAGCTACTAGTTATTCAACACTTATCCTATGGCACAGGCTTTAGTGAATAACCTTGTCATAAGCCTACATAGGAAATGCTATCATTTTCCCTGCTGTGGAGTTAAGAAAATAAACTGAGAAAGGCTAAATGTCTTGTCAAGATCTTGCTCTTATTTGGCCAAGTCGGGATATAATACACCTAAGATGGATCCCAACATGTTAATCAGGCTCCCCCCACCCCCATTTCATTCACTTCTTAGTTAACACAGATTGGGCCACAGTCATCAGTGTAAGTTCTGAGACAGGAGAGGGTTTCTCTATACTGCTTTGTGAACACAACAAGCGGCCATACAATGCTTACTGTTGACCTAAACTCTACCCCATTGTTTCTGCAGAAAATTTAAATCAATATAAATGAGAAGCCACATTTGCTATTGGCTTTTGTTTCTCAAACACCCTGCTTGAGTTTGGGGAGGATACAGAGATAAAAGAAATATGTCCCCCCAGTCTCAGGGAACTTCCCTTTAAGTGGGGAGATAAACATGTTCAGAATTTACTCTAAAACATGTCAGTATCCTTACAAAGGTAGGCACTCCAAGATTGCACACAAGCCAGACTGGAATGGCATTGCTAAGAGCCAAGCTCACAGAATGGATCTGAACCACCTGTCTCTGATAGTGAGCCTCCTTGCACAAGATGGTAGCTATCTCCCTATGCTAAATAAAAGTACTAAAGTTAGAGCAGCCAATCAAATGGCTTGGTGACATCAGTGCTTTTACCCCCATTCTTTCAAGTTATAGAAGAGGAAACCGAGGCCAGAACACGTCAGTGACTGTCTAAAGTCACATAACTCTTGTGAAGTAGGGAATCTGCAATCAAAACTAGATAGGTAAGCCCATGGCCAAGCAGAGTGTCCTAGAATTTGAACTTGGAAACCCTTGAAGTTAAAAGATGTCAAAGCTGATACCAAGATATCTGAATCATCCCCCACAGTGCTGTGTGTTCCCCAAGCCAATAAGAAAAAGAAAAACAAAAAAAACACAACAACAACAACAAAAAATCAACTACAGTATCTCTTTTTCAACAAGTGAAGAGTTGCTGTCTGGGCCGCTTGTCAATCATCCACTATTCTTTCTTCTTCTATTTGCCCTTCTATGGAGAAGGTCACTGCTGAGTTAGTACTTTGTTCTATAAATAAGCTGCTAATATTCTATGCCAGACATTATTTCCCCAGCATTTTTTTAATAGGATGCCAGGCCTTTCATAGACTATCCCTACAATACTTAACTTGTTCGCAGTGGGTAGAAGACGGAAACACAGTCTATTGAAACTATCAAGGCTTCCTTCCTGAAGTTTATTAAAGAGTCTATCATCTTGCTTTTATATTCTGCCCCCTAGGCAAACCCCCACCCCAAAAAATAGACATGGTGAAAAAATAAGAAATAATAATATCCAAAGAGATAGCTCTTGCTAACTGGAAATGCTACATTTCCAGAGCTCTATAAACAACCATGCAAATGTAGCCAAGCTGACATTGTGGTCGGGAAGGATACCCACCCTGTTATCTTAGAGTCCTCTACCCCAGACATCATGCCTTCATTCATAAACCAGCAGGGGTGGTAGACAGCTGATGACATCATGAGCTACCACTGTTAGAAAGAGATCTTTGAGACTTTTGAGATCTTTGAGAATTTCTTTCCTTATCTCTTTGGAGTGGTGGGTAGCAGAGTAACTAGTAGGTCACCTTCAGAATCAGAAGGCTCTTCTATAAATCTAAACCGGAAGCCCAGATTAACTGTAAGAAAAAAAGCAAGGTTTTTTAGTTTTTTTTTTAAACCCTTTCCATCTTCAGATTCCCCTTAAAGGTCAAATGATCATGATGCCAGTGCCCGTCCTGTGTAGTACTATGGGAAAAACAAGAAAGCTTAAGCAGAAGCCATGGATGATGTAACCTTTAGCACGTGATGGATGCTTCAGTCATGATTACTGTCATTTCTTCTCTAACAATCATCTTAGAGGAATTTAACAGTTCCTCTGCGGCTTTAAGCACGTCAGTAAATCTTAGCAAGCCTCAGCCTGGAAGTGGAGTGGACACAAATAAGGTCACCTTGCCAAAATGGATGTGAGGAACTGGTGAGAGAATTCACTCAACCATAAAGCCTCAGCAGGTGTCGAACAAGATTCTTGTGACATTTATCGTTAGTAACCTCTGATGATCTTCACCCTCAAAAAGTCTAGGGGTAACTTTTCAGGGGAAAGTGTGAGGGCTGTGGAAGAGAGAAAATGGCCTCCATTACAGATTAATCCCTTCCCCAGCTCATTCCTTAATAAGACGGTTAGCCCTTCTTTCAAAAGGGTTGGTTTCTTTCATCAACCCCAGAAAGCTGGAAAACTGGCATTTTTTTTTAATCTTACCTTCTCTGGTGTCAATTGGAAATAATAGTTACTCACTACTGTTTTCCTTTCAAAAAAAATCTGTCTAGTTGCACACTAGAAACAGTTTCAGCTGGTTTGTTTGTCTTGGACAAGCTGCTGAAGTGAGAAAAAAAAAGTTTTTGCTTGGCTGCATGTGAAACTGTTTCATAACTGTTCAATAAGTGCATTGAAGGTGGGTGCCAGCTCGGAGGAGCACTGCTCCTAATAGACCTCCACTTGTAGACTATTGTCCAAGGTAACCAGCGTAATTAAATTAAGACAATGAGTAAAGCAACAGATGCAACTGAGACCAAGTCCCTGAGTGCTTTTGTTTGTCACTATCATTGTCTGCAACAAAGAAGTCACATGTGAGAGACTGGGAAGGGAGCCAAGTGCAAACCAGACTGCACAGCTGGTTTTAAATGGCTTCTCTGAGCCTGTGTGCCTGGAAGCATGCTACTTAGAGCAGTGGGTGAGGTGGGTGAGCTTAATGGCCCCCCTCTTTCCCCACCCCCAAGACTGAGTCAGACCTATGGGATAACCACTAGAGGACACTTCTGCTCAACCTCACCCTGCCTACCTTCTGCTTTCAGAGAAAAGGAAGGCCCAGAAGATAAAGATCTGTAAGACGGCCAATCTAACCTCATCTCTCCACTTTTAGCTGCTGCACAACCCTCATGTGTGTTTAAAAAGTAAAACACAGAAGATACCTAAATGTGATCTGTGACAAATTTGTAGCTCAGCTTGAGAACTGGGGATTCAACAGATCATGAGATCCCTTTGACTGTTGCCAGTTCATTCTTGATGTACATGTACATTTCATGACTCCTTTCTTTATTTCTAAGCTAGTGTGATTAGAAATAAAATAAATAGGAAAGAAAATATTCAAATTCAAATTAGTATACTTCCCTATGTGTTAGTTCATTTATTTAGCAATTTAGTAGAATAGTGCCATCCTTAAAACTATTTCAAGCTTTTGGTATGATTATCAGATGAGCCCATACGTAAAGTTTCTAATAGTTTGGGAACTTTAATGACCCCATTCTTCTGCCACAGATATCTTCCTTTCATTTCTACACACACACACACACACACACACACACACACACACACAAATGATTATAAGAATCAGAATAAGGAACAAACATTCATCCATAGCTTAGTGGTTAATGCTTTGCCCAGTAACAAATGTGTGTTGAGTGAACTTTATAAGACATATGTTACATAAAGGGAAGGTCTCAGGATTTTTAACTGATGGCACTTCAAGGTGCTCTACTCAAGGCCCCACTTCCTGTTGGCCTGCTTCTTTTATAATGGCCATGAACCTGTTACTTTAAAGAGTGATCTTTATATAATGCCACCTTTCTTCTATTCTGTCAGTATGATAATGACCATTGACTCACAAAGGGATAGTTTCCTTTCATGTTTCATGAAGGACTCAGAGGCAGAACACATGTTCCAGTAGTGCTGATCAACTTGTATTAGAAAAATCTCCACATGCCTAATTGTCTTAGTTGATAGGTATTGGTTTGTATTTGTTTGTTTCTTTTTTTTAAAGATTTATTTATTTTTATTTTTATGAGTACACTGCAGCTGTCTTCAGACACACACCAGAAGATTGCAATGGATCCCATTACAGATGGCTGTGAGCCACCATGTGGTTGCTGGGAATTGAACTCAGGATCTCTGGAAGAGCAGTCAGTGTTCTTAACCACTGAGCCATCACTCCAGCCCTTGTATTTGTTTGTATTGGTAGTATTCATCAGTATTAGATCCTCTCCCTCTCCCTAACTCTCTAAAGTCTCTTAGTTCCAAACAGCATTGAGATTGAGTGGGTGTACATTCCCTTAGGTAGGAGAAAAGTTTGGCAATTCCGAATGCCAGTGTGAGAATGACTGGTCTTGACAGAAACATATCCCAATGATAAAAGCTACTGTGACTTATGAAGTATCATTCTGTACCTATAACTGTCTACTGCATCCTCCTACAGAACACCCGCTAACTAGAGGTAAAGTAACATGCAACATCCCAAATGAGACTCAGAGTTTTAACACTCACAAAGCCGATGAGTCTCTATTCTCGTAGGACTTCTGTTCTAGATAAAATTCATATTCCTTCAGTGACATCTTTATCTGTGAGGAAATGATAGGGATATCAACTCAAAGTAGTTGACATTTTGGCCTTTGGAGGGTTACTTTCTGATTAATGTGACATGACAAGGGCAGGGAGAGATCTCAGTTGGTGGAGAACTTACCATTGAAAGCATGAGAACCTGAGTTCAGAATCCTAAGCATTCCTATAAAGAACTGGAAGCCAGGCATTAATGCTCAGAGAGTAGGGAGGAAACAAGCAGATGCCCTGAGCTTACTCTTCAATTTTCTAGCTGTGTTCGATGAAAAAGTCTGTTTAAAAATAAAATGTTGCAGCTCCACAGGTGTAGCCACATACACACCCACAACACACACACACACACACACACACACACACACACACACACACACACACACACACACATATGCATGAATACAAAGACAACATGAGAAAGAGAAGAAATGAATAATAACATCTAATGCTCATGTTGATTATGCCTCTGGTCCAGAAAAGGGCCTTCATGAATGCCAAATCCTTGCTCTTATAATGTAGATACTATTGTTCCATTTTATGGGTGAGAAACCAGTTACTTGAGCAAGTTCTCGTGGCTGGAAGTAGAAGAGGGTAGGGGGTTGACCTCAGGTCAAACTGTTGTGATTTTTACCTGATTCCTCAATCTTCTGCTTCAAAGATGCTCTCTCCATAGGAGGAGGGGAAAAAAACATTATTTAAAGCAATGTTTCCTTTTTACAAAACAGTAGTATAAAACAATATGTAACAAGACAGCAGAGGTAACCCCAGAGTCTGATGGGTTTGGTGTTGTTGGGTTGGACTGAGATGGATTGGGTTGGGTTGGGTTGGATTTACTCACTGGAAAAAATATGCTTCTAGTCAGAAGGTTAGAATTCTCAGCATATCCTTCTTGTGAATGAATCTGGGAAAGAGGCAGATAGACAGGGTAGCCTCTTGGTGTAATTATGAAGTAATGGTACCTATGCTATGGGAGCTCCTAGAGCCAGGTCAAGTTTGGTTGAATTGTTAACTAAAGACCTGCACATCTGTATGTTTCTCTAAGAATTCAAGACTTCAAACCCTCCTTAAGCTAGGTTGGTGAGGCATAAGATACAAAAGGCTGAGGGTCAGTGTTAGAAATGGCTGGCACAGTACCTAGAAGGAATCAGTACTGGTCTCCTACAGCAAAAGAACAAAGGGGTAGGTGGCTATACATTCCAAGATTTTGTTGTATATCTTGGAAAGAACTACATGAGAGCATGAAGCAATAATGATTCTGTAAAAGTATTGAAATACTACTGTGTTCAGTCATGGCATATGAATATCAAATTAATTATCTGTCACACACTGGCTAAAAAAAACGTAAGAGATAAATGAATCGCTTAAAGACATAAGTGGATATAGAAAACCACAACAACTTAATGACCACTTATCTTTCTTGTTTGCAGGAAGTACATTTGAAGAACACAAGTAGAGGAAGTGCAGGAAACAAGACCTACAGAATGTAGGAGGAGCCTCCCATGGAGCAGAAAATGCCACATCACCGCAGGATCCTTTGCTGCTTGAGCAACCTGCAAAACATTGAAACACCTACCAAATAACAATAATAAGTTCATTAACAGTTCAAAGATGGGCATTTCCCCCAATGAAATATACAAGTAAACATTCCAACATCGTCTTTAGGAGTGTTTGTTTAAAAAGCTTTGCACCTTTGCAAAAGTGGTCCTGGCATGGGTAGATTGCTGTTGATCCTTTATCAATAACGTTCTATAGAGAAAAAAAATATATATATAACTATATCTCCTAGTCCCTGCCTCTAAAGAGCCGAAAATGCATGGATGTTGTAGAGATTCAGTTGCACTAAATTCCTCTCTGAATTTTGGCTGCTGAAGCCATTCATTTAGCAACTGTGTAGAGGTGGTTTATGAATGGTTCCCTTATCTTTACTTCTTCCCACGTAGCTCAAGCTGCTTGTTTTACAGAGTCTAATTATCCTGACTAGCTCCATTAGACCCACCCTTTCCTAACACTTGTATTTGTTGAATTTGGCCTCCTTAAAAGCAATAGCAAATAAGTAGTCAAGTGGCCCACCAAGTTTTAATGTACCTGACTCCATCTGTGGCATTTGTACCAAATATAAGTTGAATGCATTTATTTTAGACACAAAGCTTTATTTTTTTCGACATCGTGTTTCAAGAAAAAAAAAATAGAGTAACAATAAGTACAACTTTGAGGCCAATCATTTTTAGGTGTGTGTTTGAAGCATAGAACGTCTCTTAAACTCTCAATGGTTCCTTCAAATGATAAGTTAGTATGTAATCTAAGTATAGCAGTTTCTCTCTTTTTTATTTTTTCCATATAGAGCACTATGTAAATTTAGTATATCAATAATACAGGAAATATCAAACCGTATGTAAAACTCTGTTGTTGTTGTTTTTTAGTACAATGGTGCTATTTTGTAGTTTGTTATATGAAAGAATCTAGTCAACACAGTAAAAGGAGAAAGCAAAGCAAAAACAAGGAAAACCTGGAGCCTAAGATGACAAAATGAGGAAGGGAACTGAGAAAAACAAATCCTTCCTCTTGGGAGATGCAAAGGCCTCCCAAATTATGCCTTCCAACAGGAACTTAAGATATAAAGTCCATTAAGATGCACTTACTTGTCAAGTTCAGAGAGGAAGCTATGGAGTGGGAAAAGCAAGAAGCTAGGGATTTGGGGAATCCTGGTTTCTTTTTATCACTGAAGAAATAAGTATTTGCAACCTGGGTCACACAAACTCACCAACCGTGTGACCTCAGTCAAGTCACTCCACCTCTCGGTGCCTCAGTTTTCCTCATCTGCAAAATGGGGTGGGCAATATGTCATCTACCTACCTCAAAGGGGTGGTATGAAGATTAAAAAGTAGACCTTCAGATTTTTGTTCTGGGTTTCCAGGAGGGTGCAACATCAGAACCCTTGAATTGCTAGGATGTAAGGAAGTCTGTAAATAACCCACTAACAATGTAGCTCCAAGGATCATTCATCTGTCACTGGGATGCCACCACAATATCCAAGTTCTTACTGGTGAAGCTGTGCAACTAACTAGTGACAAGCTAACAACTCCTTCTCCCCAGAATGTCACACAGCAAGAGACATTTGATTTAAGAGACATTTGCAATTTGATTTAACTTCTGCATTTGAGCTTACGACTATAAAGACTAGTGAAAAGAAGGAAGAGGGGACGAAGAAGATCCTTGCCAAGTAAAGAGTAATTAATTATTATTCCATTTATCCACTCTCGTTAAAGGATAATTAATTATTCCATTTATCCACTCTCATTAATCCTTCCAGTCACTTAGTATCTAGAAATAACTCTAACATTGTCAATGAGACTCTACTCAGTTTGCCAAACGCAATTCTCCTTCCCCTAGCATATGAAAAAAAGGCACTGACAGTCTTAAATTTTGAAATAGTATCTATTACAATCACAAGTTGCTGTAGTGGATATAGTTTGTACGTGCATGTACTTTTTTTTAAATTTTATGAAAATATGCTGGCAAGAATTGCTACTTGAGGGGCAAAATTTTTCCTTCTCAAGCCTGAGGTTCTCCCTAGTGTCTGCTTAGAAGGAAGGATCCAGCTTCCTGAAAATGTGTTGACTGCATTCAACTGGGCATTGCTAACCAAAAAACATTCAGAAAATGTTCTCTATGTATAGAGCAAGATTGTCTCCCTCTTTTTAAAACAAAATCCAATATTCACATATTATCTGCCACCTTGATTCTCTTTTGCAAGCTTCCTTAATATTCTTATAAAATGTGTTAAGAAAAACAAAAGGGACACCTTTAGCTCTCCTTCCACCAAGTTGCCTCTAGAATCTCTGGGGAAATGCAGAAGGTGCTGTTGAGTAAAGCCCTCAGAATGATTGGATTTAGGAACATCAGGCACGCTGTACATCCCCTGATTACTGTAGAGATGTAAATGGAATAAGAGGCCAGTTGACCATCCACCTGCTTCCCTAGAAGGACGCAGGGAAAAGTTAGGCCCTCTCACACCCTGGGTGACACTTCTGACTTCTAGTTCTTGTTCACAGTGTGTACTTTTTCAAATTGGTAATTCCCAGAAAAACACAACAGGTGGCCTTCTCCAGATCTGTGGGCTTCCTGCCACGGTTGGATTTGGGGATTCCACGTGTCTATCACATATTTTGTTCACTTAATTCTATACACAGTCAGAAATTCTTTCAATAAGGAAAGTTTAAGTATGCAATCCCTTTATCCAATACCTAATTCTCTCCAACTGGATCATAAACCAAGTAATAAAAATTAATTGTACTGATTAATCATACTAAAGTACCATTGTACTTTTAAATGAATGAACACTGTAAGACAAATCTACAATAAACTCTGAAAACTAACTGATCAATTATATGGTGAATCAAAATGACTCAAGATCGATAGAAAGGGACATTTAAAATTTTGCAACTCAAAATTTTGTAGGCTTTGCTATGGAGGTAAATTGTTTTAGTGTCTAGAAATGGAGCAATTTTAATAAACTTACAAAAGAACTATAAAGATAGGTTGGAAGGAGTTTTTATTTGATAGGACTGTTGCTGATTTACTTATTCAATACCTGGGTCAAATGTTGATCCTATTCTCCAAAGAATATCAAGTGCTTGAACACTGTAAGACGAGTCTGTTGCACTGAGAAGGTAATGCATCTCTCCATTATAATCTATTTTCCTGGGGTAAAAATCCTTTTTTAAAATACCCACATACATATACCTACTCTACATGTACATTTGTGCATGCATGCACATGCACATGCGCCCCCCCCCCACATACCTACTCACCCTAAGACTAAGAAGAAATCATTTCTTTGAAAGTCCTATCTTTCAAAAAATGGCAACTGTGCCCCCCGAGACTCCTTCTCCTTCTTCGAATGTCAATGTGAAATGTGGCATGTCCATGTAGATAAAACCATCTCATACCCCATGGCTCCAGGGTTTCTTTATGGTTTGTGCACTTGGGAGGATGTGCAGAAGGCAGGATACAGCCTGTTTTGCTTTCCCCTTTACTGTTTGGCCAGCTACGCCAATGTGGTGCTATTGTTTCTTTAAGAAAGTACTTGACTAAAAAAAGAAAAAAAAAGAAAAAAAAAGAAAGCAAAAAGAAAAAAAAAAAGAAAGCATAGACCTATTTTTTTAAAGTCTGAAAACAACAGTTGTATAGTAGACGGCTTACTGAGATAGCAGTAGATCTAGCCACCACCCTAGCCACCACCTTTCAACTATGTGTCACTCACAAGTAGAATATTGTTCACCAAGTTGTGAATTTGGGGGTTCAGAGACAAAGGATGGAAAAGTTTTAAAGTTAGGTGGTTCAATTATTTCATTGGCGCTCAAATTTAAGAAAACTAGCAATACTTCACCCGATCTGAAGTGTTGGTCAATAACTTGAACTGGGGGGAAAAATAATTTCAGGCAAATGGCAGAAGAAAATAATTAACTTACTTCTTGCTTTTTTGTTGTTGATTGTTTGGTTTCCTGTTGATTTTTGGTTTTGATTTTGGTGTGGGTAGGTGAGTACTTGCGTGTGTGTGTGTGTGTGTGTGTGTGTGTGTGTGTGTGTGTGTGTGTTCCACTCAAAAAACAAATACTCAGAAAGTGGAGAAAATACAAAGATCTTAAGAGCATAGACTTACCTACTACTAGAAACAGCTTCTGTCACATCCTATGGGGAAGGCACTGATTTCTTGTTTTGTAGAGGTTGCTCTTCCATCAGTGACCTCAAAGAGTGGCCAGTCTCCTACAGTAGTCATGGATCTCATTGGGAGAAGTTGGAAGTATTTCCTTATGAATTGGGCTTATCTACTGACAAATAAAGGGAAGATTTTATGAGAAGTTATTGAAGAAGATGGCTAACAGTCTGTGAAGATTTTGTTGTTTTTTTGTTGGGTTTGGGTTTTGATTTTTTTTTTTTACTTTATACAATCTTTATGAATGGAAATCTTAATGCTCAAAAAGACTTTCTTTTTTCTCTCTCATAACAGAATGGAAGATGACAAACTCACACAGACTCTAGGCTGGCTAGAAAAGGTGTAGTTTGACTTATTTGAATCAGACCATTTTAAATGTTCCTTTCTATTTTTAATCATAAAAGGCTGTCATAATCTATTAGCGTAGACCCTGTTTGGCACTTCTCAAGTGAATGAGCATTCCCATTCAAAGCATGGCTTTCCCCATGGTTCCAAAACATGAGTGATTAATATTAAGGAATTATTTACTTCAAAATACAGTAGAAGTGTGAGTCTCTGTTCCCATTCCCCACAAAGATCATTAAGTCCTGAATAGGGGGCGGAGGTGGGGCGCCTGGATACTAAGGAAATCTTTTGGTTGCTTGTTTTTGTTTTTAATGCTAGTGCTTAATCCTATAGTATACAGGTTTGCTTCTTGCTATTGTGATATTCTGTAAGACTTTCCTGTTAGGTATTAGAAATTGATACATAGATACCTTTTTTGTGTGTGATTTCTATTTAAAAGGAAAGAGATAAGACTGTCTGAAGCTTCAATGCATAAGGTTCATGATAAGGATATCACTTTAAATAACAAGCCATATCTGGTTCAATCCTTTCTTTCTTATCATTTTAAGGAAAACATTCCCAGATAAGACAGAGGCCCAGGGGACCTTTGAAACTGTCTTTGTTCCGCCAATTCATTTTTGCTGGTGGTGATTTTTCCCCAGTGTCTGCCTCAGAATCTTTTAGAGGCTGGCCAGACTAAAGACAGTCTTTTAAAACTCATTTCACATAGTCCCTCTTAATGAATGGTTACACTTATGTAGAACATGATTTCTTTTCTCTCCACTTATTTTTTTTCCTGTCATTGATAAGGGTTCTTAAGGAGAAGAATTCATTAACAAAACACGAGAAAGCGTACAAAAAAAAATTTTAATGTCACTGCCCAATTGAAATACGAGCTAAAATGGAAATACTTTCTCCTACTTAAAACCCAGACTGAATTACCTTCAAAATGACCTTTCACAATCTTTCCAATTTGCCTTTGTTTAAACTGTCTGGGCCTAAAAGCAAGCATTATTCATTTTCTCTTGCCCAAAGTGAAGTTGTGTAAAGTAGGAAAATTAAAAGAAACTGCTAGAAATCCCTTCCAACCAGTGGCTGACCCCCTCTTACTAGCTCACAGCAAAGTCTCCTCTGTTGATCTATCACCTAATCTCATTTGGTTTGAATATTTACATTGTACTTACTGCTAAACACAGGGCAGGAGGCTCCATCCATATCTCCTATCTGTGTCTCTGTATTGTTAAACCTTCCAAACATCATACAGTGTATATTAAGTTTACATGAAAGCTCCAAATAGCATATCAGACCTGATCTCTCTTTGTTAAAGATTTAAAGAGCTATGAGAATTTGGATTACAACGTGCATTTTGATTCATTTATTTTTATCACACTTTAAACGCCAATAGTGATGGTTAACTTACAGACATTGAATTGATTTCCCTACCAAAACCCGAAAGTAATATTTGGTCATTCATTGTATGTATTTTTACACACACACACAAAAAAATCTTCTATCAAATTAATCCTGATTGTATTTGAAGCGGTTATTCAATTCATGTATGGCAGAACAATATCTGTCCCAATGACTCCTAAAAATGTAACTAACTGAATCATTATCTTACATTTACTGTTTAGTAAGCATATTTTGAAATTGTATGGCTAGAGTGTCATAATAAAATGGTATATCTTTCTTTAGTAATTACATTAAAATTAATCATGTTTGATTAACTGGTTCCTTTGCTGTAGTGTGTCATTTCTTAACACGTCTACTATTATACAGCATTTTTATTAATGACAATGATTGCAACTCATAAGCACAAAAACATTGAGAATAAAAATAATCATTTATCATCGTGATATCTTATAGAACTTACAGAAGAAATGATTCAAAGTATGTATAAGAGATCTATGGATTGTATAATATATGCATGAAATGAGGGAAGTGGATGAGACTAATACCATTGGCCCTGACCCAACAGTGAGTTATAACTAACCCATGATGAAAGCATTTGGGAAAATATTTTCATACCAACAGATTTCAATACATCACATAAGAACCAGACACAAGTAAATACTGGATGCACTCCCATACAAAAAGATTCTGTAAGACTATGATTTCGCAGCCTTGAGTTGTTTCAAAACATTCTGTTTACTGAATACATACCACGTTATCACATTCACACCAATATTAGTACTGTTTACTGGATTCATACCACAGTATCACATTGGCACAAGTATTAGTAGAAAGGCAAGTTACAGAGTACAGAAATACCCCTCCTGTTTAAAGAAGTCTGATTCTATTTCCCTTAATGTAAGCCTACCTTTAAGTCTTTGGAAAGTTACCCTACACTGGAGTCCTTCATAGGTCCAATGACCACTCCTCCCATTGATGCATGACAAGGCCGTCCTCTGCTCTGTTGACGGTTCAGTCTCTGGGAGCTCTAGAGGGTCTGGTTAGTTGATATTGTTGTTCTTCCTATGGGGTTGCAAACCCCTTCAACTCCTGCAGTCCTTTCTCTAACTCCTCTATTGGGGACCTCGCACTCAGTCCAATGGTTGACTGCAAGCTTCCACCACTGTATTTGTAAGGCTCTGGCAGGGCATCTCAGGAGACAGCCATATCAGGCTCCTTTCAGCAGGCACTTCTTGGCATCCACAATAGTGTCTGGGTTTGGTAACTGTATATGGGATGAATCCCCAGGTGGGACAGTCACTGGATGGCCTTTCCTTCAGTCTCTGATCCACACTTTATCTCCATATTTGTTCCTGTGAGTATTTTGTTCTCCTTCTAAGAAGGACAGAAGCACACACTTTGGTCTTCCTTCTTCTTGCGCTTCATGTGGTCTGTGAATTGTATCTTGGTTATTTGGAGCTTTTGAGCAAATATCCACTTATCAGTGAGTACATACCATGTGTTCTTTTGCCTTACTCAGGATGATATTTTCTAGTTCTATGCATTTGCCTAAGAATTTCATGTATTCATCATTTTTAATAGCTGAGTAGTACTCCATTGTGTAAATGTACCACATTTTCTGTATCCATTCCTCTGTTGAGGGACATCTGGGTTCTTTCCAGCTCCTGGCTATTATAAGTAAGGCTATGAACATTGTGGAGTGTGTCTCCTTATTACATGTTGGAGCATCTTCTGGGTATATGGCCAGGAGTGATATAGCTGGGTCCTCAGGTAGTACTATCAAACCACTCATAACCTTGCAAGAAAACTCCATCTGTTCTGGGGAGCAATCTTCCCTCACAGTTTTGCTTCGGTGTGAGCCAACTAACTTACTTGTTCTATTGCTGACTATGTCCAAAGCTGTTTTCCTCCCAAAGAGCCAAAGAACAATTCTATCCTTGGAGAGATCTGCAAGATTATCTAGGCCAAATGATTACTTTTCTTACAAAGTAGTATTCCTTGCTATTTGATGAGTATCAGTGATAATTACCTCTGACTGTAACAATAATGATGCCTAATAATCATAAGCATAAGATCTCACTGTGATCTACCTATACTGTCTCATTCATCCTTGGGAAAAGTATCAAGCCCCATTATGAACTCTAAATGGAGGTTCACACACACTAATACACTAAAAGACAAAGGCAGGCAAAGGAGACCTGAATATGGTCTGAAGACACAAAACACTGCATACTTACACCACCATCATTCCATATTCAATCCAGATGCAAAGGCAGTACAGCACATTAATTGACACTTCTTATTCAAATTCTGTGTCCCAAGTTATAGGAGGAAGTGTGGCTACATAAGTCTTTGGGTAATAAACCATACTGAAGTATATAATCAAGATAAATAAGCATTTCTGTACAGCAGCCAACGTATTTTCCCTCTTGAACTTGTTTAGGCTACAGTGTTAAATCCTGATAATGCACTGAATGGTATTTGGAAAATACAAGGTCAAACCAATCTCAGAAGATGTCAATGAGCAAAGTTGTGTCTTAGACCATCATTTAGTCCAGGAATAAACAATTCATACACAAGGATATGTGTAATTTAGCCATGAAGACTCTACCAGAAGCCTGGAAGTAATCCATTGTTTTTTTTTTCCTTCAACAGTTTGTCAAATTTGTTGGTCTCAATGGCAGATGGTTGAATCAATCAAAGGTTCTGGAGGAAAAAAAATATCTTTATAGCCTGGAGTTTCATGACATCAGCAAACCTATACGTCTTTCCTTTCAACTCATCTTAGTCAGGTCACGTGAGAGGTTCCAATTTTTTGATATACATATGTTGGCATTCAGAGTTGTTGAATAATAAGGGAATTGGTATTGGCATTTATTGAGCGGAGACCAAGACTTCAGACATTTCATAGAAATAATAATCTGTTTATAGTCAGCAAAGTCTAGAATACAACTTCAACTTACTATAAATTAAAAGTATTTTTCCATGGTTTTAACCTAAGCTGAATACTAAAAGGATGAACTTAGCATCTAATCAAGGGAAGTTAACACCATCCATTGCTTGGAACTTTACTAGGTCTTATCTACCATTTTGGAAAATAGTAGCCATATTGTGTGAATTTGAACTCTCCATTCTGCACCAGTATCCCTCTATGCCACTATAGTTCTTCATATGGCAGCAAACATTGACAACTTCATTATAGTGTTCAGTGGAGAGGGGTCAGGCATTTCTATCTTAGGTGTATTTTGCTGTACATTCTTTTTCTTTCTCTCTACAATTGCAGCCCATGCATCATTGCAATGATCTGTAGAAATTCCATAAGTGGGCGTTGTTTTATTTCAAAACATTAACATATAAAATTAGTCATTTCTTACTTATTTTTCATTAGATATTGTCTTTATTTACATTTCAAATGTTATTCCATTTCCTGGTTTTCCCTCCTAAAGTCTCCTATGCCGTCTCCTTCTCCCTGCTCACCATCCTACCCACTCCCACTTCCTGGCCCTGGCCTTATACTGGGGCATAGAACCTTCACATGACCAAGGGCCTCTATCCCACCTTGATGACCAACTAGGCCATCCTCTGCTATGTATGCAGCTACATCCATGAGTCCCACCATGTGTACTCTTTGGTTGGTGGTTTAGTCCCTGGGAGCTCAGAGAGTACTGGTTAGTTCATATTGTTGTTCCTCCTATGGGGCTGCAAACCCCTTCAGCTCCTTGGGTCCTTTCTCTAGCTCCTTCACTGGGGAACCTGTGCTCAGTCCAATGGATGGCTGTGAGCATATACTTATGTATTTGTCAGGCACTGGCAGAGCCTCTCAGGAAACAGCTATATCAGGCTCCTGTCAGCAAGCACTTGTTGGCATCTACAATAGTGTCTGGGGTTGGTGATTATATATAGGATAGATAAAATTAGTCATTATTAAAGGCCGGATGGTGGTTCTGATAAAACTGAAGACCCTGGGACTATCAATTATGACTCAACACATAATGGAAGATGTGTTGCAGAACCTTTGTCCCTAAGCAAAGATGACTCTTCAGTGTGGAGCTGAGATGAAAACAGTCTCCTGTTTATAGATAGAGACTAATTCTCCTTGAGTTCCAGTGAAGGATAATGGTTCTAGTTGATACAACATCTGTTTTCTAAACGCTCTTTCCTTCATTCTGTAATGGGCTGAGATGACTTGGAAAAGAATACAGCAATCATTGAAAACACAAACAGGTGTAAATTGGATCTGAAACAATTGCTACGGTGCATGCATAGCAGAATTTGCCCTTGGGTTTCAAGTAAGGTGGGATAGGTTCTTCTTCTTGGCTGAAGGGAAGACTTAGAATTGAGTAACTCTCCTGCCATTTCCTAACTCAGTTTTACTTTTTAAAATTAATGGCTCCTGCCCACCTGCAGCATCCTCAGAAGGGACAGAAGAGAAAGCTTCTTCCTCCAAATGGAAATTTGAGGCTGGGACATAGGTTCTAGCCATTACAACTTTTTAATTCAAATACTGTAAAAAAAAGAATCCAACATTCCATCCCCTAACCATGGGACTACTCTTCTAAATCTCTAACGGGGTGGAAAGAGGATGAGGAGGGTTTTTTGAGCTATTCGAGAAGACAGTGAGAAGCAGAGGCGCTGTGTGAGTTTGTGCCTCCCTGCCTTATTTGGCTCAAGATCTCTACTTTAGCCACCCTTATGTAACCTAAAATATGCACAGTTAGAACTACCCCAGAGTCACATTTCTCTTTATTTCTCTCTGTTTCAAAGGTCATTTGGAAAGAGACATTCCTATACTCCTCCCACAGCCAAACAGAACACTGAGATGCTCCTTCCATATCTCTAGACCCCAGTATTGTAGTAAAA
Organism: Mus minutoides; assembly: GCA_902729485.2. Classification (NCBI taxonomy): domain Eukaryota; kingdom Metazoa; phylum Chordata; class Mammalia; order Rodentia; family Muridae; genus Mus; species Mus minutoides. The sequence goes on from CACVCL010012469.1 coordinate 87,673, forward strand.
GCTTCGGGGAAATAATTTCCTACTAATTGTGCTACAATGTTCTGGGTATTTTTTTGCCCTCACAACTATTTCTCAACATTTATTTTTAAAAGTCTATTCCCATAAGGAACTATATTTCATAGCCCCTCTCATCTCTGGTTAAGTGTGGCCAGCAGGAGACATTCACAAAAAATGGAGGACATTAGGAAAGAAAGCATTATGGTTTTCTCATGTCTATCTTTTTCAAAATAGCACTTGCTTGAGTAATTGTAGCTCTTCTCTCCATGATCTTTGTCTCCCAGAATAAGAAGTACATGTCCTCCCTGATAGACCTCTATTGTGATCCTATCTAACATGATCCTCATGTTGCTTTCCCAGATAAAAAGACAGCTCCACTCTGTCTCTCTAGCCATGCACATGGTGATTCTTTGGTGTTTGTGCAACTTGGGTTGCCATTCTCCTTTCCTTGACTATTCACTTCTTTATCACCTACATTAAATTCTCTCTTTACCTCCTTACACAGTGAAAACAGAAACAAGAGGAAAGGAACAAGAAATGGGTCCAATATTGTACTTACACTTTCTGGTTGTCTGTACATGACAGGTTCTTGCTGTGTGCCACATAAATGGTCTTGAAATTGTGCTTCTCCTATCTCAGCCTTTCTATGAATAGGATTATTTATTTTAGGTTTTTATACTATACTATGGTTTTCAGAATAGCTTACATATTTCAAAATTATTTATATAGCCAAAAGAAATGTAAACAATTAATTTGGGAGGTGGCTTGTAAGAAAACAGCAAAGAGTGAAACTGAAGGCTTTGCTTGATATTTATAATTATTGTATCAATTTTGAAGAAGATGACTTTATAAGTTACTCTTATTCAGAGATACTTTTCAAAATCATCACAGCCAATGAACCAGAATCTTACCATCACCTAACATCTATGCCACCTCCAAGCAGAGCCATTGTTCATTGAAACAGTTGATGAATGACATGGATAGACCATCTTAATACACACACCATTTCATAAATCAATGTACCCTGTTCCCTGTGGACTGGTTTTTGAAATTGCAGCATCCACAGAAACAGGCTCAGATACTACCCCAGCAAGCACTTTTAACATATATAAGGCAGACACGTTCTGGACACGTATCTCAGGACTAATTTACAAATGTTACCATTCCTTTGAAAGGCATGGTGTATTTGATGCTGTAACCTTGTATGACCACTGCACAAGAATCTTGGATGTGAGTTTGTATTTCTCAGTAAGAGTAGCCAGAGAGATCAAGCAGCCTGATACAGTATGGAAAATATTGTCTGTGAAAAGCTTGCTTACAGTCTTTGGGGGCACACTCATACTCTGCAGGATTTATGTGTAAATTGGAAAGCCAGCTCTCAAAGTCAAAGGAATAATAACCCAGCAAGGGTGAAGAGGCACTTGTGGTAAAGGACCATGTACTCCTGGATCACCACATTGGTCCAGGAAAGGCAGATGGGAGTGGAGGAGCACGTGACAGATTCATGTGCATCTGGTTATGATGCTGTCTCTGAAAATGTGATTCCCCCCAAGAGCTTAGTGAGAAAGGCAGAGTGTGCTTCTCAAAGAGGCGGCCCAGATAAGCCTGTCTGAACCTGTTATTTCAGAAGCTTTAATGGACCGTACATGAGCATTCTTTCCTTCTCACCAGGTCCTCTAGGGACAATGCTACACACTTCTGAGACAAGTTAGCTGGGATTAGGGGTGAAATCTGTGAACCATGGAATGCTGTGTTCTTCTTTCTGAAACTAACTGGCCCTTCTGGGGATCAAACCCATGACCTTGGGATCGTTAGCACTTTACTTCAACCATGCCCAGAACAAATACAAGTTTGAAGCCAGAGGAGCATCAAACCACACATGAGAATGTAATCAACAGAGCCACAGTAAACATACAAAGTAAACACGTTCTGTGTAGGCAAGAAGAACAGAAGGTTTGGAAAGAACCTACATTCTCTGACTCCCTTTCTCACATCAAGGCTTACTGGAAAGTCCCACTTAGACAACTTCTAACACTTTGACTTCAGCCCATTTTCCTCTCTGGAAAGGCAATTTTCTATTTGGAACTCATAGCCTATGGAGACCATCTCTCAGTAAGTAGTTCAGAACCTTGAAGTTGTTCTTCACAATGAATTCAACTTTTCAACACACATTTAGATTAAACCAGCCCAGTGAAGGACCTGTTCATGTACCTGTCATTATTTCTGCTCCCTTCTGCCCCCCAAAACATCATCTTAATCCAACTCTTGTTGCCTTCTAGACAGTTGCAATAGCTGCCTACCAGCTCTGCTCTCTCCAATTCATTGTGAAATCAGTCACAAAAGTCCTGCTTAACACAACTCAAATTCTGTTACTAGCCAATGGCTACTATTCTAGCTTAACTTATTTTATTTCTTCAATATCTATTTTATCTTAACTCTCCATATGCATCCTGCCTTTGCATGTCACTTTATCCAGACATTTGCCTCCCTTCCCCTTTCCATATACTCAAAGGCCAGCCTTTGAAGTCGCCATTTAAAGACAATCCATGCTCCAATTCTGCTATTCTAGGCTACTTCAAAGCCAGTGGATTCTTTTTCTGTTGAATTCCTGGATCCCATATTGCAGTATTATCAAGAGTCTAGCTCTCCATTACCTAATGCTGGATTGATTTGTTCTACGAAATTCCTCTCTACTAATCACATTATAAATTCATGGAAGACAAGGATTTGGTTCTTATGTCATAGACAATTTTGGAGATCTCATATCTGAGAGGTGCTATTCTAGAAATGTAGCTACAAGGAAATCAGATTTATATTACAGTCATAGAGAGATGTACAATTAGAATAATACATGAGCATAGTTTGTGTCGACTTTTTCTGCATAGACGTGAAAAAAATCACTTCTCTCTAAATAGGGCACTAATAACAGGCCAAGGAAACAATTGCACCCAAGTCTGACTTGGTAAACCAGTAATTCTAAAATAAGTTATTTAAGGTAGCATGAGTAACTTACAGGTGGCTAAATTACAGAGTAATCACCTTCAGAAATTGTTAAATGATCCCATATCCTCAGAGAGGTGAGCAGCTCTTCCTAGAGCTGCCTTCTTAGTCACCTCCTTAGTTGTCTCCTGTACTGCTACATGAGCCCTTGGTCCCCCTCCATAGAGAAATGCTAGTGGACTCAATCGTGTCAGAATCTCACATGAGAAGCTGTGACTACAGCTTCTCTGACTTCAAGATAATAATAATCACAGCATGCCCAAAGAATAACAGTCTACAATCAACTAAACAAGAGGACACTAAGACAAAAATGTGAACTGAATTACTACTATGCATTCACCACTTATCTGGGTCCAGGCAGTATAATAAGAAAAGTGAATGCCTTCAAATTGTGTGTGCTTTGCATGCACATGCTCATTGTTTATATGTAAGGATACATGCGTGCACATACTTGTACAAGTCAGAGTTCTGACTTGGGTGAACCTTGGGTGTTGGAAGCTATTACCTTGCTTTTTGACACAGGACCCTCACTGGCCTGGTACTTGCCAATTAAGCTAGGCTGGCTATACAGTGAACCCCAAGAATCTACCTATCTCTGTCTCCTTAGCATTATTACAAGCATGTACCACTAGGCCTGGTTTTATGTTAGGTCTGGGGATCAAATACAGGTCCTCATGCTTGGATATTGAGCACTTCACCAATTGAGCTATATTCCAGCCCCAGGACTTTTGCAAAATAAATGATTCCCCAAATCTGACTAGGGAATATCATCTTATTATCTAGGAGTATTCCTTCCATTCAAGCCCTGCCAGACTTACTTCCTCTTTTGAAGTCCTGCCCCAATCTTCTGTGTGGTCACCATCTCGATTTCTAATAACACTGTCCAATACAGAAGAAATTACTTTCTCAAAATAAGGCCAGTGCAAACATGGATGTATATGATTATAAAATACTAGAGTTCAAAGACTTGTCAAGAAAAATGACAACAGCAGCAGCAGCAGCAGCAACAACAACAACAAAGTGGCTTTTCCTGGGAATGTGTGCATAAATGTCTGTCCACCACAAATAAGCAACAGAGACAGATCAAAGAAATGACCCCATGGAAATCCAGCTTAGTCCACTGGGATTACTTATTTACAAGAACATGGATGACTCAAAATCAGGTGAATTATCAAAAACCTTCCTCATGGGATTTATGAAGATGCATCCCCAGGACTTTCAGGCAGTTCAGCTGGTCAGAGATTATCCCTTCCCCACCAGTTTTTACTACTTATTTAACCTTGGGGGATAAGGGGATAACTTGGAGGACTTGTAAGTTTCAGGAACTTCTTGTGAGTTATGAGTTGTTTACTTTCTTAGCCTTACATAATTTCTTTGATTTCTACATCTTAACAAACGTCTCTCTGATACTGAATGTTTCAATTCAGAGAAAATTGCTACATAACACTAATTAATATTTTATATTGACCTCACATCAGAACCTCATGGCTGCGCTCAAATGATTCAGAATGTCTGGAAATTGGGGCCACAAAATATCTGTTTTTAACAATTCCCCTAAGTGATACTTTTCCAGTTAATATCTGTCCACATTTGGAATCCCAGTCACTCTATGCTAGATACATACTAACCTCCCTTGGCCGTAGAAACACTTCCAACTAACAGAGAAACATGTTAGCAACTGTTTGTGAACCAGTGAGCTATTCTCAGGCAAGACAGGTAGGGTTAATTTGTGTGAAGCAGGCAGTAGCTATGGAATAAATAAATGCGTAGATATCAGCTGATACCACAAGAATGGGTGAAGAGGTGGGCCATTCAGTAATGGTCTATAGATCAAGAACTTTGCACATCCTGTGTTGAAGGGCTGCCAGGGAGAAGAAAAACCCAAGGTGAAGGAAAAGTTATGTAAGAGGGAAAACATAAAAGAAGGAAAGAATCACATATGAAATAAAGAGTCGTTTACTGTTTTCTAATCACAACTCTACTTAATGAGGAGATTTGACAGGGAGGGGGCCCTTGTTGGAATAAAAATATTTTATTAACTAAAGAGCCCAGGAGAGATTATAGTAGCCAGACGAACTGTACTGGCCTTCCCTAACTTACCAGCTGTTTCCTTTCTGTTGAACAGAAATAGAAAAATTTTTAATTTTCTAAACTCAATATGAAAAAAATTTTTTCAGACTCTAGAGAGTATGATCGGGTCCATACGAAAGAAACGACTTAATGGCAACTTAACGATCCATCCCCAGAATACAAATTCAAGTGGCCAGACATGGAATGTTCATCAGCCCAATGACATCCACAGAGTTGTTCTCATGCTTAATCAGACGAGTCTCGGGCAGCTTTTAAATACGGAAAGGATGATACACAAGGGTTGGTGCCAATTTCTGCTTATGCACTTTGCTTAGAAATTGACTTGGGCTGGCTGAAGTTTTGGTGCAAAGGGGTTCCTGGTGAAACCAGACTGAAATATGAAGAAGTGAAAGAGATGTCACTTCTGTTTGAGTGCCGGGGTTGTAAAAGGTCAGTGGAGGTGACAAAGTGACAAATTCTCATGACACCATTTAATGAGATTTTGTAGATTACAGTTGGAGTAGGCAGTTTCCATTACTATTTCTTGGATAAGGAAATGCTTTTAAATCCTCTATTAAAAGTATAATAACCGACCAAAAGCATAAAAATTAAAACCTGTTCCTTTCACTCACTTTTACCCTAGAAATACAAATTTGGAGCATAATATAATTTATAATTCTTTAAAGTGCATAGGAAGTCATCACACTAAAAACACTTCTTTCAAAACTAAAAGAAGTTGTCAACTTTCATTCAAAGTGAAGAATACCTTGGAAGTAATGGGATCCTACCACTGCAGATTTCAGAATCAAGCTTCGATTTTTCTATACATATTCATACTGAGAGCAATGCAAGGCCACAGATTCGCCAACTTTAGAGCCTTCAAAGTCTGCAACTTTCATCTTACCAAGTCATGCTTGGCTTCTAGGAAATACCAGATGGGAGACCAAAGAGAGGGGAAGACCCCATCAAAATCCTACCAAAGCTAATTCATTTGGGGGAAAAAATTCACTTTTTTCTTGGCTAAAGGAATTTGGTTTGGCTTTCCACATGACCCAAATTCACCAGATAATTACCCGTTTTCTGTTTCTCTTCATGTCATTTTGGTCTGGCCTTTGAATCCTGGGTGTACCCACAGTCCAAGGAATTAACTGAAAATTTCCCCTGACATTATTAAACCCATATACCATGCAGTTTATGGCCTGCTGCAGGAACCCAGCTGTCCAGCACCAGGAAATATGCTCTGGAGATCAACACAGACCCCCAAGTCAGGTCAAGGGAGAAAGATTCTAGAATAGGCTAGTTGAGGTTACAAACAACTTGAGGGAAGAGATATGTCTGTATCAAGCACCGTTTTCCCCCTGTACCAATAGTGCTGGCAAGCACTAGAAAGAGTTCCGTAATTATTGAAAGCATCAAGCATCTACTAATCAAGGAACAGAAAAGCAAATGAATAGCCCCCAAGACATTGAGATAATAAAATATAACTCCTATTTTGGTTATTATAAAAACCTGTCAATTTCTCACTCATTAAATCACACACACACACAAACACACACACACACATGCAAACGTATACATATACACACACATACTCACACACATACATGTACACATGATCACACATGTGAATTTGCCCTCTTGTGGCTGAGCAGAAACACCAACATCTCTAATCAGCAGTTACTCAACTTCACTATGTTCGAGATATTGCTCTAGCAAAGTCCTCCCCGTGTATTAATTCATTTAAGCACTGCAAACCCATGTGGCAGGAATTAATGATCACACCATCTGGAAGATAAGGAATCCAGGGCTCTGAGCACCTCTAAAAATTCCTCAAAGCTAGGAAGCTAATAAGGGGAGAGAACCAGGTAAAAGACAGTCACCTGGCTCCAGAGACCATACCCTTATTGAGTTTCTTCTGCAAAGTCCTAAATTAAAACTTAAATGATGGGAGTGGTTGGTACACATGATCCAAGTGCTGGGAGTTTCATTTTTACATCCCAAGGCTGTCTATTCCAGAGACTGGCCCTTTCTTTTACAGTGTTTGCTGGTGTCCTTGGGTGTTGAAAAGAGAGATCTGACTGGGTAGATCATATGGAGCTCAGAAAAAATCCAGGATATTGTTTCTGCTGAAAATGGACGATTGCCATGCAGGCAGGGGTTTAGAGAAGATTCACAGCAGCAAAGACTGTGAAGAACAGCAAACGCAGCTCTGAGTAGGCCGGCTGCTCCAAAGGGAACACCAACCCCATGTTCATCAGTTCTCCTACACATGATCCCCTTATGTCTGCTTTCCTCATCCTAGCTCTCAGCCCATCACTTCTCTTCCTCTTGCAACTAGAGAATCACTACCTAGTCACCTAGAGAGGGAATGTCATAACATGGTTCTTCTCTTAGCTGCCTGCTTTTATGCCATAGATTGAAAATGCTCTCCCAGAAAGCCCTGTTCTTTATTCTCCAAGATCTTTTCTTCTCTCCACACAAAAACCTACCTCTTGCCAACTAAAGGTGAAGTTTTCAAATCTACACTCCTCCTATGAGACACTACAACCTCTTGTACTAACTTCTTTTTGCTTTTCTAATCTGATAGTCTCAGCACCTTAAAACAAAAATAGATGCTGTTCACAAAAAAAGTGGGGGCTGTACACAAAGCCCAGGATCGCCATTTCTGAGATAAAAGCCTCTCTTCCACACCAGGCAATTCTACCATTTCGTTAAAAAAGAAGGATAAAAACCAACAGGTCATAATCCATCTCACTCTGTTCCATTTTGCTTGCTTTGTTTCACATTATTGCTTCCTACCCAAACTTCCGGAAGCCATCATCCAGCATGAACTATTTTGCCCCCGGTGGAAAGGAGCCCTGAGCCTTCCTTATTGTCCTAGGATTATCATACACTTGCTGAGAACTTGAGCTGACCACTGCATGGGATGATCTATCCCAGCTGCACAGTCTGTGGGACAAACATCCCACACACTATTTATGAGGCAATTACCATGGACCATCCGTTCTCTGGGATGGCATACTGGATTGCCTCCGGTAACAGACTCCTGAGAGCCAGGGTGACTTTTATCCCAAGTTTCCATATATATAAGCTCAGGATTTTAATCACCCAGGTATTGTGTTAAACTCAGCTTCAACGCCATACTTATTCTTCAGAACTCTGTGTGATTCACAGCTGCATTGTGTTGGATTCATTTTCGACATGGGTACTGTTTGTGTGCGTTTATATTGCTGCCTAACAGCTAAATCTTTTATAAAAGAGATGGATGGGGAAAGGCCAAATGTGAAGTAACTCTAGGCATGATTCTAGACAGGGAATACCTAATAGTTGACCATCAGTCTTGGGACAGTCATGGGGATCTCCTCGTCCAAGAAGATCTGGGCAGCAAATATGAGAAACAAGCAAATTCTCTTTGGTTGACCAGACTGGCTTGATTACGAAGATGGGACAATTTCTCACCCTCTTAAGATGAGACCAGTGTTGCAAAATCTTAAAAAGAGGCCAAGACAGGGACCACAAGCTTTCTGGCAACACATTTGGTTTGCAGTGCCTTCTCATGCTGAAATGATAAGGCAGGGAACTCCAGCACTGAGGGAGGGAAGCTCATTGGGAAATACACAATGAGCCACATGCAGACCCTTGTATCCCTGACGCAGCAGAATACTCCCTTTGCTCTGGAGGGCAAAGTTGTTTTCCCATTGGGCATGTGGGAGAGAGATGACGCATGCTCTAACAGTAACTGCGAACAGGTTGGGGGGGGCGGGGAAACAAAGGTCACTTCCAAGAGGCCTGTTAAAACTTTCCCTTTTCAAACTCAGAGGAAATAATACTCTGGCTGCCCAAAGGAAAACCTATCTGCTGCTATGAGTTCGGTGGACATCTTGCTTATCCACCCAAAACGCTCAATGAAAACTGCAGCTGTTATTTGTATGCGCTCAGAGGCTCTCCCACAGTCGTGGCAAAGGAACAAAGGAAAATAACCGTGGGCTGATAGCTCCACCTGCGACTGGGTTGAATCATGGCTGAGGTCAACTGCATTTGTACAGATCTAGGATAATGGTGATGCTTTTCCTTGGCACAGAGCTTTACACTCTGGGATGCCATGCATGCACTGAACTTGAATACAGTGCCTTACCTTCCTCGTTATGAACAATAAATACAAAGGGCTACTTTTCTGTAGCATGAACATGGCCAAACATTGCCAAGACTTTGAAACGATGTGTTCTTTGGTCATTACAATGATGCCAGGATTTCCTGCTCAGCAAATTTCTTCTACATTGTAACAACAGTGCCAAATACACGCAAACCCTCTTCCCTTTCTGGATTAGGCTACAGTTGCTCTCTCGTTTTCTTATTGACTCACAGGAATTATTTGGACATTTCTTGGTATAAAATCTTTGTCAGACATAATTTGTGAATGTCTTCCAACTGTAGGTTGGGTCTTCAACGCATATAGCATTCATTCTCTTTAGAACTGAAAAGTAATACTAACCATGCTTCAGTCCAACTTGCTCACTCACAGTTGAAGAAAATGACTCCAATAAGGAGCTCAGGGAGCTGCTAGATTCAGTATACAACACACTGTAGTTTCTTCTGAATTATAGCTAACACTGCACTAATGAATTCTTAACTTGAAGTCATACAATCCACACACAGCACAGAGGGGGCAGATTTATGTATACGGTGATATGGATGGATCTCCAATGGAACAACATAGTGTGTAGCTGTGTAGTTCATTTATATAAAGTTCAAAGCTATGCAACAAACCTATAGAGATAGAAGTTAGATGTCTGTCTCTTGGAGAAGTCAGAAACTATAAAGAGGGCATTAGGGAATATGTGAAGTTTCACCCTGTTTAACACACTATGGCATTTTTTAAAGATTCGTTATGATAGTGTCTTGCTATGTAACTCAGGACTTCCTAAAACCTGTAATCCTCCTGTCTCAGCCTTTCAAATGCTGCAATTATAGGCCTGCACTATCAATCCCAGTCTTAAAATGGACCATGGGTTCTCCTAGAGGAACTCAGAGGTATCTAGAGAAATAAACCATTAGCCTGAACATATATTATCCAGAAGATCTATTATATTGCTGTACGGGGTATGGGCTGGATAGTCCAACAATGGTTGTCTCCAGGTTAGAAAGCCGGTAGGAACTCAGCACTCAGGAGTCTGGTGTGGAGAACTGGGAGAGTCCTGGGAAAACCAAAGATCCTCAGCTCATGTTGAAAGGGAGAAGCTGCATTCAGGAGCCAATGAAAGGTGAAACAGCAGAAACATAGATGCTCTGACCACCAAGGAGCAAACAAGAGCAGATCAAAGCAGCCCTGTCTTTCTGTGAGACCTCCTTATATGTGATGATCAAACAGAAGATACTACCTACTCTGAAGGAGGGCTCTTCCCAGTTACTTACTCATTCCAAGAAATACGCTCATGGATCCCTCCAGAGACATATCTCTTAGTTGACCCCAGATCCAATCAAGTTGACCACCAACTAACTATCACAATTTGTATCTTAACATGTGAGATAGTTCTATGGATTTCTCAAGTTGTACACTTAAGTTTTGTGTTTTATTGTATATAATAAATACATTCATATAAAACAAAGAAGAACTATGCAAAATAGATTTAATTCTTCTTGACTAATGTGACAGGTATTTAGCCAAAAAGAATAATTCTGGCCCTCAAATGACTTTTAATCTGAATTATTCTTTCTGGCTGACTTTTTACTATTAAACAAACCAAGATGCTGCCAAATTTCTACTACTTTGAATAATCTGGTTTTTTTTTTAACAAGCTGTGGGATGGGCTCATTGACCTTCAGAATCTCTCCAAACTTCAAATTTGGGGGATTTTTAAAAAGATGCCTATATGCATAATCTCTGAGTAGAAAGAAGCACCAGAGAGTGTCTGGTTCTTGTCTCACAGGTTGTAGGGAACTGTAGCAAGCATGAGTTTGAAAACAACCTGTCCAAGACTGTGCGTATAGCATTCAATGCAATCTGCAGACTTCACCTCCAATCCATACAGCAGATAATGCTGAAGTGTCTGCTTTGTCTACTCACTGAGTTGGACACATCCTTGGGTTCCCAGACTCATAAACAGCAGAGATAAAGACGATCAGTGCATTGCTGTGCAAGAAGACCAGTGAGCTCACCCCCCACACGCTGACATGAGGACACCAACAGACAGGGTCTTAAGTCCAAATAGAGAGGACTGAGCAAGGTCAGCGAGGTAGAGCGACATTACTACAGCGTGTCTTTTCCATATTCAACCACAAGGCCACCAGAGTTTCTTGTCCCAGCATTCATGGTTCTGGGACTCGACATTATCATAACGGTAGATGGTAACTTTAGGACCTCATCCTGCAACCTAAAATTACACGAGCCAGAACATCTCTGTTTTGTAAATTTCTACTTCTGTTTTGGTGGAAATGTTAAGCAATGTCCTTTTCAATGAATTAAATCTGTATGTCAGGTTATTCATTGTAGCTTTCTTTGAAAACGACCACAAGTATGATACATGATACCTAATGTATATCTGAAATGATTCACTTGGCTTTGAAAGAATATTAGAATATACATAGCCACAGAAAAATGGTCCTACCATAGTTCTGCCACTCACTCTCCATGTGGCATTTTTCTGGACAGTAACTTCTTCTCTCTGGGTCTCTGGCCAAAGAGCACTGAGGGATAGTGGCAAGATGGATCAATGTATAAACACAATTTTATAAAACCTACAGAGCTAAAGAAGGAGTGAGGGACAGAAATGGGATAGATATTATAGACACTTAAGAGAGAGGTGGTATGATGAATTCTCATCATTGAGGTCTACATGATGAATTGCTACATGGAGCCTACAGATATGCCTTAATTGACCTCTGACCTTCCCTCTCCCTTACACCTGTACCCATGATGTAAATGGCACTCCCTTGATCATCTTGGACCACAGCAGATCCAAACCCCCACCCCAGAGTGATGATCATCCATTGTCCTGTACTTCATCTTGTTCCACACTCATCTTCATTTTCTAAAACAAAAGTTTAGGGGAGATGTAGCCCATCCCCCAAACTCCTCAGTGCACCCCACTGTAATCCTCACCAAAACGTATTTCCTTCTGTTTCTGAATCTTGTGAATTTGTTGGATTTTATGGTTCTAAGCTAAGAGACTGAAAAGAAATGTGTGATCTCTACCAACAACAACAACAACCTTCCAGAAGTCTTTACCTCTTAAACCTTGGCCTACCTCAGAGTTTTTGCAGATACAGATGAAGTTTCTACAGTGGACACTGCATCTCTGGAGAACAAAAAAATAATAGTGTTGAGAGCAATTACTAGGGTACATCTGAACCTATTTTATTGAAGGATACTTGAGTGTCTCTAGCTCCAATATGAAGAGTATACCAGCCAGATTTGGTCTTGTTTCTGACATGAGTTTGAAAACTAAATAGAAATTGAACTTCCTAGGAGTCACTTCATTTTCTCTATCAACTGCAGATCAACACCCAACTCCCACACATACGCTCAAAGAATCCCATGAACTCCTTACATCCCCAGTATAATATGCCGCAGGTCTCCATGTACCTGTACTGGCTTTGTATCTTAAATCTACTGCTCTAGATCTGTAGTTCTCCATGTTGTATGCAGAAGTTATCTGTATCAGAAACACCAGAGGAACTCTGAAAATCTAGATGCACATAATCATTGACTAAGTACCCCTGAGGATGAATTTCTTATTGACCATCCTGGATACTATAGTATACACAGATAGATAACCATTGATTTAATTACTTTACAAATTACGAAGATGCTGCATGAGATGAACCTAGGTCCTACACATATGCAACAGATATACAACTTGGTCTTCATGTGGGACTCCCAAGAGCAGGAGCAGGGGCTGCCTCTGTCTCTGTTGCCTGCCTTTGGATCCCTTAGTCCAAACTGGGCTGCCTTGTCTAGGCTCAATAGGAGAAGATGGGTATAGTCCTACTGCAACTTGATAGGCCAGGGGAGATGAAATCCATAGGAGACCTCCCCTTTTGTGAGGAGAAAGGGAGGAAAGGTGGGAGAGGAAGCTGTGGTAGGTGTGTAAAGTAAATTAATTAATTAATTTTTTAAATCACAATTAAAAATTACCAAGTTACAAGGTGTCATAGTGCTTACCTTTAATCCCAGTACTCAGGAGGCAGAGGCAGGTCAATCTTTGTGAATTTGAGGCCAGCCAGGTCTACAAAGGAAATTCCAGGATAGCCAGGACTGTATAGAGAGACCCTGTGCCCATTCCCCCTCTAAAATCCTCCACACACAGCAAATAACCAAATAACCTTAGTGTTTATTGTTATTAAAGATTGCCAAATGCCACTCCTGAGATTCCAATCACTGTGAGGTGGGAATCTGTAGTATTAATTTCCATGAGTCTACCCAAAGAATTATCATGGTGATGGTTTAAAGGCCTCCCAAGAAAAACCACTCTCCCTGTTGCCTCAGAACACCAAGGGTTCTGTCTTTTTGGCTTTCCCTAGGCTTTGCTCTTTGATGGAATGTCTGCTCCTCCCCCTAACCTCCAAGAGAACTTCTGATTCCAACTGTAGACTCCTCTCAGTGACTTTTCCTGACCCTTCCCGGGAAGAATTTATCACTCTCCATCTGAGTTTCCGTGGCAGTCTGTAGGTGTTTCTGCTAAAGCATTTATCACATCATCATATTATTACTATGTCTTTATGTGTCTGTCACACCCTTTGAATGATATTTTCCCTTTTCATCCAGCCAGCACTGAACAGCACATCACCTGAGACTTAACTCAATCTAGAAAATGTTTATTAAATTAAGTGAAGTTGTTTGTGAAATTGGTCATCATATCAGTACTCTCTCTTGCTCGCTCTCTCTCTCTCTCTCTCTCTCTCTCCTTTTACAATAGTATTTTTATTGTGCTCTTTCTAGCATCTGGAGTCTACACACACAGAGCGAAAGAGAGAGAGGGAGAGAGAGAGAGAGAGAGAGAGGTTGGAGCTTATAGTGCAAAGGGGCCTATCGTTCTTGGGTACCTTCACCCAGTGATCTGACCTGGCTCTGCTAAGTTGCTACTCTCATGGGAAAAGGGGGAGTTTTGACGTTTCAGATGAAGGTGGCCAAGGCCACTCTCGGGCCACAGGAGGCTGGGTCTAGCTTTGGAGAAGCCTCATCATGAGCTATATCTTCCTCTCCTACCCTCATGAAGAAGCCTGGAGCTGAAGCAAGGATCAAGACAGTGTAGGGACAAGAACATGCGTGAGGCTGTGGGTGAAGGATTGCCTTGATAAAGTGGACAGAAGACAAGAAAAGGTCATGGCTAACCCTCTCTAACCACAGCAATGCAAAGCTCTAATTCCAGCCACATTTAAGACTCTGGAAAAGGGAAAGAATCTGAGTGTCGTTATCTAGAATGTCTTAGGTCACAGATTCCTATGTTACTTCTGACAGCACCTGCAGGTCTGGGGGAGTCCCCAAATCAACCTTGGGTTAAAATTTCACCACCCTGGACATAAAGTTAATGTATGCAGACTCCAAACCAGATTTTCCATGGAGCAGGATGGCCCCTGTCATGTTGTATTGTCCTGAGATCAACCCAAGAATAGATGACAACTTATATGGCCTTGTGGGAAGTTAAGAATGGATGGATGCCAAGACACTCAACTGCACTCTCGTGTAATGACTAACATACAGGTCAGTCAAAACACTCAAATATGACTCAATTAAAACTCCATTCATTGATCTTTGTTGAAAAGAACACCCACCGTATGCCCAGTGTCATTCCAGTTATTAATCCAGTATTTGGGGTACTCTCTCAGAAGAATGAGACACTATCAAAGATCACAGGAATCAATCACAAGTTAGCTGGAGGCAACAGCAGACAGAATACAATGAGGCATGTCAAATCCTACACACACTGGTGATCACTGATGGAGAGACGTGTTGCATTTTAGAGTAAAGAATGAGAACTTGCTATCTTGCTGGATTAAATGACCTAACACTATATTTACAGACCCAAGTGTGAAGCATAAGCTACCAGCATTGAAATGTGCTCTAAGTACACACCCCTAAGGCATGGAGAACCAGTGGAGTTCCTGGGCCAGTTCTGAAGCAGGCAAATGATTTGGATAGCACAAAGGGAAAAGGAAGTCCCTAAGTCCCCTGAAGGATAGGAGCACTAACCCCATACTACACATCACTGGAACCAGCAGTATGAGTAGCATGTCAGCTTCTGCTCCTATAGGGGACGGGCCAGAATCACCCAAGGTAAAAGCATATTGAATTTATATAAGCTGCAAAACTGAAACTCCCATACCTCTCAGGATGCATCATCTTTTCAGTACCGAGGTGTGAGAATATAAACAGAACTCTAGCTTAAAAAACTCCATCAATGGGAAGAGAGGCCCCTTGGTTATGCAGACTTTATATGCCCCAATACAGGGGAATGCCGGGGCCAAGGGGTGGGAGAGGGTGGGTAGGGGAGCAGGGCCGGGAGGGGGGAGGATATAGGGAACTTTCTGGATAACACTTGAAATGTAAATGAAGAAAATATCTAATAAAAGTTGAAAAAAATGCCTTAATGATAATCTAAAAAAAAAAACAAAAAAAAAAAAAAAAAAAAAAAAAAAAAAAAAAAAAAAAAAAAAAAAAAAAAAAAAAAAAAAAAAAAAAAAAAAAAAACTCCACCTCACTGCCCAGAGTTTTTATTGGGATTTCATCATTGATTGATTGATTGATTGATTGGCTGATTACGTGGACAAGCAAAAGCTTTGGAGTATGTTTCAGAAACTGATATGCAGAAGCAAAAAGCACCTTCATCAGGATTCTGAAATATAAAGCCCTTCCTAAAACATGCATCCTGCACAATTGAGTATGGCACATAAATATATAAATACAATGTGTCATTTAAAATTTCTAATAACATCTGAGATGCAGAAATATATACCACTTGGAAAAAAATGTTGAGAGAGAGAAATAATTATTTTTATAGTTAACAGAATAGAGTTTTTCCCTCTTCTCTGGCCTCTAAGAAGGAAGGCTCCAGGTGATAAGGAGCAAGAGGAATGGGTAGGGATCTTTTCATATTCTGTATCATAAAGATGCACATGTACTCCATATTGTAAAAAGAATCAGCACATACATGTTATTACAAGCTCAGCACACACATCACTAATGGTCTGTTTGTTCTGAGTCAACCCTTCTGGCCCAGATGTTCCAGAATAGCAGTACAATGTTGACATCAACACAAATCTCCATTTCTAGGAGTGCCTGTGCCCAAACATCAACAGAAGGGGGATGAGTTGCAAGCTACGATGAGGAGAAAGGACAGACACCAAAGCTCTCAAAATGTGGCTGACCACCTGGAGGGTGGGGGCAGATGTGCCACAAAGACCCAACTCTGCAATGATTGAGTGCCTTTGCCTCCCCCAACAAATGAAATCTGCCTGCTAAAGATTAAATGAAAGATATATTGTCATGAGGTTTGCCTAGTATTTTCTCAGTCAGCAGGCTCATTAGCGCCTACAAATGATCATTAACAATGAGCTGTGGCATTTTGGTCGCATAAACTTTCAGGGTGATAGTTTCAAGTTTGTACAATGACTTCGCCCTCGACTGTTATTGTAAATCCAATGGGTACCAGAGTTTGCAATGAGACCAAGGGTTTTCATCGGCCTTTTTTTTTTCCCTGATATGTTTCTTTATGAGATGTGAAGATGAATAGAAAGTCCTAACAGTACACAAAGCATCTAGAATATTGACAGGTGATTAATTTGGCAGTAGACATAGGGAAAGAGAGGGAAGGGGGGAATGGAGAAGGGATGAGAAAACTTCAAATCTTGCCTGTTTTGTGGTTCAAACCCTGCACTGCTCCTCCTTCCATAAAGAAGTGTTTAGTTATAAACATTAGAAAAACAACTGCTGATTTTAAGAACACAAAACATGTTGGGAAAAAAATGTCTTTGGGAACCAGAGACCTGAAATCATGCTTAGATGATATATATTTGGGAAAGGTGTTCAAAACTGATCAGAGCTCAGTTGACACTGGCAGACATGCCGCCACCACTAACATAAGGGGACACTCATTCTCATAACTTCCCTCTAGTCATTGCTTCGTGTTTCAAAATCTGATGGAGCCGTTGTTTCCACTGCACATCCTCAGAGTGGATCTGTGTGGTCCTTGATGCCCTGTGTCACCAGCTTTCTCTTACATTTGTGTTTATTTCTCTAACTTAAAGTCTTATATTCGACATCAGGCTGGAAGGATAATATAAACTTTATAGCATGAACCAAAGATGGTGGAGAAATGGGTGATGAACTAAAAACAAGATTTGGTTTGGTTTGGTTACCATAAAAGAAGTTAATTTAACCAACTAGTAGGAGGGTAATCTTAACAATGTTGACTGGTGTTTACATGAAGCAAGTCACTGCACAAGGATAAGTATTCTGTATCCTTCACAGGGTCAAAAGTTCAAAGATGGAAGTAAAAGGAACCCAAGAGCTGAAGGAACGATGGTCTGCTTTCCCAGGATTCTTGTGTCCAACAATGAGGTAAAACAACACTGGCAGAGGAAGTGCCAGAGACTCTAAAAAGAAAACAGGATACCAAATGTGGCATCTAAAATAGAAAATGTTTCACTATAGGGACTTGGATACAGAGGCAAATGAAAAAACAGAGACCAGCACTTGGGAGGCAGAGGCAGGCAGATCTCTGAGTTCGAGGCCAAGACAGCCAGGGCTACACAGAGAAACCCTGTCTCAAGAAAGAAAGAAAGAAAGAAAGAAAGAAAGAAAGAAAGAAAGAGAGAGAGAGAGAGAGAGAGAGAGAGAGAGAGAGAGAGAGAGAAAGAAAGAAAGAAAGAAAGAAAGAAAGAAAGAAAGAAAGAAAGAAAGAAAGAAAGAAAGAAAGAAAGGAAGGAAGGAAGGAAGGAAGGAAGAAAGACATTAATGTTATAGCTTGGGCATCAGCAGGAACAGAAGAGCACATTTCTAGTGTGGATTAGGATGATAATGGGCAGGTATAGAATTACCAAATCCATTAAGTAGGTGTCACAGACACACTGTAGGCCATTCTACACCAGGACCAGCAAGATGGTGGTCCAGGGGATAAAAGCTCACTACCAAGCCTAGTGACCTGAGTCTGATTCCAAGAACCCACTGGGTAGAAAGAGAGAACTGACTCTTATGGGTGGTCCTCTGGCTTCTATGTGTGCATTATCTGTGTGTGTCTGTCTCTCTCTGTCTCTCCCTCTCCTCTCCTCTCTCTCATATACACATACACACATACTCATGTGCATAAATAGTTATACAAATCAAATATTTATGAATAATAAATTATGAATAGATTTATTTTAAAGAAACCCTTTGGTATAGCTTTATCAGCTTACTAAAGAGAAAAGCAAATCTGCATACTAATGAGATAGATTTATGTTTATTTTTATATAAAGAATTAAATACTGGCTGAATTATCTGCTACTACAGGACACAGAGCATCTTCACCAGCTTTCAAAGTTGCTCCACATTATACTTTTTTTAAACCATAACACTGAGACTACTGTTTCACACAACTATGGAGCACAAAATTGTGGAAGTATGTTTAGGGCTTCTTGTGCAAAATTCTGTTTTAGTCTGATGCCAAAGTCCATCAGACAGTTGCTGATGAAGCTCACAGTATTAATTCAAACATCAGTTGTTAAAACCAAATGCTCTAACATGATAAAAGCCCCAAGATATGCTAATACGGTACTTCCGTGATGAGGAATAACAGTAGGAAAATACTAAAAGTCCTTGATTCTTACAGTTCAGTCATTAGCACAGAAAACATAATATGTACAGCCCCAAATGCTGCAATTCATAACTTACAGGAGTCTGCAACATGAGCCGCAGTGTTTCGGGTGGAGTTCATGACCACTGGATAAGAATGAAGTGCACCTACAAATGCGTACTGCACCACAATTGCAGGGAAACTACAGAATGCAACCTGCATGATGTAAATGCTTCTAGAAACACTTCAAACTTATTATGTTTGATTTTTAATTAAACATTGTCTGCCCCATATTCAGAAAGCGTTTTTTTTACTGTTGCCAAGTGTTTTGAGACCAGCCTCCCCATTCCGTTACACAACTCCATGTTGGTTCATTACCACAGTTTAAGAAACTGTGCTCCAACAGAGCTGGGAACACTGAGATGGAGCGATTACACAAATGACCACCAAACAGAAGCAGCCAGTGCTGGAAGCCTCATTTAAAGCAGACGTTCTGAGTCATTGTGCTGTCCCATCCACTCTTCAATCAGTGCCTTCCATTAAGCAAAGCCACCTGAAAACCAATTGGCAAGAAAACCTGAGACATAGGATTCCCTGTAGTACTGATGACATGAGCTTTTCAAAGGGACCAGGAGATACAAGAGACCACACCATGAAATATGTTGAGTTTGACCCTCTGGTTCGTAAATGTCTTTAAAACTAGTTCCGGAGGCTGGGAAGGCTGTGGAAAAGTTAGAGGTACTCAGCCTTTCCCAGTCCTCATAGCTAGAAAATGAACCAATTCATGTACAGTGACTGCTGATTATTTTATAGCCTATGGTTGAATCTGAAGTGGATGCTGTTTCAACCTTGTGGTGTCCACACTGGGCTCTAAATATGATGTGATAGAATGTCAGAGAGGCACCCCAGTGTGCCCTGTCTGGACTTGCAAGTCCTGAAGACCTACAAATAAGAAGTATATCCTGTCTGATATCTTCCCAAGCCCGGGCTAAGATTTGTTTCTTTCTATTTGACTTGCATAAAATACAACTGGCATAGGACATATGTACATTGGGCTCATTTTCACAAATTCTTTTAGCCATCCCTATGTAGGATCAATGGAGGGTTTAGAGGCTTAACTCTAAAAGAGCCAGAGTCCAAAGGATCATACAGAAGCTGGAAGATGGGAGATGGTAGTCATAAACAATGAACAGAACAGTATGTTGAACATGCCAGTTTGGCAAAGTCAGAGAAAAGTCATTTCTTTTCGGCAAATTCTTTAATAACCTCACAAGAAACTTCCTTTCTTCTGGAGCAAGAATCCCCAGGACTACTGTGGCAATAATGAAATATGAACCACCCAGCTTGCTGAAGGAAAAGGAACCTTTCATTGGAGGGCAACATATGCCAGATGTAGTCTTGGAACTTAAAACACTGCGTCAGCAAGTCATGGCACTCCTAAGTAAGGCGGAGCCTGGTACCCCAACGTATATTAGAAGAAGACAGAGTTCAAACAGGGAAACTTCAGAAAGACAGACACACTCTTTACTACTGAATAAAGAATGAGATCCGAGAAGCAACCATATCCAAGCCTTTCCCAGAAGAAAACATGGGTTAAGCCTTCTCCAGGGGGAAGGGGAGAAGGCAAAAGGAGGAATTCTTGGTATCTAGTGATCCAAATCACAGAGTCCCTTACAATTGAATCAGGACTGAATCAATAGGCATACATAAAGATTACAAGGCAAGAAACCAGAGGCTATCTACCATTGTTTTTCCCAAATTCTATGAGTACTATCTTTGGATTATCAGTGACTCCCTAGTCCCAAACAATGGAGAGGCTGAGACAAACAGTGCATCACCTTTATTTGAAAACAACACACTTAGCCAGATCCCCAGCCTTCTCTAGCGACTAGCTCTCCTTCCCACTCAATTCTTCAGCACAGGATACTCTCCTGCCTGTTCTCCTATCCTGGTTCCCACTGGGATTCACCCTCTGACAAAGTAGGCACCAGCTCTGGACTAGGCCCTTTACTCACTAATAGGGAGTTTTAGGGTCTCGGTTTCCAGAGTTGACCAGGAATGCCACCTGCTGGTAAACTTTTCATGACACACAGCCATAAAAGAACAGGTTTATTACTGAAGGATGGAGCTGTGCCCTCCTAGCTAGGCCTGTCACTGAAGGCTCCATCTGTCTGCAGATGTCCCCTGGCATCAGCTGACTTAGTGACTCTTTGGGCCCCTCTCCCTTTAGAAAGTTCCGTCTCTGCTTTCTGATCTCAAGTTAAGCTATTGTCTTAGAAACACACGAGGACGGGATCAAGGCAGTTGGAACAGGTCTTGCTGACTGGGTCACTAGAGAGGTGGGGTTCTTTTCTGTTGCCCCTTTCCTCTTTCCAGCTTAGAACCTAGGCCCTTTTAAAGGATACTCTTTTTTTCCTGTCTGTCACTGAACAAACTGGGCTCCTCTCTAACCTTTGGTCGTCAGGGCTTTCTCTTCATCTCTGATGGTATGCTGTATCCCTCTAAGCTGTTCTCTCTCCCTGCCTGAGTTTTTTTTTCCCTTCCCCCAACTTCCAAACAAAAACACTCCTGTGAATCAGTACTCCGACTGCTAAACAGGAAGAAGTTAGGGGTCATTGCAGAACCATTTCTAAGTGAGCCATCTGTGCTAAATACCTCAGTACATTATTTTAACTCACCTGACCCTGGCTCTGTAAGGCATGGCACTTAACCTGTCTTCTAGATGAAGAACTCAGGCTAAATCACCAAATTTTTACAAGCAGAAAGTAGCAGAACCATGTACAAATAGAAAGGGTGACCAATTCAACCTGCAGACTAAACTTCTAAGACCAGAGAGGGGATGCATTTAGCAAAGATGTTTTGTTTCCATTTTCCTATATGGGTGGTACTTATATTAGTAGGACTAATCTGGATGCTGCTAGCTTTACAAACCATTACCAAAGCATGGTAGGTTTAGAACAAGGTTTATTCTCAACTCCTGGTATATTGTGTTGTTGATGAGTTTTTCACTATTGTCACTTACAACTCAGACTGACAGAGCCTCCTCCATCCTCTGGGATGTTGCTGGTGGCCAACAGGTAATAGCACTAAAAGCTTCTGGCTGAATTGTTGACTGCGGTCAACAAATCTGCTCATATTTACTGGTCAAAGCAAGCAGCATGCCCACACTTTGTGAACTGTTGGGGAAAATGTGGAATTACAAGGTTACTAATGTGTTATTTATCATAAGGACCCTGGATAAGTAAGAAGTCTGAAAATACAGATGAATAACTCTAGTGATTGCTTAGTCCCAAGTTCATGAGGTTGCCTGTGAGTCTTCTCACTCCTCTAACCCTACCATATGCTCTTGTTTGTTTGCTTTGAGAACAAATCCTATTAATTTACAGCAATGGTTCCTTAAGAGCTACTAAAGAGACTTTGCTTCAAGTATAAACTACACAGGCAACATTTTATACCATACTAATAAAATCAATATTCAACTAAGAAGTGGGAAATGAAGACTCCATGACACAATATATGCAGATACTCATAGCATATTTCCTGGATACAAAACAAGCACTCAATAATTATTTTAGCTTTCTTAAACATTTCAGACTCCAATTAATCTTTATATGAAAAACACATCCATTGCCGTAACTGCCAAAGACCATTGAATTCCAGAAGCATTTCTGGCTGTAATACTCATTCCTAGACACACAACATGCTGTACAACTATGATGAAAAATAATAATAATAAACAGGCTGGAGAGATGGCTCAGTCGGCAGAGAGCTTGCCATGCAGACATAAGGACCTCAGCCTGAATCTTTATACCCCACATAAAAAAAGCTCTAGCCTCAGAGCTGGGAAGGCAGAAAGAGCAGATCCCAGGGACCCACTGGCCAGTCAGCCTCGTCTACTCAGGGACACACACTGTTTCACAGAACAAGGTATATAGCAACTGAGGAGCGATGCCCAAGATTGTCCTCTGAATTCTGAATGCACTCATACACACAATGAACTTCGTCAGAGTTCTACCCATGAGAAGAAAATGGGGAGAAGTTAGTTCTCTGGGTCACAGTTCTTTTCACACAAGCTCTTTCCCATTAATTAGACTTTTTTGGATAATTTTTATATACCTAGTTGTCACCATCACCCTTCTCATACAGTTGTACGTTTGTTCAGAATCCTGGACATAAGGACAAGTAGAAGTCAGGAGGAGGTTGTTTTCTTGGGAAGTAAAAAACAAAACCACATGGGCATGCTGGGGTTTTCCTATTAACTGCTCGAAAGATAGAAACAGCTATTCAGTGGCAAAATTAAGGAAGCCCCACACGACAGTGGGCCTGACTAGTCAGATTGTAGGTCTTGGAGGAAACCCATGGTATGAGAGCAATTCCCTTTGAGAATCTGGAAAACAAACAAGGGCTGTGCCAGTAAAATAATTCTGCGCACCCTTTCTCTGATTGAAACTAGGATAGAAAGGAATGCCAGTCTATTAGTCTATAAGGGGAAAGGCAGGGATATTGTTTATTCAGCTCAGCCACAATGGAGACACTTTGATAACTGGAGATTCTCCCTGACTTTACTCTACCTTACTTTACCCCAGATATGACTACCTTCAACTGAACCTTTTCTTCTTTGTTTTCCACGATGAAGAAATGCTTGCTGGTGGAACTTTCTAGACGGATACCCTTGAATGCACTTCCTGATGAAGTGGGAGATGAGTCAGCTGCCAGGACAGATGTTGAAAGCTCTGGGAACAAGTAAGGCTGATTGTAATAGCATGTTGCATAGGCTGAAGGAGCATTCTGGTGGAGGCCCCAGTACAGTGTATAGGCGCCATCCAGATAAACAAAGCCAAGGCAAATGTGGCTCACAACACTGAGGCCCACTTGCTAATATGTTACATGGCATTTGAGTGATGAAGAATATCTCCTGAAAAAAAAAAAAAGGAAACAGTATCATTGGGGAAGACTGAAAGATGTTTGCCCCCAGACTCTATGACTGGCAGTTTAAGTAAGTTCTATAGGCTGTGATTTCAGTCACAGAGATGACCCCCAGGCAAAATATGATTGATTAACTCCTTAAAGACACTGCCATTATTTCAAAAGTGTAAGGACTTTTTTTTTTTTTTTTGCTCTCGGTCTTATTCTGTTAAAATAAAAATGAAAGTCACAGTATATCACTATCAAGTCACTAAAGCCTAATTAAGAATCAATGACTACATTAGAATCCTCTTCCAGAAATTTCAGGATCCCATAATAGCCAGAAGAAAGGTCTTCCACATCTGAAGAGATTTTATAGTAGATAAAAACTGATTACTGATTGATGGTTCAGTCTCTATGGGTCCAGGTTATTTGATTCTGTAGATTTTCTTGTGGCGTCTTTGAACTCTCTGGCTCTTCTAGTCCTTCCTCCCCTCTTCCACAAGATTCCCAGACCTCCACCTAATGTGTGGCTGTGGGTCTCTGCATCAAATAAGTCAAGGTGGGTTGATACACCCAGGAGGTCTTCCCTTCTCTGGAGAAAAACGGAGGGAGCGGGGCACCGGGGAAAGAAGCAGGGGACTGGGAAGAGAGGATGGAGGGAAAGCTCTGATCAGAATGTAAAGTAAATAAATCAATTAATGACTAAAAAAGAAACCAAAGAACTGATTACTTTAGACTTAAAAATCAGAGGTTGGGAGTTGTGTTACTGAGAATATGATAGAAAAGAGAAACAAGAATAGCAAAGATAAAATTAGACTTCATTCCATCTTCTTGTGTGAAGACAGGTACTGGGGACTGTCTCTCACATGCTAAGCAAGGTTTTAACCCTGGCTGATGACCCAGGCCTATTTCATGTTTTGAATGTTTCTGTTTGCTTCAATATTAATTGAGTTATTTAGTTTTGTCTTCTTAAAGCTGGGAAAGTAAAGGAGTGGGAATAAGGCCCAGAGACAACTGTTTCAAGCCAAAGATTAAATCTTGATAGCTAACATTGTCATCTTCTTTTCATTTTGTATAATTGAATAGAAAATCACCTGGTACATGGCAGATGGTAAGTATATCATCATGAATAAATAAATGAACAAAACTGAAGCTTTAAAAAAACAAAACATTCTTTGCTTTGAAGTAATCACATGGTAGATTGTGTCCTTATCCTAATCACCCCCATATTGCCCAAAACACATGCAAGCAGTACTCTAATGACTGTCAAAGCAAGTGGAAAAACCAAATTGAAAAGCAACAGTCTTCCCCTTTAGGGACATAATGGATTTATTTACTTATTTTTTTATTGTGTTGCAAGTATAATAGTGGACAGATTTTCAAGCTAATCCTTACTCTTCAATCAAAAATTACATATAGCTGAGCATTATGGCACACATCCTTATAATCAAAGAATTGAAGGGGCTGAGACAGGAGGATGATGAGTTTAAGATCATCTGGGAGCTACATTGCAAGATTGCTTTTGAAAGAGAGGGGAGGAGAGAGAAGGGGAAAGAGAGAGAGAAAGAGAGACAGACAGACCCAGAGAAAGACACAAAGACACAGAAACAGAGAAACAGAGACAGACAGAGATGGAGAGACACAAAGACAGACAGACAGAGAAAGAGAGAGTAAGAGAGGAAGAGAGAGAGACAGAGAGAGAGACAGAGAGAGAGAGAGAGATTTTCTTAAATATGGTACAAGACTATCTAAAGAGGAGTCTTAACTTAAGGAAGTGTTTGGCCAATTCTGGACCGTCCCCACATAATTTCTGTAAAAGTAACTTTGAAATGTTCTTATAGAAAAGAAAATGGGAATTAGAGGAGGATTTTTATTCAAATCACACTGCCACACATAAAGCTCATCTCTCATAAAGACAGTATTTTACAAGTTCATGCCATGCTAGAATAGGGCAATCATTTGTGTGATGCTTAACTCCTAGTTTAAGATCTACATTAGTAATGGATGTTACATGTATACAATAAGGATTCCAAGGAATTATCTTAAAGCACATGCCTTTCCCTTGAGTTCTTGACTGTACTTCCACTACCTACTGTTTCCACTTGGATATTTGATATTTACCTCAGATCTACATATCTAAAAATAGCATTTGTATCCTCTTACCTTTTTCATGACTGTTACTGGTTCCTACACACACACACACACACACACACACACACACACACATGCCACCCCATTGCTTAACCCAGTAGTTAAAGCTGTAGGCAGCTTTCTACCCTCATCCAGTCAGCCCTGACTCCATCTATCAGCAAATCTTGTGGTTCCTAACTACCTGAAAAGTCCAGCTTATCCTCCATTTATTATGGAGTTATGTCCTCAAAAACATCAGAAATGTCATGTTAAAACTACACTTAAAGAACCTACACACTCCTTCCCACCTGGGTCAGTAACTTTAGCAGGCCTTGGGTATGAACTCTGCAGTCAGTCCTACAACACCCAAGGAAGATCCACTCCGAGGTACTCTAACACTCCAGGAGCAAAGGATCAGAGGTGAGGAGAACACAACAACTGCTCCAACACTGGAAGTAACTGGGACCAATAGGACCAGGGCACCCAGGAACTGCACCTAACCAGTGGCACGAGTTCCTTCCTATCTGGGCTAGTGATCATAGCAGGATTTGGGAATGAACTCCACAGCCAGTCCCACAACACCCAGAGGAAACTCTATTCTCAGGTGCTCTAACACACCCAGAACAACAGGATCTCAGGATCCTAGGATTCCAGGATCCCAGGAACTTGGTCACACCAGGATCTCAGGGTTTCAGAGGCAGCTTGACTCACAGGAGCTCTGACACACCCAAGATATCAGGATCAAAGAATCACAGAATCACAGGATCACAGAGACAGCTAAAGTCTAAGGAGTTCATACATAACCAGGATCACAGGAAGGACAGGATCCAGTCAGATATAGGGAGGGCAGGTAGCACTAGAGATAACCAGATGTCAGGAGGAAAACATAAGAAGATAAGCAACAGAAACTAAGGTTACTTGTCATTATCAGAACCTAATTCTCCCACCACAGCAAGTCCTGGATACACCATCACACTGGAGAAGCAAGATTCAGATCTAAAATCACTTCTCATGATGATGATAGAAGACTTTAAGAAGGACATAAATAACTCCCTTAAAGAAACACAGGAGAACACAGGTAAACAGCTAGAAGCCCTTAAAGAGGAAACACAAAAATCCCTTAAAGAATTACAGGAAAACACAATCAAACAGGTGAAGGAAATGAACAAAACCATCCAAGACCAAAAATGTACATAGAAACAATAAAGAAATCACAAAGGGAGACAACCCTAGAATTAGAAAACCTAGGAAAGAGAAGATCAGGAGTCATAGATGTTAGATAGATAGATAGATAGATAGATAGATAGATAGATAGATAGATAGATAGATAGATAGATAGATAGATAGATTAGATCACCAACAGAATACAAGAGATAGAAGAGAGAATCTCAGGTGCAGAAGATACCATAGAAAACATTGACACAACAGTCAAAGAAAATGCAAAAAGCAAAAACCTCCTATCCCGAAACATCCAGGAAATCCAAGACACAATGAGAAGATGAAACCTAAGGATAATAGGTATAGAAGAGTGTCCTGACCTGCAGGACTTAAATAACAGGGTTCTCGAGGGAAGGGAGCAAGAACAACAAATTTGGGGTCAGGAGACATGAAGGAAGGAGACAAGACAAAAAAATCTGTTCAAGTCTCATTTACTCTTGGGAAATGGAGGGCTTATAAAGCTGAAACCACAAATGGTATTTGCTCAGGTGCACAGGCCAAACCAATGTTATCTCTTGATAACACGTTGACATCAAAGGAATGTCCCCACTGTAAAATATCCAGAAAGCCCCTATTGTAAAATGTCCCAAGTGAGTTACAGGAACAGAAGCAAGATAATAGAAGAAACAAGGAAGTCTTAGTAATAGATGATGGCCCAGGTTGCAAGGACAGTCATGCCCAGAATGGTCTGACCCCTCATAGAGGGACCCCATCAACTTAGTGGGGTTCCCTGTCTTAGGTTGCCATTCATACTGAGGGCAGCTTCCTCCTCTCAGTTGCCCGTCACTGAGTAGCCAGTCTATCACACTGGAAGGGTGAAGGGCCAAGCATGAGCTGGGTTATTTGAAGGGCTGTTTGTAAGTATGTCATCAAAAACCATCTCCCAGATCTGACATTGCCAGCTGGTGGTAATGAATCTGCAAGGGTTGGACCTTAATTGCATATATTTGTCCCTTAATAAAGAAAACAATTTTATTAAAAAGAAAAGATCCTAGTGATAGTAGAATTAGTAAGCCAAGCACTGGGCCAAGGTCGGGGAGAAGGTAGGGCAGAATTCCATTCCAGGCGCTCCACATGGGGTTAGTGAAAACTTCCTGACATCTCTTCTCTAATTCTTGTTGGTGTTTTCAGATTTGGTCACACACAATCCAGGGCTTGTTTCCATAAGAACAGGACTTTTCCTGTAAAACCAAGCAGATGCCTCCCTTGGGGGTGGGAAGTAGATCTAGGCCACATCTATTTTGGAGAGCCACCTCAGCCAGGGAATCTACCTGATCCTGTAGATCTTTGACAGACTGATAAACCATATTGACATCTTCTATCAGTCTTTGGGATAGCTTATTATAGGTATCTGTGGCTACCCCTATGACACCCAAGCCGGTGGCAAGAGTTCCAGATATCCCAAGCCCAATTAGAAGGAGGAAAAACGGAATTGCCCTCCTATGCCTGGGGAAAAAGTTATCAAAGCTGGGCAAGGGAACAGGCTGATTTCCTGGGAGGATCTCAACATCTGGCAATAACATCACAGGGCCACGAGATCCAGGCCAATTTAAAGGGAGAAAAGGATAGGTGACGCTGTCTCCACATACAAAGACCCTATCCTTGCCCGGGCAAATTGGCTCAGAAATAATAATATAATAAATACAGAAGGCAAATACTGCCAAACCAAGATCTATATCAAAATAATTATTTTTAATGGGGGCTAAAGAAGCATGTAGATGCATTAAAACCAGTTGGTGCCTTGAAGTACCTTTAAAAAGAACAATCTTTTTTAAAATAAGGGATAGAATCATTAAGCAAAGCAACCATCAGGGTCCAGAAGGCGCCCGGTGCACGGCACAGCAACCATCAGGGTCCAGAAGGCGCCCGGTGCACGGCACAGCAACCATCAGGGTCCAGAAGGCGCCCGGTGCACGGCACAGCAACCATCAGGGTCCAGAAGGCACCCGGTGCACGGCACAGCAACCATCAGGGTCCAGAAGGCGCCCGGTGCACGGCACAGCAACCATCAGGGTCCAGAAGGCGCCCGGTGCACGGCACAGCCAACGGGCATTGGCCAGTGAGAGGTCAGAAAAATTTAGGGTGACGTGTAGCTGCAAGGATATCAGAGGTTTGGGGGTCCACATCAATGCTTCTTGGTTTGGGCAATAAAAGGGGATGATAATGAAGACAGGGTAAAAGGCTATCAATTTGGACTTGGATCTGTTCTTGTACCCTCAGGTCTCTAACCTGGTCATTAGGGGCCCCCATCTGACACATATATAGGGGCAGATTGTGGTCAACAAGCCTGTCTGCTTATTGTGCATGGCAAGAAGCTTGTGCATACTTTGGTTTTGAGCTGAGCACCTGAGAAATAATGGACCAATCTCCACCAAAGGATCCCAAAGTATAGCAATAAAATAGGGCACACCATCTCTGAAGCATTCTGTGAATGGTGTGTAACAGATGGCATTCATTGGATCCACAAAGGTACAATCCTTAAGACACTTATATGGTAGAGCAGGCAGAGGCTTTGGCTTTGACACACAGACCCAACGTTGGTGAAAGCCTCCCAACATGAAGCTGCAAACACCCAAATAGGCAGTCTTATCCCACAGTCAGTAGGCTCATAATAACATGGGGGAGAGGCCTGACTACCTCCTTGACAATCACAGAGGTTACCATACAATGAGGTCAGAAGTTGTTACTTATCAATGGGTCGATCAAGTCCACCCTCAACCTGTCTTATCATCAGGAGTAGTTCTCATTTTCTTTTGTTTTACCTGTAGAGCAAAGAAGAGAAAAGTTCTCAGAGGAAATTTTCCCCTCTAGAAGGGGCCTGACCTGCAAGACTTAAACAACAGGATTCTCGAGGGAAGGGAGCAACAATGACAAACTTGGGATCAGGAGACTCAAAGGAAGGAGACAAGACAAAAATTCTGTTCAAGTCTCATTTACTCTTGGGAAATGGAGGGCTGATAAAGCTAAAACTACAAATGGCATTTGCTCAGGTGCACAGGCCAAACCAGTGTTATCCTTGGTAGCACATTGATATCAAAGGAATGTCCCCATTGCAAAATATCCTGAGTGCCCCTATCGTAAAATGTCCCAAGTGAATTACAGGAACAGAAGAAAGATAGGAGAAGAAACAAAGAAGTATTAGTTAATCAAGATATGCCATGACACAACCAAATTTACACAATATCTTTCCACAATTCCAGCCCTACAAAGGATAATAGATGAAAAACACCAACACAAGGATGAAAACTACACCCTAGTAAAAGTAAGAAAGTAATCTTCTTTAAACAACCCCAAAAGAAGATAACCACACAAGAATAATTCCACCTCTAACAACAAAAATAACAGGAAGTAACAATCACTTTTCCTTAATTTCTCTTAACATCAATGGACTCAGTTCCCTCAAAAAGACATAGACTAACAGACTGGACACATCAACAGGA
This sequence comes from Mus minutoides, assembly GCA_902729485.2. Taxonomy (NCBI): domain Eukaryota; kingdom Metazoa; phylum Chordata; class Mammalia; order Rodentia; family Muridae; genus Mus; species Mus minutoides. Next base: position 118,205 of record CACVCL010012469.1, read on the forward strand.
CCCAGCATTTTGCTGCATATAGGAAACACACCTCAGTGTCAAAGACAGTTACTACTACCTCAGAGTAAAAGGATTGAAAACAGTTTTCCAAACGAATGGTCCCAAGAAACAAGCTGGAGTAGCTATTCTAATATCAAAAAAAAAAAAAAAAAAAAAAAAAAGAAAAACTTTCTACCAAAAGTTATCAAAAAGATAAGGAAGAACACTTTGTACTGGTTAAAGGAAAAATCTACCAAGATGAACTCTCAATTCTGAACATCTATGTTCCAAATGCAAGGGCACCCTTATTCATAAAAGTAACTTTACTAAAGCTAAAAGTACACATGGCACCCTACACAATAATAGTGAGAGACTTCAACACCCCAATCTCGTCAATAGACAGATCATGGAAACATAAGCTAAATGGAGACACAGTGAAACTAACACAAGTTATGAAACAAATGGATTCAACAGATATTCGTAGAACATTTCATCCTAAAGCAAAAGAGTATACCTTCTTCTCAGAACCTCACAGTAACTTCTCCAAAATTAACCACATGGACACAAAACAGGCCTCAACAGGTACGAGAAGATTGAAATAATCCCATGAATCTTATCATATCATGACAGACTAAGGCTAGTCTTCCATACCAACAAAAAGAATGGAAATGCACTTGGAAGCTAAATAACACTCTATTTAATAACACTCTATGATAACTTGGTCAAGGAAGAAATAAAGAAAGAATTAAAGGCCTTTTAGAATTTAATGAAAATGAAGGCACATCATACCAAACCTTATGGGACACAATGAAAGCAGTGGTAAGAGGACCAAAGCTTTCTACCATCGCTCATCATTAGAAAATGTATCTCACTGCAAACTGCTTACCCAGGACAACGACCCAATATCAAAATATTCAAAGTGAGCTTTTAAAGGAAGTGTTCCCTTTTGTAGAATTGTAATGCTGAAATATCATAAATTGAACCACCACATATAAGAGAGCATCTGCATTCCCCAACCTATACTGATCCCTTCTCTCCATCATTCATGTGAGCAGCTCTTAGGTCAGTCAAGTTGAAACATAAGATAGACCATCACACCAGTTGAATCAACAAATGGCATTCACAATACTGTCTTCTACAGGTCACAGCAGATATCACTTATGTAAACACAACCATTGGTTTAGATGAATGTATCCACGGGGGCAAGGTTACTAGTAGTGAGCCTATAATTAACTATTAGCTGTTCTAAATAGTGTGAGTCACACCATCTCTAGAAATAGACCAAATGCATCTTTGAACAGAGAAAAGATGATCTAAAAAGTTTATATATATATTATCCTGGACAGCCTTGTAATAGGGCAAAAATGGACTGATCCTTGCACCGACCAGCTGTCCTTCTTTACTCTTTACTTTTAACAAATGCAAAGCTCATTCTAAAAGGAGCATTATACCAATTCAAAGCTTTTTTTTTTATCAAATCCCCATAATTATTTTAACTATGTACCATAGTCTGCACACAGCCAGTGATTAAGCCAGGCCACAATTAAAACAATCCCGTGAAGCTAATGACAAATGAGCTAGACAGACTGCTATCCCTTGCTTGGTGTCTGAATATGATTCTATTCTTCAGACATCATTAAAAGCTCCCAGCATATTTTTAAATCCCTGGCTGTCTGAGGATCGGTGGGGTCAGGGAAGAATGAGCAGTGACAGAGAATGGGAAGGAATCCTGAATGAAATTTGGGCTGTTCGGGGTAAGCTTTTCATCATGAAAGAAGAAAGTAACTAAAAATGCTTCTTCAGAAATTTTTTCCCCCTCTTTACAAAAACTGTTGAATAGGAAAGCCAGGTCATTTTGACTGGAGCTTTTTAGAAAGTAGAAAGTCATAGCTGATATTTCCCCCATTTAGACAAAGTTCCTGTATCTTCCTAGTCAGAAAAGATGAGGGAAAGAAAAACTGACCTGAAGTTTGACGTTAAATTCTCAACTTTTATACAATTACCCACATAAGGCCAATGGCATCATTTACGTGCATTTCCACATTATTAGCAGGGTTATATATTAGTTTTACTCCCAATGAACAACAGGAAAGGCAACACAAAAGCCATGAGGTACACAGCAATAAAAATGATACCTGCATATCAAAGAAATCCACCAAAAATAGTTACAAGACAACACAAACTGATTTTTCTTTATTCTAGGCAAAGGCTGTCATGGCTAAATATATAAATGAAGTCACTCTGAGAGGGTGTTCATGAGGATAGGGGTTTAAGATTCACAGTGAGCATCCATTTATGTTAGATCAGCTGTTTCTGGGATTTCTTTAAAGTCATGCATCCATGGGTTGGCTCTAGCCCAGTGTTAGGGCACATGTTCACCACAGCTGAGACCCTGGGTTCATGCCCCACTTCTTCAAAATGGATACAATCATTATAAACATCAAGCAAAACGTTCAGTCTCACACTTTGTTCTTTCACAAGTCACCTCCCAAATTAATTATCTACATTTCTTTTGGCTGTATAAATAATTTTGAAATATGCAAGCTGTTCTGAAAACCATAGTATAGTGTAAAACCATAAAATAAACAATCCTATTAATAGAGAGACTGAGATAGAAGTGTGATTTCAAGACCATTGTGTGGTACACAGCAAGACGCTGTCACGTACAAACAAGCAGAAAGTGTATATGGGTTCTACAATATTGGACCTATTTCTCTAATTACCAATTTAGAGAGATCACTGGATAACAGCCAACAAATTTCTAATTCCTCATATTTTTGAATATTAATCAATTAGGATATGTTGGTAATACTAATTTTCATATTAAGAGATATTACAGAAAAGAGATTGTTACTTCCTGTTATTGTTGTTAGAGGTGGAATTATGTTTGTGTGGCTATCTTCTTTAGGGCTTGTTGAAAGAAGATTACTTTTTTGCTTTTACTAGGGTGTAGTTTCCTTCTTTGTGTTGATGTTTCCCATCCATTATTGTTTGTAGGGCTGGATTTGTGGAAAGATATTGTGTAAATTTGGTTTGTCATGGCATATCTTGGTTTTTCTATCTGGGCTAGCATTTTTGTTCTCTTAGGGTATGTATGACATCTGCCCAGGATCTTCTAGCTTTCATAGTCTCTGGTGAGAAGTCTGGTGTAATTCTGATAGGCCCACCTTTATATGTTACATGACCCTTATTCCTTACTGCCTTTAAAATCTTTCTTTGTTTAGTGCATTTGGTGTTTTGATTATTATGTGAAGGGAGGAATTTCTTTTCTGGTCCAGTCTATTTGGAGTTCTGTAGGCTTCTTGTATGTTTATGGGCATCTCTTTCTTTAGGTTAGGGATGTTTTCTTTTATAATTTTGTTAAAGATATTTACTAGCCCTTTAAGTTGAGAATCATCACTCTCTTCTAAACCTTTTATTCTTAGGTTTGGTCTTCTCATTGTTTCTTGGATTTCCTGGATGTTTTGAGATGGGAGCTTTTTGCTTTTTGTGTTTTCTTTGATTGTTGTGTCAATATTTCCTATGGTATCTTCTGTACCTGAGATTCTCTCTTCTATCCTGTTGATGATACTTGCATCTATGACTCCTGATCTCTTCCCTAGGTTTTCAGACTCCAGAGTTGTCTCCCTTTGTGATTTCTTTATTGTTTCTATTTCCACTTTTAGATCTTAGATGGTTTTGTTCATTTCCTTCACCTGTTTGATTGTGTTTTCCTGTAATTTTTTAAAGGAATTTTTGTGTTTCCTTTTTAAGGGCTTCTAGCTGTTTACCTGTGTTTTCCTGTATTTCTTTAATGGAGTTATTTATGTCCTCTATCCCATCATGAGAAGTGATTTTAGATATGAATCTTGCTTTTCCAGTATGATGGTGTATCCAGGACTTGCTCTGGTAGGAGAATTGGGTTTTGATAATGCCAAGTAACCTTGGTTTCTGTTGCTTATGTTCTTATGCTTGCCTACCACCATCTGGTTATCTCTAGTGCTATCTGCCTGGCTATATCTGACTGGAGCTCAACCTTCCTGTGATCCTGGTTGTGTCAGAACTCCTCAGAGTCAAGCTATCTCTGTGAACCTCTGATTCTGAGATCCTGTGATCCTGATATCTTGGGTGTGTCAGAGAATCTGAAAGTCAAACTGCCTCTAGGACCCTGAGATCCTGGTGTGACCAAGCTTCTGGGATCCTGGGATCCTGGGATCCTGGGATCCTGGGATCCTGCGCATGTTCAAGCACCTGGGAGTGGATCTTCCTCTGGGTGTTGTGGGACTGGCTGCAGAGTTTGTTCCCAAGGTCTGCTCAGGGAATTGGCCAAGATAGATGGGAAGGAAATTGTGCCACTGGTCTGTCAGAGTTCCTGCATGCCTGGGTCATGCTGGTCCCAGTTACTCCCAGTGTTGGGACAGATAATCTGTTCTCTTCACCTGATCCAAGCCACCCTGAACATTCTTAAGAAATGGGCGCTATTTAGGTATGGCACTGATATCATACATGCTTATTCAAATAAGCAAAACTGCATTTTTAATAAATGTACAGTTGTAGTCCATGAGAAATGGTAGTATTTGGGTGCATTTTCTCCCTACCATCTCACTTGGCCATCTAAGTTATCTGATCACTGACCAGACTCGTTTGCTTAAACACCTTGACTTCCTAAAAGACATGAGCTTCATTCCTTCATGTCTGTTCATCCAATAACATAAACCACACTTCTCTCACATGTCAATTATTGGACAAGAAGCTATAAAATCAACTTCTGGTATTATATCACCACACCTGGAAACAGGAATACCTAAACATGAAGAATACTTAAGCACTAACCTACAGGAGAAGTGATTATAGAGTACTATACATTCACCAGAGGCTCCATTCTAGTTCAGCGATCAGGGCATTGAGAACAATTTAGTAGCATCAGAATATAATCTATACACTTCAAACCCAAGAGAAGCCAAGCCAGTTTGGCTAGGATAACACATTCAGTGACCCAACAGTAGTCATGATCAGGATTCATTTGTTGGCGATTGGCCAATGGCAGGAGGATTTTTGAAAAAAACAATACACAAACATAGGCAACCACCTGAATGGTCTGATCGCTGACTGCTTTCACTGGACTGTGTTGTGAATCTGTGTGTCTGTCCATTCGTACTTCCTACATGGCTAATGTCAAGGCCTCACTCGTTCTGAGCAGCACGCTACGTAGTTGTTTCTCTGCTGCCAAAGTTGATAGCCAGTCTTTGTGCAAAGCTACTCTAAGCAACTATGGCCATAGCTGGAGGAGTTGATGTCTTTAAGAAGCCAATGAAACCGAGTTGCCAAAAGAGTTTCCAGGCAAATATGCCTGGAATTTGGGGGGTTTTTTGATTTGTGTTTCTACAAACTCTGGGCAAGCTGCCTTACTAAAATTAACCATTAAGTTGAATTTACGACCAAGTAACGCTGCATTTCTCTCCTTAAGGATAGATCTTCTCTATCTGTCTAGGCTTCGCCATGATCTATGTGGGAAAACAGTAGATCAACAGCTGTGCTATTCTTTTTTTTAATGTGTGTGCCTTGGAACTGCAGGGGTGAGTGTCAAAGCAGTTAAGGTCTGCTTTGAGATCTGTGTCTCAGGACAGAAGAGTCAGTCTAAGGATTTGCTAAAGTATCAGCAAGATAATTGATAACCAGTGTGCTGGCATGATTGTCTGATTGGAATGTCTTTGAAACCGTTTCCCAACTGTGTGGAGATGAGGGGTATTCTTAGGCAGAGACTGAGTCATATGACCTGGGCGGCCTTCCACCTGTGACTGGTTGGGTCATGCACTGGACCTTAGTAACCCGCCATCTGTCAAGTGGGTAGAGTAATGGCCGTGGCACAGATGGAACAGCACACAATGCACCAGGAAACACCATACAAAAGTTGGCATTTCTTTCTATGTCTTTCCTCAACTTTTTAATTAAAGTCAGAGACAAAAATAAAACCTGATTTCAATTCTCAAACTCAAGTTAAGACACTGTTAGCTCTTTGTTTGTTTGGTTGTTGTTGTTGTTATTCTTGTTTGGGTTTTGTTTGTTTGTTTTCTGGTACTAGGGTCAATGCTGGGCTTCCTATATGCCACAAATACACTCTACCACCAAGCTAAACCCTTAATCATCCCTTCTCCTTAATATAAGGTCTTGCCAAATTCTCCACAGAAGCTCTGAAACAGCTCTGTCTCAGTGGGAATACCCCAGTGATATTTTCTGAGGACTTATTGGGGCTGGATGACCTCCAAGGCTAATTACTAATGTGGCCAGTAAGTTGGTACTGCCTGTGAGTTCTTCTCCAGGTAGACCTCTCCACTGGAGTCTTAGGCTTCCTCACAGCATGGAGACTGGCTTATAAGGAGAAACATCCTAGGAGGTCATTTGTCAGAGCCATTTCTTAGGCTGTAGTTCTAGATCTTACCATATCCAGTTTTGGAGCTGTCTCTTGGGAAGCTGCTTCAACAAGGCACCTGAAATGTTTTATTGATCAAGTGCTTTTATTTATCAAATGCTTTACTGACTTCAACTTCAGGATTGTAAACAAGACTATTCTCTCTGGTATGTGTGGTCTTAAAATCCAATGAGTTTTTCACAAAAAACCAGAAATGATAGCACTCTGTTTTGAAATTAATCTACAAATAATTCTCTGCAGACAGGGACTTTCCACTGTTCTATAGAGTGCCCCCAAACTCACAAGTAATGAATGGCATATAAGATGACGTGAACCAACTTGGCCTTACATAATTATCTGACTCTCTTAGTAAATAAATATTCAGCATTGGAGCATCTAGTAAACTACAGTAAGCGATGGTAATCTACGACCACTTCCTTCCTTCCTTCATCATTAAGTGAGTGGTAATCTCAGAGCACAGTCCGCCCAACAGAATACTCATGAGCTAGCAAGGCTGGAATTCTTTGTATGTATAAACTCTTCCCATGAACTCTCTGTTCTCTGTCTTGTAGGCATTCCTACACGCTTTAGCATAACCGTCTAAGAAAATTCACCAAAGCTTCTAAATGAACAAAGCAAACATCTTGATTAAGCAGGGAGGCACTAACAAATTCTGAGCATCAGGCCTAGACACTCTGGGCATATGCTTAAGATGTAAAGCTCGGAGGTTGTTCAGTCTCTCAATTTTCTTCCTTCAAGGACAGCAGCCTATGTTTGTATTGATCTGCAGTGACAAACATTACATGATTTCCCCACTTACTTCTTTCTTGTAAAACTCCCTCCTTCAGCATACTTACATACAATGAAAGGGGAGAAGAAGCCTGACATATTCATATGCATTCATGTAAATATTCATAAGTATCACCTACATTTAACACTTTTCTACTTACCTTACCTATTATCTAGGGACTTAATTTATACTGTTTTAGATGATGTCTTTCAAAATAGTCCCTTGTAAAATATATATTAAAAATTAAGCTTCATGAAGTTTATAAAGTAACTGAAGATCATCTGCAATTTTTTTTCTCTAATGGTATCTCTAGAAGTCTTGCAAATAAATTGATAGGCACTCAGAAGTCAATCTAGTTTCCCTACTTAAAACATTTCATAACCCAGATGCATCACGATGCATCTAAAAGTTGAGGTTTTCTGTTATGGTGTATCTATAAGACATAGCAAAAAACAAAGGGTTTTTTTGTTTTTGTTTTTCTCTTCTTTAGCAAAACTAAACCAAAGAATTTAGACCTAAATTCCAGGATCCCTGTGGGATATAAAATCATGCCAGGTAGTTTGATAAAGTAGAGCAGGTTGAGACCCGAAGACTCAGTGGGCATACACCTGAGGATTAGGTCACTCCCTGCTCCCTGTCAGACTTCTGACTTGGAACATGATGTGTTATGCTTCTCACATAACATAGACATGGGTCACATAAGCCCAAAACAGAGTTCTCCATGCTAATGAGGTACCTAGAGGCCCTGAGGGCTTAGCCAATAAGCTTCACTTCCCAGACATTGCTCTCTGCAAAAGGTATTTAATCTCAGGCCCACCCTGAGAAGGGGGTTATGATTTTACACACCTATTTTCCACCAAGACAATCAACTGTTTGGAACCATGGACTGTCTCTTTTCACCAAGGTCCACTGTGGGGAGCCATAAAGAAGGCCTTCACCTACAGAGCCACAGCCTAATCTCCTATAGATGGTTTCTCTGCACTCCTAGCCACAACTACCACCAAGCCTAATGCTACCAAGCTAAGGACAATCATCCTCATGGGACAAGCCGGTGACTTAGTCCCTGGGAGCTTTGGGGTAGGGGGCTGGTTGATTGATATTGTTGTTCTTTCTGTGGAATTGCAAACCCCTTCAGCTCCTTCAGCCCTTCCACTAACTCCTCCATTGGGGTCCCTGTGCTTAGTCTGATGGTTATCTGCAATCTGTATTGGTCAGGCTCTGGCATAGCCTCGCAGGGGACAGCTATATCAGGTTCCTGCCAGCAAGCACTTTTTGGCATCAGCAATAGTCTGGGTTTCATGTCTGCAGATAGGATGAATACCTAGGTATGGTAGTCTCTGGGTAGCCTTTCCTTCAGTCACTGCTCCACTCTTTATCCCTGAATTTTCTTTTGACAAGAGCAATTTTGAATTAATATTTTTGAAATGGGTAGGGGTACCATCCCTCAACCAGGGGCCATGCCTAGCCACTGGATATGGTCTCCAGAATTCTCTAATGGCTCTTCTGGTCTTCAACAAGGACAGGAAAACTATGGAGACTCTTTCAGCTGCTCAATAGATCTCTTCCAAACATGTTCTCCAAAAATGGAGAAATAACTGTGGTGTAAGTTACAGGAATGATATTTTAGGTTGCACCTATTGTTTCAGTGTGGCCAAAGCTATGGCAGGAGGATTATGAGTTCAAAGGCAACCTGAATACACAGAAAAGGCAAGGCCAGCCAAGAGCTACACAGGAAGCAAAAATAACCACAACCAAAAGAAAACACCAAGGCTAAGCATATATCTCAGTGGTGGTGCCTGTATCTAATCTGTGATCAACCACAGAGCAACAGGCCTTGTCCTTGGGGATTTTGCAAGACAAAGAAGATTTGACTTCTGAGCTACAAAAGTAAAGGTGCACTTTTGTCCATGTCAGCAAAGAACAAATGTGTTCTGGTTGTCTTATTGACAGGCATGAAGGACAGGTATGATAGATTAGCTGCTTACTAGGTACTGGTATACATAGTGAGTAGAACTCATTATCTAGTTAAGTTCACTTTACTGCTCCCAGGAACAAGAGGAACAAGAGCCACACTTTCTACACAGGTAAGAAGAATGGCCAAGTGATGGGAATCACCAAGCTGCTGCTATCTTTTAAGTCCTTGGTAGCATTAATTTCTAACCTTGCCAGTATGCAGTCTAACTTCTGTCTGACTATTCTACATAGAAGTAGTTCTAATAACTGTTTCTATTTCACCTGGTCTCTTAAAGCAGGCCTCACTTCACTAGTCAGGGAACCAATATGGAGAGTCCACCACCTGCTGAGTACACCTTACAAATATGCTTTCCAGAAGCAGGAAAATTACCACATCAGAAGCCAAGAAATGACCACAGAATGAGTCCCAGGTGCACTCAGTAAGTCCCCAGTGTAACTGGTGTTCAAGAACGATATGTTAGGTATCTTGGAATTAGTGCCAATGGTCCAGTAGTCTTTTATCTTTTTTCTTCTGTCTATCTATCTATCTATTTATCTATCTATCTATCATCTACCCACCTATCTAACCATCCATCCATCTCTCCATCCATCTATTGAAAAGGGTTCTTTGTATCTTAAGCTGGCTTTAAACTTCTGATTCTCCTACATCCATTTCCTGAGTGTTGGGATTACAGCCATGTACCATCCTACCCTGTTTATGTGGATCCGGGGATCAAACTTGGGCCTTCGTGCATGCTAGCAAGTACTCTACCAACTGCACTACATCCAGAACCTTCTAAGTAAGTTTTAGTTATTTACCTTGTACCAATATACAACACCCCTGTTGAAAGACCTTCAATTATTTTAAAGGTGTTCCAGATCTATAAACTATCTAAAATCTGATTTGTAGGCTGTAATTCTGATTTTATGACTGAAATTAAACTTCTCTGTACTTGGCCAGGACTTCATCTGCTTACACAAAGTGCCAATTGAGTTGAACATTCATCTATTGCACTTTTAGGAACAGCATACAGCTACCCCACACCATAGGTCTATGTAAGCCAGACCATTCTGATTGCTGCTTTGTCTCTGTCTCTGCTGCCTGTTATGCTAGCCACACCCACGTTGTCATGGTAACCTTACCCACCTTGCCACTGATGATTGAGAGACACCATGATTGTCACTGCCACCCAGGGGTCTAATTACTACCATCACATTTAGGTCTTCCAAGTGAGTTACCACACAGCCTACTGTCATGTCACGTCTGCAGAGGAGAGCAATCACCAAGCCCTTCAAGGATGTGGGGCTCTCTACACAAAACTGTTTCTTGGTGTCAGTCAGAAGTATGTGTTTTGGATTCTTCCAGCCTGAAAGTTTCATTTGTGGCAAGGATAGCCTAGCTCTCCAAACTCCCCAAACCTTTGAATTACTTTTCCTATCAAACCAACACAAATGTGGCATTCCTAGAATATTCTCTGCATTCTACAGTTTGTTTTATGTTTCAGTCACAGTTTACTAAACTACCTACAGGTACCCTTTCTACCTGCCCCAGGTACAGGAAGTACCCAATCTACCTTGTCGTCTCACTTCAACACATTTAAACTGATGCAACTATGTTCCTACTACCATTAACCCATATTCTCAATATCCTTCCTTACACACTTCCCTGATTTCTAACTTTATGAATTTGATAATCTAATTAGTTCATTTGGAGTGTGCCTCCTAATGGGTTATATGTTACACCCTGATTTTTAGGGATTTGTAAGGACTCAACTTTCATTACAGGCATAGACACAATTAGGTGCCGAGTCTAGAGACGTTATCTTGCTTAGAAATTGTCTCAGGGGAGGCAATTAGAACTTTCTTAGACAAAAAGTAGTTTTCCCTCTTCTAAAGATGGGGAAAGAGTCCGACCAGGTGTTAATAGAGACCTCCCTCTGGGGCATCTGTTTCTATTGGGGAGGGAAAGAATCCTTCTGGTAGCAGTTAGGGGGATTGCTTCCACTGACAAAGGCATCTGAATTTGGGATTAAATGCCTGGGGCTTCATCAGAGCCTTCACATACATTCCTAGTCCAATGGACAGGATCCCATCCTTTCCAGTAAATACACTGACCTTAAATGGCAGTATGCATGCTATAAGAACATCATTGTAAATTGAGCTTATAAGGAGGATGAGTGTCTATTCTGACATTCAGCTTCTCCATCTCTGTGGGTATGGGAGGTAAAACATAGTAAACACAGAAAGTTTCAAGTTGCTTATACCTGCCCCTGTTTTTCCTGTTTAATTACTGGGGAATAACCCATAGTATAGACTACTTTATTCATCAGTTGAAGGGCATCCAGGTTAATGCTCATGATTAGGAGCAAAGTTGATATAAATATTCATGGACACGTTTTCGTGTGGACATCTGCCTTCATTTCTCCTAAGTAAACACCCACAAGTGAGTATTTCTAAGTCCTTCAGTAAATATGTTTAACTTCATTAGAAGCTTCACATTGTTTCCCAGTGTAGTTTTCTATTTGCCTTTCTAAGTGGAACACATGAGAATTGTGGCTGCTACGCATATATTTACCAGTGCTCAGGACTGTTGGATTCATTTTACCAATTCTCACAAGCGTAAAGTTATATGCCATTGTGTGTTTAATTTGAATTTCCTAGTGATTTATGACACTGAAGATGTTTTTCAATGCTTATTCGCCATTCATATATTGGTTTTGTCGGTCTCTGTCTCTGTCTCTGTCTCTGTCTTTGTCTGTCTGTCTGTCTGTCTGTCTGTCTGTCTCTCTCTCTCTCTCTCTCTCTGTGTGTGTGTGTGTGTCTATCTCTCTCTCCTTCCCTCCCTCACTGTGTATGTGCATAATTTTATAAATATAAAATTCATTTATTTTTCTTGATGAATGACATTTCAGAAATATAATCACCAATATTTATTTAGTAAAAGCTTTGACCCAAATTACTTTTGTCTATTTTAAAATTGTTTTGTATTATGATTTTTGGCTGTTTTGGAAATTCATATAAACATCATCGTAGCTGTAGCTCATAAATTTTGATGTTATATTTTCATTTTTCCATCAATTTTTTTTTCTGAAAACAGTATTCCTATGTAGCCCAAGCTCACTGTGGACATGCGACCCTCCCACGATGGCTTCCCCACACTGGGACTGCACATGTGTACTACCATAATTGGAAATATTTTCTTTTCTATTAATAGATGGTATCAAGGTCTAATGTTTAATTTCCAACTTAAGGGAACTTCAGGTTTCTTTCTTTTATTAACTTCTAGTTTAGTGTTCTATGGTTAGAGGATACACTTTTTCTGATTTAATATTTTCAAATGTATTGTTTATGGTGGTTCACAATATTGTCTATTTTAGCTTCACCCAGATAGAAGAGGACTCCCTGAAGCCATCACCAGAGACAACTTGTTATTATATATTATAATATAAATAGTATGGGGCTTGGGAAGCACTCTTGGGGTATATTTCCCTAGAATTCATCATCTGAGATTCCTCAGCTCTGGCCTCCCATTCATTTTGCCAATATCAGAGAGAAAGAAAAGCTGTTTTGAATTTTTACTCCTTCCTCCTCTCTGCCTCCCTGTGGTTCTCTCAGGGCTCCTGACCATCTATTTCCCCTATTGAGAGGCTGCAGCTCACACTGGGCCACATTAAGATCACTCGCTGCCCCTTCCCTTTCAGAAGCAGTCCTGACTGTCCCGGCTCCTTCAGCATCCTTACCTGATTCTTGGGCACAGATCCCTAATCTGCCATGTCTCTAGACAGGGCTTCCTCTCTTCCTTTGCTTCTCATTCATCTGGTTTATCTTCCGATATCTCAGACAATTGATAGGAAGCTTCAAATAATGATAGTTTGATGACATGCCTGCTTCATTTTGGGTTGTTATTTACTGGATAGCAATCTAAGGAAAGTATTTTAGTACAATTTATGTACTCTCTCACTAACCCATCCCACTGGGGTCAGGTTCTTAACTCATTTCCTCTTATCATCCTTCTAGACATAGTGTAGGGTCAGCAGTTTTACAGGGGCTTCCTTGGCCTTCCTCTCTATCAATTTAAGTGGGTTCTCCTCTGCTGCCAACGTTTATCATATTGTTCTGTGACCCAAGCATCTCTCTCTCTACTAGCCTGTAACTCCTCAGCATAGTGTGCTGCCCATCCTTCTAACCCAGGCATCTAATACATTCTTGGTACACATAGTAATTGTTTAAAAATGTATAATCAATGAGTTCTAGGGGGAAACTGGATTCCTGTAGACCAGAACTATTTATATAATCTAGTTACACTAAAGAGTTATGAACCCTAATCCACACATTTATGGATTGTCAATGTTGGATGCCAGGAGAGGCTTTCTCTAACCCTACTAAGATACACACAAGCATTTTGAGATTGAAAGATTCCTTGGCTCATTCATATTCCCTTAACATTATCTTACATGAATATTCTGCTCGCTATAAGACAAAGGTCACAGAGTTGTGATCCAAGAATCTCCCATACAGCCAGGGGTACTACTATTCTCTCTGGGTTATGAAGAATTATAGTGAATCCAATGGAAGCTTTCTTTCCCCCAGCTTCTCTAACCCGAAGACATGAGAAGTAAAACTGCATTCCCTGAATCCATTTCTGCTCTCTCGTTCATTTTCCATAAACCGACTTTGAAATCTTGGGATTTCCAAACATCATAATAGACCTGAAAACGAAGTGCCACAACAAAGCTGCTATTTAAAACCATTTCCCAAGGTTATATATACTCTGGGAGCTAAAGTGTATGTTCCTTCAGTTTGCACCAAACCTACCTACGTCAGTCCGCTGTTCCCTACTCCATATGGTCTGGCAAGTAACTCCTCCCTTCTCCACAGCAGGGAGTCAACTTCACAGCACAAACAGTGAGTCACAATGACAAGGACCAAATGATGGAAACAGCCCATCGCAACTCAGAGCTGGCACAAATATTGGAACAAGGCCTGGCAATCCGACAGTTGGTCTTCTCGGGCCTGAGTCACCTTCCTCTGAGCCGGTACAGTAGCAGTCAGCTTGGGGTGAGTCGTTGCTTTCCGTTTCGCTTTGCTTACTGTCCTACAGTGGTGTCTATGTCATAGAAGACATAGCTGCAAAAGGACATGACTCCAGGCTTTCTTATTGCTAACCTGTCCCTTTCCACCTGACACATTCCAGCCATCGCAAAGGAGTTGGTGACAAATTATTTAAAGCTCCTGTATGGGACGTCCATTTTCCCTGCATTTGGAGATAGTTTGTGCCAAGAAAATTCTGCTAAACCAGAAGATAGCTGGAAATTGGTCTAGTGAAATGTAATAATAATCAAATGCACTCCATCTGTAAGGGCCGTGGGGAGCTTGTGGTAATGTTACAGCCCAGGTATGGAGCTGGAATCGAGGAGCTGAATGAAGGATGACAAAGTAGAGGAAAGCCAGCTCAATATTGTCCTCCTAGTCATCTAAAACATTGAATACATTTGCTAATGCAGTGATTTCATCTGTGCTGGTAGACATGCTCAACCTCCATTTTGTAAACCATGACTCTTAGGCTCAAAGACAGAAGTGAGACTAGAGGCGCATTCCCACCGAGCTCACAGTTAGCATGTTTGATGGGACGGTTCTTCTCCATACACACTAAACCCATTCCTGTCTCTCACCTCTGTGCCCTGCCCAAATGTGCAATGTCCTATTGGCCTCTTCCCTCCCTGAATATTTCTTTCCCGCTGTCCTGGCTGCTAATGAAGACTCCACACTCCAATTCCTCTTTTTCTAAGAAGCTTGCTCAATCAGTGTGGCTGGCAGGGCTGAACCCCTGCTAGACTCTCATGGACTTGGCTTCTCCCTCCTCATGTGGTACTGGTTTCTTAAGTATCCGTAGCTATTTTCCAACTGTATTCTGTCCCAGTCAGTCTATAAGCAGTCCAAGAGCAACATCTAAAATTTCCTAATTTAGATTTATCGTCTGTGTATTAGTGTCTTGCTTAGATGTACATAGATGTACCATAGGTGTGACTGGTGTCTTAGAGGACCAGATCCCCTAGAATCAAAGTTAGGAACAGTTAGGAGCCACAATTTGGGTTCTGAGAACTGAACCTGGGTCCTCTGCAAGAGCAACATGTGCTCTTAACCGCTAAGCCAACTACTGAGCTTCCGAACAACAAAGCTTAATATCTTCCTGTACTCTCCCCATTCTTAAAAATAATCCCAAATCTTTAATAGAAGCATTACATATTTAGTAATATGTAATGTGGATTTATGAAAAAAGGAGTAGGGAAGTAGCTACAGAAGAAGTTATAAAACACATCATGCTCTTGCCCTATCACTATAAAACACATCATGCACTTGCCTTATCGCTACCCTGTTAACTACATTTTTCATACTATGTGTGTGTGTGTGTGTGTTTGTGTGTGTGTGTGTGTGTGTATTCACTAGTATTTGTTTTTAGACAGATTCTTGCTACATTGCGTAGTCAGGATTTTGCGTTCCTGGGCTCAAACAATTCTCCTGTCTCAGCCTCCCAAGCAGCCAAAACTGTAGTCTTGCCCTATACACACAGAGAGCTATAAGCCTCATCCTGAGGAACTGCTAGATTGCCATCTGCATAAAAAAGTAAACCCAAGATAGTAAGTAAAGGGAAAAATCCCAGTTTTCTGCAATAATGCTCTCTTTCTCTTGACAAGATCCTCCTGATAAAGAGGGCATGTTCAGAGAGAGAAGACACGGAGACAGGAAACGCACCTGCTGTTCATTCTAACTCAGGTGGCAACTATGTCTTTGCCCCGTTGGCTGGGGTCTGACTGGTGCAATCTCATTCAGTTGGTTTGTCTGAAAAGAACTGGTACACACGAAACAAAGGAGGGAGGAAAGAGAGGTTACTGCTCCATGAAGAAAGGGGTCCCTGCTCCAGGCCATCAGATTCCTGAATACAGCAGTGGGCCATTAGGAAAACAAAGGTTTGACTGGTTGGGGTACTAATTAAAACTTTTGTATAAAAGTCTTACAGGGTGAAGGTGATGAAAAGATTTGAATTCTCTGTCCTAAACATAAGTGTTATAGTATTTTTTTTTTCGAGACAGGGTTTCTCTGTGTAGCCCTGGCTATCCTGGAACTCACTCTGTAGACCAAGCTGGCCTCGAACTCAGAAATCCACCTGCCTCTGCCTCCTGAGTGCTGGGATTAAAGGCATGTGCCACCAGGCTTTTTATATTGAAAAAATTTTTTTCCATACAATATCTTTTGACCCCAATTTTCTCCTGTCCCAACTACTCTCAGATTCTCCCTACCCATCCAACTGCATGTCCTTTCTCACTCTTTCCCTCTTTAATGAAAGAAAGAAAGAAAGAAACAAACAAACAAACAAACAAACAAAGCACAAGAACACCCACACACACACAACCTACAAAAGCCAAAATCAAAATATACAAGCAAAAAAAACAATAAGACAAAAGGAATTAAAAAAAAAAAAAAAAAAGCCCAGACAAAGTAAAATGAGGCAAAGGGTCTGTAAAATAGCTCTGAATTACTTTTGCATTGACCAGCTGTCCCTAGGTGTGGGAACTTACATTAAAGTATACCAATGAGACTCCATTGGAAAGAACCAATGTTTCCTTTGTCTATGAGCATAAATTGCACATGGATTCTTCGTTAGTGATGAGAACCAATGTCTACTTCTCTTTGACAGCAATGGGCTGGGGCCTGGCTTGAATCTGTAGAGGCTCTGTCAACTATACCACGGGACCTGTGAGTTCATGTGAGCCTCGTCCTGTTATGATGAAGGCAGTGCTTCACTGGAGTCATCCACCGATTCCGGCCCCAATGCAGGGGAAAGCCAGGGCCAAGAAGTGGGAGTGGGTGGGCAGGGGAGCAGGGCAGAGGAGGGTAGAGGGAACTTTCAGGATAGCATTTGAAATGTAAATTAAGAAAATATCTAATTTAAAAAATTGGTAAAAAAAAATTTTAAAAAAACTTTAAAAGGTGAAAAAGAAAAGGAAAAAAAAAAAAAAAAAGAATCACTTTGCCTCATCTTCCACATAGACGCATGACCTCTGAGGGGTGGGGATTGATAAGACATCACATTTAGGATTGAGTGCTCCAAAGTCTCTCACTCTCTCTCACTCTCTGTCCATGTTAGTTCCTATCTTCTGGGGAAAACAAAGTCTCCAAGGACAAGTGGAAGAGGCACCGATTCGTGGGTAGAGCAGCATGTGCTGATGAAGAATCACCTTCTCTTCAAGAGTCCTCAGTAGCAATCACTGAAACAAACAAAATGGCCGGGCTGAGTGGACACTGCACACAATAGGACTGTTAAGGCTTTGATTTTCCTTAAAAAGGAGAGAAGTTAAGTTGTCTAGAGAGGTGTTCAGAGGCAAAAGGCATCCTACAGAATTGTGAATCTTCTGTCTGTCAGTTTCCATGCTATGTGAATGAGTCCTTTAGATAAACGAGAAAAACTATTTAAGAGACTTATAGACACTCAATAAATTTCAAAGAAAAAAATAGAAATTATAAATGTTTTCTAACTGAAAGCATTAAAAAAAAAAAAAGAATCTATCAAACCACTTTGTTCCCAAATGGAGGTACTTATCACAATCATGGCAAACTGAGCCATAGACTGCTGTGCCCCCGGAGGAAGAAGCGTCTAAAAACCTCACTGAAAGCTTCTGCTAGGATCCTTCAGCCACATTCCTCTTTCTTAGTGCAGACCCAATCCAGACTAGCATGGGATTTTAGAGTTGGTAGATAACCCAAATACAGAATTCAGAAGATAACCTTTATATTTTCTTGGATCGTGAAATTATTTTTATTATCAAAGAAGCTTCTAAGAAAAAAAAAATGGGACCCAAGATTATACTTTAACCAACTCAATAATGCATATTCCTAGTCAAGCAAAATGTAACTAGTTATTGACTTTCTCCTTCAACCCCACTCTCTAGCCACAATCATCTCAATGAATACTACCAACTA
Source organism: Mus minutoides (assembly GCA_902729485.2). Lineage (NCBI taxonomy): Eukaryota > Metazoa > Chordata > Mammalia > Rodentia > Muridae > Mus > Mus minutoides. The sequence goes on from CACVCL010012469.1 coordinate 136,294, forward strand.
GGTTAGGCAGATTACAAATCTAGCAGTTGGTCAACTAATTGGCATTTTTCTAATATTACTCATATTTTTATTAACAGCTGTAACTAACAAAAAGTCCTTGTGTTCACAGATAAGCACTAGAGAAGCCAGGAATGTTAAACACACAGGGTTCTCTCCACAACAAAGGAGATGTGTATCTATTTTCTACCCAGAAACCTGGCAATGGATGTAGTTAGCAGCCTGCTGATCTGTGTTACCTGTAGAGCCAGGACATACTTGAATCCCTCAGACTATTATATTTGTTTATCCCAGACTCTTCCTCTCCAGGCCTTCATCTTGAACACTGTTTCTGAATCAACAGAACTTATCCTTATGAAAGAGGCCATGGGGAATTTGAAAAGAGTTTCCATATAAAAACTGTCTTAAGCTGTGTTGTGCACACAAAATTAAGTCAATTATCATCAGAAAACCATTTCCCAAAATGTACTGTGCTTAAATTAGGCTATTATAAACTGCCCAGTGTCAGATTCTAGAAGTTTGAGCCCTCACTGGCTACTGGGCTGTGTTGACCCAGATCCCCTTCTTGCCTCATGTGGAGTGTTCCTCTGCTGACCATGCTCTTTGTAGAGACCCCTACAAATAGCATCTTATATCCATTGCATATTTAATAGGGTTAATATTTTGAAAATAGTAAGTCAATGGGTTTTTAACCTCTGTCACTTTTTAACAATTATAACCTTACAGAATCCCTCCTAAAACAAGGAAAACCTGGTAGAGAACCCAATGAAGCATCAGAAGTCTACACCTTCACTGTACTCTGAAAGGGTGAGTGGGGCAGAAAAAGTATGATACATGAAGTAAAGCAAATGTCAAAGGCTGTGACCCATTAACATTGTGAAGCCTTTTGTCACCACATCATTACTCACCTGACCCTGACTGATGAGGGAGGTTACACCAACCCTCCAAAGTCCAGAGAAGCAGAGTAATGTTCTCTCCTGGGTCACATGGAGTCACTGAGAAGTGACAAATTCTCTGTCATTTCTCCAACACCTACAGATTTGTCACAGCACTCAAACCATCGTGAGAAGTTATTTGTACAGTTCTGCGTTTAGAACAGAGTATGTCTCATGTTATATCGTAAGGTCAAGCCTCGCCACAGTCTAGGTAGAAGCAGGACAGGAACATCAGAGAGGGAAGAGACGTTGTTGCATTCAAACATGAAGTATAAATGCAGGTGTCAAAGCAAGGTAAGTGACTGATCCCTAAAATAAATCATTTACTTAAAAATGTAGTAGTTCTTGTTACGTGTGCTCTGTTGAGTAGAGAGCAAAACCATTCCATGAATGGCAGAAAAAGAACATAGAGAGTTCAGGAAACCTGACCATTTGCACAGGTAACAACTGACAAGATAACAGGCCTCTTTCCAGACTCTGTGCTCTTAGTCATGATGCAATCACTCAGGTAGAAGCTACCAAAATTTCATGTTGACTAGAGATTTCTGGAAAATTCTACAAATCTCAGGGTCCAGAAGAACTTTTAGAGCCACATCCTATTTGCAGTCCACAGGGACATCATCCGACCTCCACCAAAAAAGACTTCAATGCTTCTAAAGACAACTCAATGAACAAACATCCGTGGGTCCTATATGGTACACATTCATTCATTCTGGTTCTGTGCTTTGGCGGGTGAAACATGAACTTCAACTCTCTTCCTCATGCCTGTAATCCCGAAGAGGAAGATTCACGTCCATGCTGAAAATTCTTTTCTGTTTGGCTCTTGTTGTTATTGCTGTTCTGATTCAACTGGCCCACGTGTGTGAGGGTTTTAAGAATCAGCTGCCTCTGTGCCTTGCACACTCTAATTTGTCTATGTCACTTTTTAATGTAAGGTGGTTAGGGTGAAATGACACCTTAAAGTGTCACACAGTGGGGGCAGGGACAGCAATACTCTTGAATTTCTCAACTCTGAACTTCTTAGAATATCATGTACAATAAAAAGTAAGTCTCTGGGCGCACCATATCACATAACTGTCTCCTGGCCTGTTGGTACTTGTTAAACTGCATGGAAGACGCACAGTGTAGCTTCACGAGTGGAGCAAACATATGCACAATTTAAAGACACGGCATAAAAATGAACATCTGTGTGCCTACAGCTCAACTTCAGAAATTTAACACCAGAAAAGATTTAGAACTGTCTTTACAGCACTCTCCCATTCTTACAAGTGACCATTAGTTTGTATTTTCTGTGTTTTCCATAGTAATTTTACCAACTAGGCACCTCCAGGCAATAAATTGTTCCATTTTATTTGTAAAACAATCGTATAAGTTCAGGGACAAATGTGTATGTTCTGGTTTCATCAAACAATGTCATTGAGATTTATCCTTGTAAGTTCATTTTATATGTGATTAATAGATACAATCCTCACCACACACTGGCCAGACATAAGAGGGAGGTGTCAGTAGTGATCACAAGCAATAGAGTTGTTCACTCAAAATCTCTAAGTGGAAAAATCCTATCATTTCATACTAAAAATAATCTCTCCCACACAAGCAAATAAAGACCAATAAATACTATTATTTAACTAATGAAAAAGCAAGACTTGTAAATAGCCGGGAACACATTTAAAAACCACTGCTCACCATGCCTATTCATTTTTTAATAAATAAGAATATGCAGCATATTAAACATGAATGCAAAAAGCACAAAGCTATTCGTAGACACATTTTTCTGGCCATGACTTGGTGGAGCCTGCTGTTTTGGGTACAAAAAGGACACATGTTGTTTGAGACAGGAAAATGCAGTGGTGAGCCACTGTGCAGTCTTATTGGCTTATGTGTCAGAGGATGTCTATTGTGGGACACACAACGTGTCAAGTGTCTTCTATCACTTGAGTCAGTAGGATCTCTGCTCCAGCAATCTAGGATAATGAAGACTACAACTTCCAGCCACACTCCTTTTTCCTCATATATTACATCCTGCTCACATTAATTTTCCCTCTCTCCACTTCCCCCAATCCCTTCCCCATCCATTCTTCCTCCATTTCTCTTCAGGAAGGGGCAGGCATCCCAGGGATATCAACCAAACATGGCATATAAAGTTGCAGTAAGACTAAACACCTCCCCTTGTATTGAGGCCAGAGAAGGCAACCTAGGAGGAGGAAAAGGGTCCCAAAATCAGGGAAAAAAAATCTATAACAGCCTCAACCCATTATTAGAAGCTCCACAAAAATACCAAGCTACACAACCATAACATATATGCAGAAGGCCTAGGTCAGACCCATGCAGGCTTCTGATTGTCATTTCAGACTCTGTGAGCCCTGTGGGCCCAAGCTATTTGATTCTATGGGTTTTCTTGTTATGTCCTTGTCCCCTCTGCCTGCCACATTTTTGATCAATGGGGAAAATAAAAAGAGGACTGGAGATGTTCAAGTAGGTTTTTCTAAGTTACATTTCATGTGTGTAGCATCATATGTATCTTTAATATATACAGTTAGATTTATTTAAAATGAACAGAGAGGTGACATATCATTTCTATACTAAACTCACTGGTCAGAAGTAGATAATTGTAATTTTTACAGGATCCCAGTTAATCCCTAAGACAGTGAACTGTTGCAGTTAATTTGCCATTGTAATGCATCACTGGAGACTGGAAGAAAAGGCTAGATGACCCTGGGTATTCAGCATCCCAAGCTGTAAACTAAGTAAACTTCTATAAAATACAGCCCAAGAAAATGTTCATATATGCAGTCTCCCTTTGTACATTGCTGCTAAGATGTGTTACATACCATAGCTGAACATATCCTCCTACCTATAACTAGTTCCTTTATATATCTCTTACCTATATCAGTTTTTAAATGGTTCCATCAAGATTTTGCTTCCCTCAGAGGTCCTACCCATTGTAATTGGCTGTTTCATAAATGTTTGGTGAATTTAAGATTCGTGTAGAACTTCTACCAATTCACATTCTGAAGTCTTTGCAACAGGTCCCACAAAAGTTCTGATACACTGTGACCATCTCTGAGATGTAGCCAAATGGATGTGATGCTAGACCTGCCTCACAGCCTATGTCACATGCTCCACCCTGGACCTGGAGATAAGTCAACTCCACCCAAAGAGTGTGCATTGACGTTGAGAAAAGGGTTGCCCCTGGGATATAACTTTCAAATATTCTAGATGGAGACAATAGTCACCGTCTGCCCTTGTAGTCTGTGTTTGCTGTCTCATTGGATAGCTCCACTCACATGATCAAGGCAGAAGCCTGGTTGTCCATCATTTCCCCTCCTCTCTCCACAGCCAGCATCCCATTACTACTGGGTCCTTCTAATTCTTTCCCCATAAATGTCTTACATCTGGATCTTATGGAGGCATTTTCTCAATTGAAGTTCCCTTCTATCAAATGATTCTAGCTTGTGCCAAATTGACATAAGACTAACTAGCCAAATGCTGGTTTGCTGGAAATAGCTCAAAATTTACATATAAGGTCTATGTTCTAATTAATAACTCAACAAGAGAGGTATCATGACTATCTGGAATAAGTAATTAATATAAAGGAGACCAAACTCAGATCCAAACCTAAAAGTATAAGTAAATGGCACATAAGTACATAAAATAACATATTTATCAACTAAACGTGGCCTTCTGTTAATGACTTACTTCTTTACATAAGAATACTTACATTCTAGCTGGTTCCACCAAATGCTGTCCAGTGTAGACACATGTTCTAGAAAGTCCTACCATATTACTAATCAGTGTAGACACACATTCTCACTAGTTTCATCAAATTACTAATCAATGTAGACATATGTTCTAATTAGTTCCATTATATTATTGTCCAGTGTAGACAATCAAACATGCAAACAATTAAAAAAAAAAACCCTTCCATTAAATAATCAACTGAAAACAATGCTGCTGCTGGGGTAATTTGTCAGTCTTCTTTTTAATGTGTATTCACACATATGTGTTAAGCACTTCCGTGTGTATGAGTGTGGAAGCCCAAGAACCACACTCCATTCTATTCAGTGGGATAAGGGGTTCTCAGTCGAACTTAGAATTTGACAACATTGCACTTTTAGCTTGACAACTTGCTCCAGGGATTCCTTGTCTCTGCCTTCCATATGCTGCGATTGCAAGAAGGCTACAACATCTCCTGGCATTTATGTGGCTGGTAAGTTACCTAGACTCTGGTCCTTATGCAGCACACACTTTATCCACTAAGCCATGCCCTCAACCCCAACGTGTGTGTCTCTGAATCCAATAATACAGGTTGTAATTATTTATTAACCATTCATATTGTAGTGACCAGGGATCCTCCCAGATAACCAGTGACCACTTGCTGCTGATAGTCCTAAAGTTTCCTGGCTTTTTTTTTATTCCATTTATTTTTATATCAGGTATAAAATAATATTTTATCTACTTACCCTCATGTTCAAATGTTAAAATAATAGCCTGTATAGTCATTCATGATAAGTGAAATGTAACATGCTCAATTTCATCTGAAATTGGAAAGGAGAGATGGTTTAATGATTGTTAAATAGCAATACTCTTATGATAGAAAATGTTAGAAGAAATATGTAGAAGTTTTTTTCTCTAGAAACATACTTAAAGTTCAAATCATGCTGAGTGGCTACCTTTGAAGTTCCAATTCTACAAACATAGCAAAGCATCTATAAGAGGGCAAAAGAAGACTGTAAGAACCCAAGGACCAGGATATTTGCGATGGGATTGTGTCTTTTGTATATGACAATTAAACTGTACCCACAAAATCTCAACAATAGGGTCACCTAAACAAGACCTGCACAGTGAGGGAAATCTCACAAGGCCCCCCACTAATGAAGGGTTACATACAATTAATGGCTGCTAAGATAGGAAGTATCACTCTTCTGCAGGGACAAGTCTCCTGATGGATGATTCAATCCTAATGACCAGAACTACACACATGTATGCACAAGCAACATTAAATGGACTCAGCCAGATTTAAACACACACACACACACACACACACACACACACACACACACACCAATTATAATAATAAATAGAGAAGAAGAGGTCATGAACTTGAAAGAAAGTTGAGAAATCATAAGAGAAACTGGAGGGGACAGAGAGTAGGGTGGAAATTATGTACACAGGTGAAGGCACTTGCCAACATGACTAATGACCTGAGTTCAATATTTGGGACCCACATGGTGGAAGAAGAGAACCAATTCCTGCAGGGTTGTCCTCTGACCTCCACACTCATTCCATGGCACATGTGCCAAACCCCTACATGGAAGCTAGTAAGTAAATGTAATTATATTTTAATTCATTAGCAGTAAACATTCACTCCAATCATATTAAGGAAAAAACAGTTTGAAACATAAAAATATAGAATAATTTTAAAGAATAATTTTAAAGAAATGCTTAACAATGTGATAAAATATGTTCTTACTGTTGTGGATTGTATAATAGAATTAAGATTTAATAAAGAACAATAGCAAGAACTCAGTGCCAGATAGTCAGACTGAAGGCATGCATATGAGTTGTCATTGTACAGACTGAGGAGAGACTATATTTAGGAATATATATGTAAATACATTTACATATGTGCATGCAATATCAATTAATGAGGAGGAAGACATTGTTGGGGAGAGGTAGGAGAAATGTGTGGGAGGGTGTGGAGGGAGGAAGAGTGAGGGAGAAATGATGTAATTATATTATGAGTTTAAAAATAAAAGAAAAAAGAACTCATAGCAAGAACTCATCACTCACTTCTTATTTGGAAAAGGAAAATATTGTCTTGGGTTTAAAATACTCCAAATGTTTTGGTAACTATTTCTTCAGACACATTTTATTCATAAGTTTAAAGTTTTGTTCTATCTTACAAAATGTGTGTAACTTCTTAAATAAAAAAATTTACATGTCAGTCAGTCCCACAACACCTAGACGAAGCTCCACTCCCAGGAGCTCTAACACTCTCAGGATTATAGGATCAGAGATGAGGAGGACACAACATCTGTCCCCAACACCAGGGAGCAACTGGGATCAGCAGGACTCAAACCCAAGAACTCCACCAGACCAGTGACACAGGTTCCTTCCTGTCTGGGAAGGAACTGCATTAACTTCGCAGCCAGTCCCACAACACCCAGAGGAAGCTCCACTCCCAGGCACTCTAACAGGCACAGGATCACAGGATTACAGGAGCTTGGTCACACCAGGATCTCAGTGTCCCAGAGGCAGCTGGACTCCCAGGAACCCTGACACACCCAGGATCTCAGGATCACAGGATCCCAGAATCATAGGATCACAGAGACAGCTGAACTCTGAGAAGTTCTGACACAACCAGGATCACAGGAAGGACAGGTTCCAGTCAGAGGAGGGCAGGTAGCACTAGAGATAACCAGATGGCCAGAGGCAAGCATAAGAACATAAGCAACAGAAACTAAGGTTCCTTGGCATCATCAGAACCAAACTCTCCTACCATAGCAAGTCCAGGATACACCATCATACTGGAAAAACAAGATTCGGATGTAAAAATCACTTCTCATGATTATACAGGACTTTAAGAAAGATATAAATAACTCCATTAAAGAAATACAGAACATGAGCTGGTGAGATGGCTCACCGGGTAAGAGCACCTGACTGCTCTTCCGAAGGTGATGAGTTCAAATCGCAGCAACCACATGGTGGCTTACAACCACCCGTAATGAGATCTGACGCCCTCCTCTGGTGCATCTGAAGTCAGCTATAGTGTACTTATGAATAATAATAAATGAATCCTTGGACCGGAGAGAGCAGGGACTGAGCAAGTGGGACCGACCAGAGCAAGCGGGGCCAACCAGAGCGAGCGGGGGCCGGCCGGCCGGAGCGAGCAGGGCTGAACGGAGGTGGCCGGAGGGAGTGGGGCAGACCAGAGCAAGCAGGGTTGACCAGAACAAGGAAAAAAACAAAAGAAAATACAGAACACAGGCAAACAGCTAGAAGCCCTTAAAGAGGAAACACAAAAATCCCTTAAAGAATTACAGGAAAACACAATCAAACAGGTGAAGGAAATGAACAAAACCATTCAAGTCTAAAAATGGAAATAGAAACAATAAAGAAATCAAAAAGGGAGACAACCCTGGAGTTAGAAAACCTAGGAAAGAGATCAGGAGTCAAAGATACAAGCATTATCAACAGAATACAAAAGATAGAAGAAAGAATCTCAGGTGCAGAAGATATCATAGAAAACATTGACATAATAGTCAAAGAAAATACAAAAAGCTCCTAACCCAAAACAACCAGGAAATCCAGGACACAGTGAGAAGACCAAACCTAAGGATAATAGGTATAGAAGAGAGTGAAGATTCCTAAATTAAAGGGCCAGTAAATATCTTCAACAAAATTAAAAAGAAAACTTTTCTAACCTAAAGAAAGAGATGCCTATGAACATACAAGAAGCCAACAGAACTTCAAATAGATTGGACCAGAAAAGAAATTCCTCCCTTCACATAATAATCAAAACACTAAATGCATTAAACAAAGAAATAATTTTAAAAGCAGTAAGGGAAAAGGGTCAAGTAATATATAAAGGCAGGCCTATCAGAATTATACCAGACTTCTCACCAGAGACTATGAAAGCTAGAAGATCCTGGGCAGATGTCATACAGACCCTAAGAGAACACCAATGTCAGCCTAGGCTATTATACCCAGCAAAACTCTCAATTACCATAGATGGGGGCAACAAGATATGTAATGAAAAAAAAAAACAATTTTACACAATACATTTTCACAATCCAGCCATACAAAGGATAGTAGATGGAAAACCCACAAGGAGGGAAACTACACCCTAGTAAAAGCAAGAGAGTAATATTCTTTCAACAAACCAAAAAGAAGATAGCCACACAAACATAATTGCATGTCTAAGAACAAAAATAACATGAAGTAACAATCACTTTTCCTTAATATCTCCTAAAATCACTGAACTCAGTTCCCCAATAAAAAGACATAAACTGACAGACTGGATACATAACAGGACCCAGCATTTTACTGCATACAGGAAACTCATCTCATTGACAAAGACACAAACTACCTCAGAGTAAAGGGCTGGAAAACTATTTTCTAAGCAAATGGTCTCAAGAAACAAGCTGGAGTAGCCATTCTAATATTGAATAAAAGCAACTTTCAACCAAAAGTTATCAAAAGGCATAAGACACTTCATACTCATTAAATTAAAAATCTACCAAGAAGAACCCTCAATTCTGAACATCTATGCTCCAAATGCAAGGGCATCCACATTCATAAAAGAAACTTTACTAAAGCTCAAAACATACATCACATTACATACAATAAGAGAGGGAGACTTCAACACCCCACTCTCAGCCTTAGACAGATCATGGAAACATTAACTAAACAGAGACACAGTGAAACTTACAGAAGTTATGAATCAAATGGATCTAACAGTTATTTATAGAACATTTCATCCTAAATCAAAAGATTATACCTTCTTCTCAGCACCTCATGGTAACTTCTCCAAAACTGAACATATAAATGGTCACAAAACAGGCCTCAACAGATACAAGAAGATTGAAAAAATCCCATGCACCCTCTCATATCACCACTGAATAAGACTGGTCTTAAATACCAACAAAAACAATGGAAAGCACACATACACATGGAAGCTGAACAACACTCTACTCAATGATAACTTTGTCAAGGAAGAAATTAAGAAAGAAATTAAAGCCTTTTTATAATTAAAAAAAATGAAGAAACATCATACCAAAATATATGGAATGCAATGAAAGCATTGGTAAGAGGAAAACTCACAGCTCTAAGTGCCTCCAAAAAGAAACTGAATAGTGCTTATACTAGCAGCTTGACAGCACACCTGAAAACTCTAGAACAAAAAGAAACAAATACACCCAAGAGGAGTAGATGGCAGGAAATAATCAAACTCGGGGCTGAAATCAACCAAATAGAAACAAAAAGAACGATACAAAGAATCAACCAAACCAGGAGCTGGGTCTTTGAGAAAATCAACAAGATAGATAAACCCTTAGCCAGACTAACCAGAGGGCACAGAGACGGTATCCAAATTAATAAAATCAGAAATGAAAAGGGAAACATAATGAAATATATCTTAAAATAATTATTCTGTTTGTAGAATATTAACAGTTGAAAATATAAAAATATTGTTCTACAAACATAAAAAAAATGTAAAACCAACCAACCAAAACTAACTAAATAAAAGAATGGTATGTCATCAGCATTCTTTCTAGTTAAAAATGAGACTCTCGATGGATAGCCCTCTTATACATATGGGAAACATTTATTGAACTTAGTGTGTTATAAAGAAAAGAATAAATGAAGTTGGAAGGAAGATGGGAAATACATCAAAGTGATTGGGTAAGCTGAAAAGAGGAAGTAAGAGATGGATTTGACCAGGCTGCATTATATACCTGTATGAAATTTTCAATAAACAATTAAAAATCAAAAAAAAAATTACATACATTCACTAAGTTATCCCATGATAACTGCAATGGGTATAAATATTATATCTTCAAAATACATTAGCTCCAGAGAATTCAAAGTGAATTTTTAGTGCTTAAAATTCTATCAAAGAAGAAACGTCTTCCTAGCAAAGGAAATAGTTGCTAAAAAAAAAAAAAAAAAAAAAAAAAAAAAAAAAAAAAAAAAAAAAAAAAAAAAAAAAAAAAAAAAAAAAAAAAGAAAACAACGCGGTCAAGACTAAGAAATAGGAAAAAAATGTAGAATGTTGCTGTTCATGGGTGCTAAAACTGAATGGGTCGTTTATTCATTAGCACTGTTAGCTGAAGAAAAAAAGTATTTTGAGTAGTTACTGTAAAAGGTCAGATGGAAAACGAATTTCCTCTGTGTCACTAGGTTAACAAAATGTTATGCTTGCTGGCTCTGCACAAAGAGAGAGACTCAGAGAACACTTGACCTGACTAGTTCATCAGCAACACATTAGGAGGTTTTTCTTGGAAAAGAAATGGAGAAGTCATTTACGCTGTTTTTATGACTTTCCAGACATTTCTGCTGTTGTGCAGTATGGCACTCAGCTCCTGGTGGGCACTTTCGATGTGTAGTTACTGGCATAGCTTAGTTCAGGTTTAAGATTTCAGGAATCCTGACGGTTTCTGGGTCCCAGAGCAAGCTAAAAGGGCAAACTTAGTCACAGAAATGTTACCCTGAGTAGCAGCATCTTTATGCATGCCTATTTTCTAATATAGATCCAAAGGAATGTAGTATATACAAATAAATAATGGGGGGACACACACACACACACACACACACACACACACACACACACACACACACGCAAACATACTCCAAGCTAGATCTGGGCCTTCTTAAGAACAGAAGCTGGGCTCAGGTTCTCCACAGTTTCAGACACACTAAACATATTTGTCTATTGACCTAAAATTCATAGTATGTTTAAACAAACTCATTTCCATAAGGTGATTTCAATGGCATATCTGCATGTTGTCTCAAGTTTTCTCATTTACTCCCCCTTTTACATCTCTTAATGAGTAAGAATTAATTGATAGGCATCAGACATCTTAAGATCCACATTCTTAAAGTTGGCTTAGAAATACCCTTGTGCAAATAAAGAGCTAAAGCCTCTGTAAACCGTTCTTCTAAAACTGGAAGACTTGGTAGTAGTTTAAATGACACGTATACCTGGTTTATTTTTTCATATTACAGTAAGTAGACACCTACATTTCAGATCTTTGACAATTAGTCATTTTCACCAAATTTATTATATGAATGTTTATTATATTAATTTTAATGATTATAAAGAATTTGAAAAATAATGAATAAAAATTATTATTAACCAGTACTGAGGGTACATAATGTGGTAGTATAATTGGCTAGCATAAACAGAGATCTGTGGGGTACAATCCTCAATACGAAGGAAAGAAGGCAGACAGCAAGACAGCCAGTCAATCTACCCTCAATGGACAAATATAAAGATTCTGAAAAGAGAAAAAGATACAAGCATAGTAATTCACAATGAATATATACCTGTTTTCACAAAGAACTTATACTAGGATGTACTGTTTAACACAATCCATGCCCCCTCCCCCCCCCCAAAAAAAACCCTTAGATTCTATAAGTACACAGAAATGTGACTTGTTAGGAACTAAAAATGAAGAAAAGGACAATCATATAAGTATTTCATATGTTGATTGAGTGATAAATCAAAACAGCATCTAAACTATGGGAACAATCTCCTGTGAGAGCACAAGAGACTTCTACAGTAAGAGGCAAAAGGATAAAGTATAAAAGGGATGCGTAGGAGTTGGTTCCTTTACTACTGCTGTTATAACAATAACTTTACAAAGCAACATGGAAAAAGACGGGGTTTACTTAGCCCACAGTTCCGCGTTATAGTGAATTATAGCTGGGAAGTCACAGCAGCAGGGGTTGAGGGAGCTGGGCACATTACATCCATAATCAGGACATAGAACAATGATAGCATGCAAGCTAGTGCCTAACTTGCTTTCTTCACACTTACCCAGTCCAGGGTCCCCTGCGTCAGGGATGGTGCCATCTACCAGGGGAAGGTCTCCCTCACCTCAGCTAATGGGTAAAGATAATTCCCCACAGATATGCTCAAAAGCTCACTTCCCAAGAGATACTAGATTGTATCCAAGTGTTAATTAACACCAACATCATTGTTTGTCATAATAAATATGGAAATAGTCATAATCACCATGAGTAGGTTTTCCTTAAATAAATAAACACATCCCTAGATACATTATAGTTATATCCTAGAATGGAATGCCAAATACAACTGATCAGTAATAGTCAAATCATCATGTGACACAGAAAACGTAAGGAACAAGTCAATTAATAAAGTATGCTCTGGCTGGGGATCTGGTTTTGCTACATATGTGTATGTGTGTATTTACAGCCATACTTATACATGGAATGTTAGGTTTTGTCCCTTTGACAACAAACCTGAGATAATCAACTTAAAGGAAGAAATGTTCGTTTGGCTGACTCTTTCAAAGGTTTCAGTCTATGAGTCGCTGTCTCTTTTGCTATGGGCACTAGAAAGGCAGAACATCATGGTGGTGGGGACATATTGCAGAGGGGACTTCTTACCTGATGGCAGCCAGGAAACAAATGGAAAGATGCCTGGCATAAAACACACCCTTCGAAGGTATGCCAGTAGTGACCCAATTCCTCCAAGATGGCTCTGCTTCCAAATTTATCTGATAAGGTTAATGTACTCATGATTCAATTAAATTTCCAAACTGCCACCATATGTGAAGGCCTAAAACAGACAGGCCTTCAGGTGACATATGTCCAAACCACAATAGATGATACCTCAGGAAATGTAAATGAAGATGTAAAGGGCAGGAGTTATATTTTATTATATACCCACCAATGTCTGGAAAGCTTTGGTAAGCACACTGTTACCTACTCTAATTAAAATAGAGGGATGAGGAGAATATGTAAATATATGTAAATGTCAAGCACATTGGGCAATTTATATACAAGATATTCTTAAAACATTACAACTTGAGCCGGGCGTGGTGGCACACGCCTTTAATCCCAGCACTTGGGAGTCAGAGGCAGAAGGATTTCTGAGTTCGAGGCCAGCCTGGTCTACAAAGTGAGTTCCAGGACAGCCAGGGCTATACAGAGAAACCCAGTCTTGAAAAACCACACACACACACACACACACAAAATTACAACTTAGCTTTATAAGTTTACGGACTTAACTTGCTGTGTTCTCCCAGGATCCAATTCCCTCAGGTTCATCTCTAGATCTGCAACAGAACACCAGCTGAAGCCTTCCTGTTCACATCCCCTCTGGATTTCACAGACCATCACTTTCTGGTGTTCTTTCGCCCACTCCTTGATGTATTCCAGTACCCAACTCGGGGTGTGTATGTGGTGGGGAATAACTACACCCATAAAACAAAGGAAGTAATCTCACATCAGAAAAACCAAAAGAAGGAAACACACACACAACTGAGAAACACTTAAAGAAATGTTCAAAATTCTTAGCTATCAGGGAAATGCAAATGAAAACTACTTTGAGATTCTATCTCACATCTGTCAATAACACAAGTGACAGGTCATGCTAGTGAGGATACAGAGCCAGGCAAAACTGCTCTATTCTGGTGGGGGTGCAAACTTGTACAGCCACTACAGAAATCAATATGGTGGTTCCTTTTCCAAGACTCATGACACCAAAATAGTTTGAAGTGGAAACTTAAGGGTTCTTTGGAAAGTCAATTCTATTGGGTGGTGTTTTGCTAAAGCAGGCATGTGAAGGAATGTTTTTTGCTGAAGTGGACACAGGTGAAAGACTAAGGCAGATTTGTAAAGAAATATTTCAATGAAGAAAAAACAGGTGAAAGGATGTTCTGTTAAAGCAATCCTGTGAAAGGACATGTGATGAAGGTTTCTTCACTAACAACACATTTTGGTCCATCTTACATTTTGTAGTTGATCTCCATTTATCAGAATTCCATTGAGAGAAATGTACTAAAAAAAAAACTTCTGGTGGTCAGAAGATATGATGTATATTTAAGAGGAATTTAACTATTATAAATTATTTTTGATGACTTCAAAAAATGTCATACTGAGTTGTATATTTTTAAATAAATTTTATTAGTTTAATTTTTTAAAGTTTAAAAACAAAACGTCTAGTGGTGTACCGCAGCTTCTTTCTGCTTCCTTGGTCTTGAGCTGATTTGGCAGAGATGTCAGCTAAGACAGAGTCACATGTGGGGGCAAGACAAGTACGGAGGCAAGACCCATGGAGGACACATGATGTTTGGAAGGAGTATAAAAAGGACTTGGCAGACAGTGGAGGCTGAGCTAGGCTTGCTTATAGAACTATCTGTGCAACGCTTGTTGGTCTTGCATCTTCGCTGATCTTTGCTTTGCTGAGAGAGGCACAGCCGAGAACTTCTCCTGGTATTCCTGTCAGCCCTGGTCCCTACTGCTGACTCATGCTGAGGCTGAGACCTGGCTGTGTCTGCTAGGTCATACCACCGCTGGTGGTTTGTGTTTGCTATCCTGACTCTACCAAACTGGATTGCTGGTGTGTCCATAAACATGATTGCGAGTAGATCGAGCTGCCATTGCTGACCCATGAACTGAACTGCTCATTTCCAGACAACCCAGATAGGATTGGCTCCAAAGACCCTTTCTAAACAGATTCACTTCCCTTGTAGCCTTTCCTTTCCATGACCTTTGGTGAGCAGTGGACTAGAAGGGAGGTTAAATCGCTTAAGAACCATCATTGAAAATAGGCTTTGAAAAAATTAAAGTGATAGTGGTTAGAAACTTTCTACTGTTTAAGAGCTCAACATTACTCTGCAAAGCACTTTGTACAAGTGAGTAACAGGAAATTCCTCCTGTATAGGACAGACCTTTGAGTAATATGTCATATTTATGTGTAACTATAATATCAATTTCCTCTAGTATTTTCATGAATAAAGAGATGTAATAATAATTTCATGACTAGTAGTTTTGAAATGAGTGTTCCCAAATCCTACTCCCAGATAAGTCAATAAGTAGGAAAGAAGAGTTCTGAGGTAAAATACACTCACTGATAAATTATATGCTTGTAAAACTAGTTAAAACTAAGCATTCCACACTCATAAACTACCCTGACATCTATCTTCATGGGAATACAATTTTTACAACTCTTCATAACATTTAATGGTATAAGCCAAACAGATTATAAATTATAAATCCTGCAAAAAAAAAAGTTAAAGGCACCTCAAAGTAGATAATTTGAATATAAAAGTGGTAAATACGGGATAGGCAAGATCAACTGAAGCTTTTGACAGATCTTACAAAAGTCGACTCTACATGATCACACCAAGCAAAATCAAAAACTTGAAGAGACTGTCACAATCTCTATTAGTTCCCTTTTTTTATTGCTCTGTCCAAAAGTCTGAAGCAACTAAAGGGGAAAAAAATTGAGTCTCAGTATGAGGGTCTATTCTACCATGGTCAGGAAGGTGGCAGTGAGCTCCCTGTCACTGTCTGACAGGAACAAGAAGCAGCTAATTACAATACCTCTACAGTCAGAACTCAGAGAGATTATCTAACTGCTAATGTGCCACTTGGTTTCTCCTTGATGGTGCTGCCAGTATTCATGGTGGGTCTTCCATTTTCAGCTAAACCTCTTTGGAAACACTGTTATAGACAGAACCAGAGGTGTTTCCTAAGAGACACTATAATCCAGTCATGTTGACAATTAAGATGAAACACATTAGGATACATCTCATATCACGTGTCAAAATGTGTATCCAAAATATCCATATTTAGGGGCTAAAAAGTTGACTGAGCTGTTAAGAGCATTTTCTGTTCTTCCAGATGACCAGGGTCAATTCCCAGCATCCAGCACCCATATAGCATCTGTAACTCAAATTCCTGGGGACCATACAACTTATTCTGGCCTCCACATATGCTAGGCATGCACATGGTAAACATACATACATGTAGGAAACACATCCATACATGTAAAATAAAAATAAATCC